>OW679194.1:80954152-81217234 GCA_940337035.1 Agriotes lineatus | reverse complement strand
TTCTACTAGATGCTCCCCACCACACTTCCTTAATTCATTTGTAATACCGTCGGATCCTGATTATTTCGTATTTTAAACTTTTGATTGATTTTTCTTCAATTTCTTCGTGTCGTACATCTATTATTACAATCACTATGTCTAGATCATTTACATCTGTTCCTGTTATTGCCGAATACAATTCAGGGATATAGTCTACCCATTCGTCTTTACTAAATTGTGTTGTTTCTACGTATTCTTTGATCTCTTGCCGTTGCCGGTGGATCAAAGGCATTTTTTGTTGTTGTCCAAATAGATTTCTTTGTTCCTGATTAGTAAATACTTCCCAGTAGTCCATCTTTATCTGCCTAATTTTAGAATTTACTTCGTTTCGATTTATTTTGTACTTGTCGTATTTGTTCGGTGTTTTGATTGTTTTGTATTTGACATACGATTAGTGTTTTCTTTCTGACAATTGTTTCATTTCATCACAGAACCATGACGTTTTATACCTCTGTCGCTTCATTGTATGTAGTCTTCGCGTCCCCACTGCTTCATAGCTGCGTCGAATATGTTAGATTTATTTTCTTCCAGCTGTTGTATAAGTTGTAGTCTTCTAATAATTAAGATATTTTCTGAAACTTCTGTCCGGCGCTTCAAAAATATTGCTATTTTTTGGGTATTTCGCCACGTTTATGTTTAATATTTTTCATTGTAGTGTCGTAAAATACTCAAAAAATAGCAGGACTTCTAATGATTCGTTGCTATTTATAAGAGTTTGTAATGTATTGTAATACAGGGTTTGTGTGCTTTTATCTTCTGACGATTCTAGATTCATCTTTTCAACATACACAGGTTCTTGCTTTCTTAACCTTTCCATTCTCATGCGTAGTTTTTCTATGAGCAATTTATGATCAGTTGGCTGAATTGAAAGTAATTACATGTACTACGAGCGAGGGGTGTATAATGTTCATATTTGTTAGTATGTAATCGATTACAGATTGATTCTTTCTCGTATCTTTCCATGTGTATTTAAACTCCATTCTGTGGCCAAACAATGTATTATTAATTATTAGACTATTATTTACACAATGATTGTAAACATATCTCCTGTATCGTTGCATACATTCTCATTGAACCTTTGTTTCATTACCTGTATAACATGAGCGTCAATGCGAGCATTTAAATCCCCATGATTTTTACTGAGGAATTTGATTCTGTGGTTTCATTTGGTTCGCAATACGGTGGATGTTCAGAATTGATTTGGACTTTTTATTTTTGAAACAATAATAATAACGCAACATTAAAAAATCACACATTATTTTTTAATATAGTATTGTCCTTTCTTTAAAACGCACTTGTTCAACCGCTCCGGTAATTACGATTATTGTATTATTATTATTTCTCTGCATTATATACAGTCGTATTTCCATGGATTTCCTCTTATCAGAGAGAGTTACGGGTTTCAGTACCTGTTAAAGTTTAATGTAACTCTTTCTGATAGCAGAAAATCCATGGAGATATTCTTCAATTCTTAACTGAATCTGCATGTGAAAAAAACACTGTCCCAGATTTATTGCACACGACTGTACAAAATAATACAAAAAAATTATAAGGCGGAGTTCAACTATGACACTATAAGCGTCAGCTGCTTTTCCACTCAACCACGAAGAGGAGTGTTTTGCGGTAATTATAAAATAAATAGACGAATAAAGGAATAATAGAGTAAAATAAACTTAAATGAATATTAGGTATACTCTACAGGCTCTTATAAGTTACAAAGTTGTCCAAATTATGTACAGATGGACAGATCACGCAGGGTGACAAAATGTTGTTCCACGTAACTGAATTTTGAAACACTGGTAATTCAATGATTTGAGATGCAAGGGTAAAGAGTTATAAATAAGCTATTTGGTATGTAAAGAAATTAATGTATAAGCAGTTGAGAACGATGGTGGGGTTAATAACCCCTTGAACCTCATATTAAATGTATGCATATCAGTTCGGAAACTAATTCTATTGAATAAGTATTTAGGTTTTTTTATCTAAAACAACTTTATGGTAGAAGCATAAAGCTTGAAGTAGCCTACGATTAGACATATTTAACGACCGAACGTCGACCAGTTTCTGTGAGATATGATCGTATTTACTCAATCCAAAAATCAGCCTCCAACAGCATATATCTAATACTTACTATATTGCTAGCGGCTATGAGTGGGAAACTTGCCAAGGAAGTGAGACAGACAACCAACTCTTCAATGTATAATGGTGAGCTGTGTGCAAGCGCGGCGGCGTGGTCCGGCCAATGGGGAAGTGGTCAAGTTTAAAATTCGCTTCTAAAGGCGGAGTTCGAATTCTCACGCATGCGCACGAGACGCGTTATACTCTAAGTGAGACTATGTCGGCGCCGTAATGTTTTCTGAAGTTTCCAGGCCCTACCAGCAATATATGTGTATTATATATATGTCCAACAGGTATTTTGAAGTCTTTGAATCTTTTCAGAGTCTAGATAGGATAACCAAGACCCATATTAATCTCGTCAATGAATACATAAAACAGGCAATCTTCGGAAGTCCTCAAGAACAGCTCCGATTTTGATGATTTTTTTTAAATTTTGTTTTTTTATATTATTTGAAATCAGAAACCTTTTGGAGCGGGGACGAAATGATTTAAATCGACGTGTTTTTTTTTCTCGGCTAACGCCTCGAAAAAAAAATCTCACGTCTAATACGGAAAAACATCACTTTTCCCAACTTATTGTACAAATAGCTATTCTTTTCTTGCCTACAGGATTTTTTTTGTTATATTACGAAGTTCTTTGTAATAATGCTAGCCTGGTTCAGACTTCCAAGCTTTGAAACGCAGCCTTTTCGCGTCCTTTCATACGGAATCCGTGGAGCAGCAGGTTTACTTTTCGTTTAGTTACTAATGGTGAATGAATTTCAAACAACTGTAAAATATTAAACGTTAATAATTGAACTTCGGAATTTATATCTACCTGGTCGTATATATTGGCTCACGAGATTGAATGCAAGTCAGCAGGGAATTGTTCATAATTTAGATTGCAGAGTGACCTATCAGTTTTATAAAATTGGACTGTGCAAGGAATGACCCAGGTAATGGCGAAGTAAATTAAATCATGATCTGACAGCGGCCTGTTAATGCTAATTACACCACTATCGTTAACAACCAACGAATCTTTAAGAAATAGTAACTCGATTAAGCTCATATAATGAGTAGGATGAGTAATAATTTGTTTTAAATCAAAATTTTCATTAAAAGAAACCAATTCACTCCTAGCTCTATAAATGGTTAAATAGTCAATATTAAAGTCAGCCAACAGTACCACACTATCAAAAGATAAATTAATTTCGCCAACTATTTCATAAAGTTTTTGCTAATAATTCATTGGAAAACCTTTTATGTGGATTATACAGCGTGTCCGGGGTTTGAGTTCACATAAGGTGTAAATAATAAAAAATATTCGACTTAGAAGCTGATATTCTATGATTCGCCCCTGCTTGTTCTCAAACCAAGATTTTGAGAAAATCAATCATAATAATTAATATACAGAGTGTTGCGACCCGAATCTTACGGGCACAACGAAATACCGGCGGAGAATCACGCAAGTCGTCGCGGTCGTGAATGATTGAACACAACGAATATAATTGTAATAACACTTTATTTACAATATATACACCAATGTAACACTAAAAGCGGACTGTATAATTAGAAATTTAAAATTGCCGGTACTGATTATAGAGGAGATGTATATCTCTCGGTGTCTTAACGTGACTCTGGTCGTGTCTGTCTCTTCGAGCCCAAGAAAACTCGGACACTCGTTAAACCACCCCTTTAGGAGTAGGGGAAGAAATGGTCGACCATCGCAAGAGAGAGCTGCATTTCGTCGAAAGCTCTAACAATAAACTAATGACATCCGTTTTAACTTGCAGATGGTATTTACAAATGACATGCAAATCCAAGATTAGGATCTTTAGTATGATAGATTGCTGGACAGCGGGAGATGCGCAAGACTTAAATTAACCTGGCTGCAGCTCCTAATGCCACGAACAATTTCTAGGATTATTCTCAAGTAAATATTAAATATGATGCTTCAACATACCGGCCCCTATAAAGAAACTGGGGACCTTTATAACAATACCTTATAAAATAAACACAGGAAATACATCGAAATGATACACAGAAAGTACACGAGATAAATTAGATGCAAGGCAATTAATCAAATGTAAGAACTATCAAGAACATACTATGGGCCGGTTGCAGAAAGCAATGTTAAGTCTCGTGTTAGCTAACATCGCGTCAAAGTGAACAAAATCGCATCAAATTTTGTTTACTAATGTATTAGTTGCCATAAGCATTTGAGATTTGATTCGTTTTTGTTCACTTTGACGCGATGTTAGCTAACACGAGACTTAACATTGCTTTCTGCAACCGGCCCTATGTACAGGAGATTTACAAGACACTGAGCACAATAAAAGCATGAAAGAACATAAATATAGACACGTGTGATCAAATGTCTCAAATCATAGTCTATGACACGGGAATTCACTGATACGAAGCACTTAAAAAGTTGTTTATTAGTTCAATCACCAACACAATCGCTATTGGACTGGTAGCGGACACACCCTTGTTACGGCACGAATAATAATGCCTTTTGAGGTGCGGATTGACACGACTCGCGTTTTGCCATCCTTCCCTGGATGGGTAGCGATAACGCGACCCAACGGCCAACGTAGTGGAGGTACGCAGTCTTCCTTGATCAAGACCATAGTATTTATGGCGATATTGGTCTCAGCGTGGTGCCATTTAGCACGCTGTTGAAGCTGGGTCAGATATTCGGCTGACCATCGTTGCCAAAAGTGTTGACGTATTTGCTCAATGTGTTGCCATCTTGACAAGCGATGAATGTTGAGCTTAGTCACATCCGGTTCAACGGGTGCAGTGAGCACGTCTCCAATAAGGAAATTACTTGGAGTTAAGGGAATGAGGTTATTAGGATCGTTACTGATTGGAGTTAAAGGACGGGAATTGAGGCAAGATTCGATACAAGTTAATATTGTGTACAATTCTTCATACGTGAAAGAAGCCTCACCAATAACTCTTTTAATATGATGCTTAACCGACTTTACGGCAGCTTCCCAAATGCCACCATGATGCGCGGCTCTAGGCGGGATAAAATGCCACTTTATATAATCTGTGGCTAGAACGTCGATGACCTCTGAATGAAAAATTTGATTTTTAAATAGCTCTCTCAATTGTTTTAGTTCGCGGTTAGCGCCGACGAAACAAGTAGCATTATCGGAATATAAGTTTTTTATGTTTCCGCGGCGTGAGATAAAACGTTACAACGCTGCGAGAAACGCTTGCGTCGTTAGATCTGATACGATTTCCACATGTATTGCCTTAGTGGCTAGACAAACAAATATCGCAATATATGCCCTTACGGATCGTTTTCCACGGCCGGAACCTTCCTTTAAGAGTACAGGTCCCGCGTAATCAATTCCGCAATTAATAAATGGTCTGGCGGGCTCGACTCTAGACGCGGGCAAATCACCCATAATTTGCCTTAAGGGCTGCGGGTTTGTCTTAAAACAAGTTATGCATTTATGCAGGACATTTCGTACACTGCCTCGACCTAAAATTGGCCAATACTTATGACGAAGTGACGACAATGTAGCTTGTTGCCCAGCATGCAGTAACCTTGTGTGCTCACGATAAATCAAAAGGTTCGTGACATGATGTTTGGGCAGTAAAATGGGATGTTTAATATCATGACCCAATTTTGAATTTGCTAAGCGACCACCAACTCGGATAATATCATTATAATCAAGAAATGGATTTAGAGATCTAATAATGCTGAGCCTGTGAACTTCGTCACCCTTACGCAATGCTGCAATTTCATCCTTAAAGTTACACGCTTGAACTTGTTTTACAATAAATGTTTCTGCATTATGCAATTCAATTGATGTCAATCCACCCGTTTGTCTTATAGCGCCCGGTTTTGAATTGTTGACAAATCCTTTGCAATACGCAATAACGCGTTGCAATTTGGAAAATTTAGAAAATTTTTCGAACATTTCAAAAAATTCTTTAGTTTGGTTGTTTTGTGTGACAACATTTGAGACTAAACTTCGTTTCTCTAACGAATCGTCCGAAATATCTACGTGGTCATTAATTGGCCACTTTAATTTCGAGTCCGATAAAAAATCTGGACCGTGCCACCATAAACGATTATGAAGCAGTTCATTCGGTAAACTACCACGTGAAACTATATCGGCTGGGTTTAATTCTGAAGGAATATAATTCCAATCGACTTTATTTGCTGCTATATTAATTTCCGCGGCTCTGTTGGCCACAAACGTTTTCCAATTATGTGGCTCCACGGATAGCCAGGCCAACACAATTTTAGAATCAGTCTACATAACTGATCGGCTGATATTGAGATTTATTATCGATTCAACTTTACGAAAGAGATGCGAGAGAAGAACGGCGGCGCACAGCTCTAAGCGCGGCAGTGATACCCTTTTAAGAGGGGCAACTCGGGACTTCGCGCATAATAAATGTACGGCATATTCGCCTACCGCGGACCTTGATCTTATGTAGAGACAAGCTCCATACGCAAGTTCCGACGCGTCGCTGAACCCATGAATCTCGATAAATTCAGGAATCTCAACGACAATTCGAGGGATTTTATTTGGCTTAAAACCGATAAGCTTGTGAATAATTGTATCCACTTCTCACGTATCTTGGACGGTATCTCGTCGTCCCAACCAATTTTGCTAGCCCATAACCCTTGTAGAATGACCTTTGCCGTTACAATAACCGGATTTATCAAACCCAGAGGGTCAAACAATTGAGCGGTGACCGATAATATCGCCCGTTTCGTGATTTTATTTGAAATATTTAATTGTGTGTTGTCATATTGCAGCACATCGTTAATGCAATTCCAAGACAGTCCGAGAGTTTTCGTGTCGCCCGCCTTATCAAGATTAATCCATGTTTGATCGTTCGTCAAATCTGACCTTTGACAACGTGGTAATAACGCGGGTTCATTGGTTGCCCATTTTCTGAGTTCAAAACCACCCTTACTCAAAACTTCTATTAATTGTTCGCGAATACTCAGAGCCTCATTAAAATCATTTGTGCCTGTTATTAAATCATCCATAAAGAAATCGTTAAGAATAGCGGATTTTGCCCTTGGAAGTATTTCCGTTTCTTCGTGAGCTAATTGCTGCAACGTGCGCACGGCTAAAAAAGGTGCCGACGCGGTACCATACGTAACGGTATTTAAATAATAACTTTGTAGGGGTTCATTCGGATTGTCCCTCCATACTATTTGTTGAAACGGTCGATCATTTGCATGAACAAAAATTTGGCGATACATTTTATGTATATCAGCTGTTAGAACGTATTTATACGTTCGAAATCGAGTAAGCAAGGAAAACAAATCAGATTGAATTTGAGGTCCGACTAATAATGTATCGTTTAAACTGACACCCGTGGTCGTTTTAGCACTTGCATCGAATACAACTCTTAATTTGGTGAACGTACTGGATGGTTTAATCACCGCATGGTGTGGAAGATAAGCATGTTTTGAGGGAATGTCCGACTCCGGGCATGAATTTAAGGTCATATGACCTAGTGCACGATATTCGTGAATAAATTTAGTGTATTCCGATTTTAAATTCGGTTGGTTTCCCAAGGATTTCTCCAATGTGAAAAACGTTTAATCGCGATTTGCTTGGATTCACCCAATACTTCAGCGTTTTCCTTAAACGGTAATTTGACTACAAATCGCCCGGTAGAATCTCGAAAGTAATTATTTGCGAAACTTCGTTCACATGCGGAATGCTCAATGGAATTTACATTGTATTCCGGCATTGTCTCGAGTTGCCAAAGATTTGACAATTGACTGTCTAATGCAGCATGAAAACTTACTGGACGAGGTTGAGGCTGTAAAGCCCGCATTGGCCCCCGAGTATCCAACCTAATTTGGTTTCTTGCAATACTGGGCCATGGTTTGATAATTTTAATTGACCTGAGCCCAATAAGTCCCAGAATTTTTCTGCGCCGATAAGCAAATCAATAGGCCCAGATATATTGAAAGTTGGATCAGCTAATCTGATATTATTTGGGATTTTGAATAACTGCCTTTCATAATCAATAAGCGGTAAATTCGATGTGATTTTTTGCAAAACAGAGCAATTTAACGCGGTTTCATATTTGCCGCATTTTGACCTTAACTTTACGACAGTGCAACACTGTACGTGGCTGATAAATTGATTTATCCCTGCAATCGGAAACTTGACGGACTCTAATTTAAGCCCGAGTTTCTTACATAGTGCTTCATTAATAAAATTTGGCTGTGACCCTGCATCTAATAAAGCTCTAGCAGTGTGGGGCTTATTATTTGCATTGAGCAAATCGATCAACGCGGTTGATAAAAATACATGTGCGCTCTGATTTGCACAGTGGTTACTGCTGGAGGTTGTAGCAATTACTTCCGGTGTCAAAATTGCAGAAATTGATTCGGAACTGAAATTTGGTGAATTGTCAACCTCAGCTTGTTGAAAATGTAATAAAGAATGATGTCTACCGTGACAAACACTGCAACCTTTATTTCGGCAATTAGTACTAGCATGATTATCGCGTAGACAGATTATACATAATTTGTTTTGTTTGGCTGCGTGGTACCGGTTTCTCGGCTCTAACTTCAGAAAAGTTTCACACCCTTGTATGTTATGTGCTTGTTTGCAATATGCACAGCGCACCTTATTTGTAGCTAAATGCGACGCACCTTGAAAATTATTATTTTCCCTAATCTTGGAACTGTTCGCAAATGTTTGTCGTTTGACAGGTTCTTTTTTAAAGCTAAGCGCCTCTAACAGCTGGCATCGTTTTGTCAAAAAAGTCAATAAATCCTCTAACGTCGGAATGTCTTGTGTAACCGAATTTTCCCATTCGCGATTTGACATGAAATCAAGTTTTGATGCCACCAAATATATAATTAGGCTATCCCAATGATGCGTGGGCAAGCTCAAAGATTTTAGGACCTTTAAATGTAACATTACCTTATCTATCAGGTTTCGTAATGACTTGGATGAATCTTTAATTACATTATCTAAATGGAACAATGCGTGAATGTTCTTTTTTATAATTAAACGTTTATTCTGATACCTGTTGGTTAGCAACTCAATCGCGATTTGATAATTATCGCGGGTAATTGGAAGAGAACTGACCAACTAAAGCGCCTCTTCCCTTAGACACGATTTTAAATAATGAAACCGTTGCAAATCGTTTATTGTCTCGTTTTTATCTACCAACGTTTCGAAAGATTCGTAAAATGATAACCAGTTTTCACAATTCCCATTAAATTGTGGTAAATTTAGAGCTGGTAGTTTAACTTGCGTCTCAATTGAATTATTTGAAGACGCAGGACGAGGGGTGCCTACCTCTCGAGTGGAGCCATTCAGCTTTCTTAATAATTTATTAATATCCGTCATAAGGGAAAGATATTCATCGAAAAAAATCGAATCTACCTGGTTTGCATCCAATTCTTCAATTTGAAATTGGATGCTATCAAATTCATCATTCAGAGGTTGTACTTGATCTTTAATAGTATTTAACTGATCAACGTCTAACTCGTCACTGATTTTATTTCTAAATTTAGTTAATTTAGATTTTAGCACTGTGCGCTTGCTAAGCAGTGCTTTAATGTCTGCCATTTGGAATCAAGCGTAATAACTAAATAAAGTAATTTTACTGACGACGTTACTCAAAAAGAGCAAACAATTATGAAGAAATTTCTTCAATTAAATTTTCCTCGACGCTAGTAATTAATGAACCAATTCTTCACGTTGAAAGAACGTACACAACATTAAACATGCGACAAAGGGAAATTAAACAAACGGTAGGATTGGAGACCACTCACCCCAAGAAGTTGACGCTTTTTGTAGGTACTGGGGACTCCACTGGCCTCGTAATGATGCTGCAGCTTCCTCCGATGAATGCCATACACGGCAAATGTGGATACAGATGATCCTCTTCAGATGAAGACGTTGAATCCAAGGTGTACTTGGTTCGAAATTCGGTTCGATATGACCAAAATATGTTGCGACCCGAACCTTACGGGCACAACGAAATACCGGCGGAGAATCACGCAAGTCGTCGCGGTCGTGAATGATTGAACACAACGAATATAATTGTAATAACACTTTATTTACAATATATACACCAATGTAACACTAAAAGCGTACTGTATAATTACAAATTTAAAATTTCCGGTACTGATTATAGAGAAGATGTATATCTCTCGGTGTCTTAACGTGACTCTGGTCGTGTCTGTCTCTTCGAGCCCAAGAAAACTCGGACACTCGTTAAACCACCCCTTTAGTAGTAGGGGGAAGGAATGGTCGACCATCGCAAGAGAGAGCTGCATTTCGCCGAAAGCTCTAACAATAAACTAATGACATCCGTTTTAACTTGCAGATGGTATTTACAAATGACATGCAAATCCAAGATTAGGATCTTAAGTATGATAGATTGCTGGACAGGGGGAGATGAGCAAGACTTAAATTAACCTGGCGGCAGCTCCTAATGCCACGAACAATTTCTAGGATTATTCTCAAGTAAATATTAAATATGATGCTTCAACACAGGGTGTTTTTCGAAACGATTTTTAAAGTCAAACCTCAATTTTCAGACAAATCGGCCTACTTTGATTTTTTTATTTTTTTTAATTTTTATACCAAAATACCTTTTACCGTATCTATAGGAGGCACTCAACTATTTTTTTAACATCTTAGTTCATGAACCAGTTAGAGTGCCTCCTACAGCCACGATAAAAAGTATGTTGGTATAAAGAACCAAAAAATATTAAAAAAAACTAAAAGTAAGCCGATTTGTCTGAAAATTGAGAGTCTGTCATTGTTCTTAATTCTAAACAACTTTTATTAATACTTTTTATGTTATCTCTTCTAATAAAGATAGTTTACTCTAGGCCATTTTTTTTAAATCGATTCGAAAAACACCCTATATATTAATTAATTTGATTGATTTTCTCAAAATCTTAGTTTGATAACAAGCAGGAGCGAATCATAGAGTATCAGCTTCTAAGTCGAATATTTTTTATTATTTACACCTTATGTGAACTCAATCCGGAGACACAGTGTATATTACGCCAACTATTAACTAAATTTTTATACTTATCCATAATTTTTCAACTTTGCAACTGCTCTTAATTATACTATAGTCATAACAAGATTTGTCGCCAGCGTGGCCGAGCGGTTAGGGCGTCAGGCTGCGGTGCTTACGGTACGGGGTTCAATCCCGACATCTGGCAACATCACCCAGGACGCCGTTAACGGTGTCCCAAATGACTCGGTTTCAAAAAGAGATATTTCGGCAACCTTGACTCGCCTTGTCTCAGGCTATGTTCCTACATGGAATTAAGTGCCCGAACTTTTTTTTACATAACAAGATTTAAGATACATTCCTACTCCACCCGTACGCTTCGGTCTATCCGATCGGACAAAGTTCTAACCATCTATATTTAATATGTTGTTGGTTATATAAGGTTTTAACCAAGTTTCAGATACGGCAACGACATCGTAATCAAAAGATATTACTATTTATATCACTAAAATTTTCAGTTTTGATAGACAAAGAGCGAATACGTATTTAGATGAGCCAATCGAAAGTCACCTGTTGGTATGAAATTACAAGAGTAAATCAAGAAAAGAGCAAAAAGGAATTCCTGAAATTTACAGAAGTGCAGCTTGCGCTCACGCTCATTAGCAAAATACAGAGTTAGTTATAAACAAAGTTATGTTTCGACTAAAACTTGCGATAAATAAATACATTTCATGAGTAGTAAATGTAAATTATGCAGTTAATAAATTATTGCATAAGACAGACTTGTATCTTGTAAATTAAAGAAGTAAACAAAAAGTTAAAAGTTACTGAAACACAGATAAGCAAAACAGATAATTATTGATAACTTAAAAAAGGAATATAGAACAAAGTTTCTAATTCAAATTTAGGGTATTTAAGGATTTAAGAATAATGAGAAATCTGAAATTCATAAATACAATATAAATTGTTAAACTAATTCGTGTTCAATAATACCTTATAAAAATTAAATAGTATGAGAATAACAACAAAACATATTTTTCTGAATAACAACCAAAATATCACTAGCTATCAGAAACAAAAAATGACAAATAAAAAAATAAGATAACCGACTATTCATAAGATTGTACAAAAATACCTGGCCACCGCTTAATAATAAATAAATCCAAATACAACATATTTTTAACTGTTATCAATGTTATCATTTGGAAAGCCTGACCTGGACTTTATGATAAACTTCTTACTGTTGCTGTTCACCAATATTCGACCGTCGCAGCTCCAAGCACTCAATGGCCCATATCGTTTGACAGCTTTCGTAAGAAGTGCTACCCTATACGTAGTCAGATCCTCTCTGATAACACACCGTGATGCATTGAGCATTTACTTCCGCGTATAAACTTCAGCCCTGCACCGATAAGACACAAGCTTCACAATTATAGGCATGTGTCTACCAGTAGCTTTCTGGCCGATCGTATGACTTCTATCAATATCTCTAAGAGATAACTTAAGTTTCAGTTTCATTTCAAATAATTCAAGCACTAACTTATTGGTATTTTCACCTGCAGTTTCACTTAGTCGGTAGATACGAAGACTATTTGGTCATGAGTACTGCTCTAGGTCATCCAAACGCTTATCAACAGTAGCAAACCAATAAGTGCTATCGTTGACCATGGCTGTTATTTCATTTACAAAACGAAGAAAAGACCACGTTTTTAAAATTGTTTTTGCAGACGGTAATAGAGATTAGCTGCTGTTTCACCATCACAACAGATACATTTTATAATAATGCGTTGGGCAACAGAACTCGACACATCACTTGACGCCATGGTGAGTATATCGCCCATTATTTATTGAAGTAAAATATAATTCGCCTTAAATATTGCTACTTGATTATCACTTCAAGGCTTGAGAATAGCTTTTCATTAAGTCTCACAAATATAAAAAAGTCCAGGTCAATTCTGAACATCCCTCGTATCTCTTAGAAGTGTTATTTGTCTATTTTAGGCATGTATTCTTCAGGAAAATATACGCTAAGAATATATTGTTTACCGTTTTCAAATGTACAGCGAGAATTCTTTGAGATACGTGTTGTACGTTTTTAATGGCATTCTCATATTGTTTATGAATGAGAACTGCAATGCCCTCTTCTGCTCATTTGGTGAGGTGTACTACACTGTTTATAGGCATATAACTTTGCCTTTCATTTTCATTTCTGATACTGCACACACGTCTATTTTAGATCGCTTTAATTCCGATATTATTTCTTGTTCCCTTTGTGACCTTGACTTTATGCTCCAGCTTCCTAATCTTGTATTATTTTTTCGTCATTCTCGTTTGTTTTTATTGTCTTGCATTGATCGTCTTCAAATAGTCCGTCCTATTTCGAAGCTTAAGTTTGGTTCTAGAAGCAAGATTCTATTTTCCGGCGGATTGATTGTTAACCGGTTCCACCAACCTTCCTCCTCTATCTTGGCTTCGGACCGGCAACGATGTCCTTCAATCCACCCATCAGATGACGTAGGTTTAGAATACCTATTACTATTATCTATTTTTGGTTAGTTTTGTACTCCCTGCACTGCGACTTAGAAGACCTACTGTGCTAACCAGTGTTTCTAAACCTCAGAGGCTCAGGCGAGCCCTTTTATGTGCGAATGCTTATTCATATAACAGTGTCTCATGAGTGTTCTTGTTATAGGCCATCTTTCCGTATTTCAGAAGTTCTTGTGTCGATTTCTTTGAACGTTCCCTTATGAAGGCTCTGAAGTACTTGACGCTAGGGTTTTCATTCCAAAGTTGGCGATAATTTTCTCGTAGCCGACATCTAATTTTCTCCCTTTATTTTCTATAGGCTAAACTGTAGGTGGGTTTTTTCTCCTATAAGCTATCTTGTATTGGCTAAATTAGCTAATTTATCAGTGTTTTCGTTGTCTTTTATTCCCTGCTGCTCTTGTACCCACAACAAACTGAGTGCATTGTTCCCCTAGTTGAACTAGTTTTTTGTAGTATGAATATATCAGTTATTATTTGAATTGGTTTGACGATAAAGCTTTGAAAGCTGTCTGACTTTTAGTTAGAATATATATTCTGCTAGCACTGTAGCGTCTCTGCACCATTATTTGGGCTTTGTTACTTCGATCTGAAAAAACTGATATAGTTTGTTCCAGGTGTATTTTTTATCTCATTGCCTGGTCCCGTACCATATATGACCAGACCTATTCAATTTCCGAATCCTGATCCATCAGTGTACCAGATTTTTCCCTCCACTTTGGTTACGACTTTCTCTTCATTTCAACCTCCCTAATTTGGAAGATATAAAATTAAGTTTTCACGAATATGATTAAATATTTCTATATGAGATTCTTAAGGCTAAAAATAGTGATCATACCCTTGTGTTTTCATTTAATATGGCGAAATATATTTTCTGCAATGTTGAAGTGTAGAGTAAATAAATGAAGTGTAAGGAAATAATTTTTAAATAATATTGCAATTGTTGTTGTATAGTTATATAGTTACAACAAACGTTGTCTAAAAAATTTCCTTGGCGCAGCATGTACAGTTGTACACACACTAAAACTATTACTAATATCCGAACGTGGTTTCAAACATATTTTTTTTCACAGCTTCTAAAACGAATAACTTACGGATCTATGTTGGTAAGACAAGGACCATACCAGTCAATTTTCTATACGTACTTCAGAAACACCCAATTGTAGAGTGTACCCCGTCCTTACAAACTACTAAGATAAGAGATGAGATGTCCAAATAATAATTATGTTTTAATAAGCAACTCTAATCCCCATTTTAGCATAATAGTATATTAAGTATGGAGAATAGATACCCTTAACGTTCGACGTGCTTATAACATTTTTTGCACGATCGGAATTACAATTATACAAAATAATATAAATTATTTACTGAGAAATTAAAATAAGCAACATATATCGAAATGATCGAAGTGATATGGCACACATCACTAGATAACCAATTTGTTATTTGTCAAATAAAATTTTGGTTATTTTTTAAAAAGGCGTCGGTAAGTATTTTTGCTGTTTTAGATCAGTAAGTAATTTTGCTGTCGTCGTAGTTATAGCAACTAGTAAATTCCACTTACTGTCATGGAAACACCCATGGTAAATAGTCAGAAATTACCGATCGTGCAAAAAATATTTTTTTGCACGTTAGAACGATTTTACTTAGTTACCGCGTTTGTTTTCAAATCAGTAAGTTATGCTTACTGTTCTAGAACGGTAAGTAAAAATTCCAGGTTAGCAGGTTAGGTTTTGCGACAATCTATGTCAACACTGACGGAAAATCTAACCTGCTAACCTCGAAATTGACATAGACTTACAGTGCTACCAACATATTATTCTGTGGTATAATGTTACATTTTACTGACGTTTGAAGAAAAATAATTTCTATCTTGCAAAAAACGTCATAAGCGTCACGAACGTTAAGGAATTACCGATCTCAGACAATAACTAGAGTCGTCGCGTCGCTCCTCCTCCAAACAGTTGTCTTCGTTTACCGTTCTTAATACTTTAGTATATTGTAAATAAGAAAAGAATAGCTTCAAAAATTCTTGGAGAAGAGATTACTGACACTGAAGCTACAACAAGTGCTTGTAATCAAAATTTAAGCATAGTTAACAAAAATGCAAATCAGTTGACTTCGTCTGGCATTCATTTATCTAAATGTAAAACTTGTATTATTAAAATATATAACAAATAAGTTAGGCTTACGTCATTATCTCCATTTTGTTTAATATATTATATAATTATATTTGTTCTGAATTTTCGTTGATTGACCTGCTTTGTCTGTCTTTTGCATTTAAAATGTGGTGTGTAATTTTTAATAAAATTTGATTTTATTAATATTTATATGTAGATTTATTTAATTATATCACCAGTAGTATAATGAGTAACGTAATAAAAATTCTTGCCTCTGTTTCTGGTGTTTTAATTTGAAACTTGGACATCAGAGCTGTTTTCCCATCCATTTGGATCCACAGGGGTCATAAGTTGAGACTATAAATGAAATCAGTAACCCGTCTGTAGGTGATTTCCTGGGCATAAGGTATACGAGCTGGACAGATTACACATATCAGGGAATCATAGTTGCGAGTCTGCAATACTGCGAGTTGCATCCTGAGCAGTTTTGAGGTGGCAGCAACAACAAGTTGGGGCCTACTACAATAAAAAAAAATGAGTATTGACAGTTTCTAAAGATATTACAAGTTTGGATAATTTATGTAAGAAATAAAAAGAAAGCCATTATGAACATTTACCTGTAGTGAATCATTGTATCTATTTGTTTTGACTTGATCATAGATTCAATTGCATGTGACAAGAGTGGAATATTTGTAGGTTGTGTGTTTAGTGCAATTATCATACATTGATAATAGACCTATTAGTATTTGTAACCTTTATGTAAAAGATTCAACCCTGGGATGAGTTTTGAGCTAGTTTTATAGAATATTCACTTATAATACCATGAGTAGCAAAGTTATGTCGACTATTTTTGCGGTGGTATCACGAATGTCCATTGCGCTTTGGTACGATTAGGACGAGCGCGATAGCACGAGTCCTAATCCCAAGCGCAATGGACATGAATAGTGATACTACCGCAAAAATAATCTACTTAACTTTGACTAAGAATTGCATTCGAGGGACTATTTAATGAACCAAACTACTTTTTCAAATTAGTTTTCAGTAAATCTAACAAACTACGCAATTTCTATAGTAACAGAACACTAATATTGACTTTTTCTAATAAAAATCACATTTGTTTAAAATAGTCACTTGAATACCTTCTAGGAAGGTATATCTACTGATATTTTTTTGATTGGTCAAGAAACGTCAAAATTCTGGATTTTCATTGGTCACTTTTTGACAGATGACAGGTGAATTGAATAGTCAGTAGAAATATAACGAGTGCTTGAAAAATTTCCGGAAATATTTGTAAATATGTTCTGCAGCTGTTTTTTCAATAAGTGCATGAATGCATGCCAACTGAAAAATCCCGACTCCGAAGGAGGAGGAATTTTTTCTTGGAGGCATGCGCGAATGCTTTTGTTGAACAAAAAAATAGCTGCATAACATATTTCCAAATATTTCCATAGGGATTTTTTTAAGCACGCGTTATATTTTGATAGAGAATATCACGAATGAAGAAACACAGTAAAAAAACGTCCTAATTTGCCCTCGCGTCTCGCTCGGGCAAATTAATACGATGTTGTTGGAAAGCATTCAAAAAAATTTCCGGAAAGAATTAATGATCTTACGAGATTTCTGATAGATAGTATAAAAGGGCGTATTAATATGCAATTATTTTATTCATAATGTGCATGTTCATTGCAACACATTATATTGTATCTAGTTAGTTGTGTCAAGAAAATTCCTACAATCGAGCAGCGTGTATAGTGCGTTTTGTAGTATAAACAATTTTAAAGTGTTACAGTTACTCAAGAAGAGTTTAAACTTGAACTTGATATTAGAAAAACGCCTAAGTACGATTACATTATGCGATGGCACTGGCTGGTTAATAAAAACCACAGCTTTTCCGAAGTGATATGTCGTTATCCTTAAACGACTGGTGCCATTGCATAATTTTACCGTACTACTAAAATTTAATTACCCTACTAGATGACTGATAAACAAAAAAAATTAATCATAAATATTAATGAACAATAAGATTAGGAACATAGAGACTGTACTAGCCTCGTGTCATTATTTACAGTACTTCCGAAATCAATTTGTTATTAATGCAATTACATAAGATATATTTACTAATTAGTTATTCATTTCGCAATAAACCAGTTTTATCTTGTAAATAAAATAAAACAATTGCATTGAGATATTTGTTTACAGGAAATTGCTGGGAATCAAATATTTGTATTACTGGTAAATTCATCAGCGATTTTCTGTTTAAATCAACAATGTACTGAATTTTGATTGTATCTGCTATCAAAATAAATACAAAAAAATTATTTACTTACCACGAAAACTACCATTTTAAATCAAGTAACGATCAAAAGTAGCCAAAGAATGCTTTTTTTCATAAAAATACGAGTAGCATATTGGGGTTGTCCAACATTATATAAACAAACAACTGTTCCCCTACCTACAAAACCAAAAAAGTGTCTGTAAGGTAGAAATTTTATTAGTTATTATTTATTGTTACGCAACTCTGAACAATCGGTTCAGTTCGCAAAATCTCTCCTTGTAAGCTAACATTTTCCTACAACAAAATTTGCACGCCTCCGTTTATTACTGTGTACTAAATTCATGCTTATTAAAGATAGAATAATATTGACCGTAATCCCTATTCTTCTGTAAATGTTATGAATGCAATGACCACAATCAGAAGAATATACTTTTATATAAATGAAAGTAATTATATGTTGTTACGTGTTAAAAGCGTACTTAGCGTTAGAATTATGTTGTTGCATACATTTAGCCGCGCGAACGCATCTTTAGTTACGCTAGTTAATCGTGTGAATGTTTTTTAGTCGCCGTCAGCTACATGCACATATAGTGTTTATCTAATTTACCGACGAGTCTTCATTACTCTTTTTGACAGCGTTGGTGCATTTTGTCTGTACGTTAAAAAAGTTTCACTACTCAGTCATGTAAATACTCTGTTTTCTTCACAATTCACAAAATATATCAGTAGGCAATTCTAGTTAACTGAACGAACATTAGTATAAGTTCCGGCCGCTTGATTTATACACTCATATGTTATTTTATCGAAATGCGATTTTAATGGAAGATTACATAGAGCATCAAACATCGTGATGGGGCTGCCTAGTAAAATTTTGTCGCAAGTACCCCTAATTAAAGGATTTAATAATTTTGTCTAATCAATTTTGTTCATTTGTTTGCGAATTAATTGAAGAGCCATCTGAAGCGAATGAAATAACTTGCAAAAATAGGTTTCCACCTCTCAGTCCACCGCAACCTTCTGGCAGCCAGTGCCAAAAAATTATTTTTCGTTAATTATCATCGCTCATTGTATACTAATAATCGTTTTACACCAAATTGAAGCTGAATCTTTCCTCTACACGATAGAATACGGTTGCCTGCGTAAAAGCTGCCAGGATTTGAATGACCCGCTTTCTTCCGCGCGAGCGGGAAATAGGGAGAAAAACGTAAGCGCTGATGGGTCCAGTAGATAAAGATATAGCGTCGTAGATGCGACCGATTTCGGGATAAACGCGAATCCTTCGAGAATTTTCGAGATCAAGATCAAAAATGGGTAAATTTCGTCTCGTCTCGTCTCGCGGCTATAAATTGAAAAAGTAAAAAAAATTGCTGTAAATGATCCATTTTAGCACATTTTAACATTGAAAATGGGAACACAAAATACGCTGTTCTCTGAATGATGTCATTTTGAACAGTGGTCTATTATGATATGTTTTATCAAACTTTTTCCACTGTTTTGGATGTTTATCACACGACGTTTCGGGAGTTTTAGATCTGCTCCCGCCCTCAGATGAATGAAATCCTGGTTAGTCCAGAGAAGGACTGATTCTTGTGCCCGTGTCTACCCCACGGTTTGAATCCGGGACCACTGATCGCTGTGATTACGGGTCTGTTACTCTTACCACTACGGCGCTAGTGGCCTAGTGGTAAGAGTGACAGACTCACAGCGATCAGTGGTCCTTGGGTAGGCACTAGGGCAGTGGTCGCCAACCTCTTCAATGTATTGAGCTACTTGTTAATTTTGGAATAAACAGCGAGCTACCCACACGGAAGCCACGTAACGCAACGTAAATGAAATAATCCACAGTTAATTTATCATTATATGTATTTATTTTACTATTTATTTAACTGGTAATACATAATACATAGGTACTAATAATAACTACATTCCTACCTACCAAACGAAGTTGTTTGAAAAATAAACACAAACTTTTATCCAGCCACAACGGCATGTCACGTAAGATTTAAAAATAGTTAATAATAACAACAAAAAAGTAACGCACTATCATGAACATAAACATTGAAAAATAAAAAAGCACGTTCAATGAGAAGGCTGACACTCAGACTCATCGATAATTTGTTTAATGTTTGCAGTATAATTTGATACAGCCATTCGAATACAATTATCCAAATGTTCATCTGTAAGTCGATTGCGATATTTGTTCTTAATAAACTTCATATTGGAAAAAGAAGATTCACACAAATAGGTTGAACTGAATAATGCTTTCACTTTCAAGGCAACACGGCATAGAACTGAATATTTTTCTTTACTTACAATAGGCCAGATACATTTGGTACTTGAGACTAACGATTTTAAGGCTAAATCATTTTGAAAATCAATTACTTCCATTTCTGTTGCAGCGATGTCTTCGCCAAAGTTCTGCATAACACAAGTTGCAAACTGTTGGATATCAATTTCCATAAAGGGTGAAACAACAAACTGCGCTACTAAAGCCATTTCGTTGAAATCCTTAAAACGATTTTTGAAGTTATTCTTCAGGGTAGAAACTATTTCTACATGATATTTGCTGTCATAGGGTTCTAATGGATTTTGAGATATTTTTTCTGAAAGAATAGGAAAATGCTTGGCATCGCTGTTAATTAGGTTTTGTTCCAATAACTCCAGCTTTTTGATAAATGCTTTTATATCAGAAATCATTTCTGCTAGTTCTTTGTCTCTCCCCTGAAGCTGCAAATTAAGTTCGTTTAATTTCTCGGTAATGTCCACGAGAAAACCAAAATCTCTAAGCCAGATTGAATTTTCTAGTTCCGGAGTCGGTTCATCGCGTTTTTTGAAAAATTGAACTATGCCAGATAGGACATCATTAAAACGTTTCAGCACCCGTCCTCTACTTAACCATCGGACTTCAGAGTGAAGGAGTAGGTCCCCGTATTGACAGTCAACTTCATCGGCCAAGGTTTTGAATAATCTTCTTTGTAACGCTTGAGCTCTAATCTTGTTCACAATTTTTACCACCAGTTTCATAACGTTGTTTAGTTTCAGGAAATTTCCACATAATGCTTCCTGATGGATAATACAGTGGTAAGAGAGAAATTGCGGAAAAGTTTCATCTTTACGACATAACGCCACCAGACCCTTATCAAAACCCACCATAGCTGGAACGCCATCGGTTGTCAAGCCTACCATTTTCGATATTGGAATTTTCTCGGAAGAAATAATATTTTTTAAATGAGAAAACAACTCCTGTCCAGTAGTGTGTCCTTTCAGTGGAATAAACTTCAAAAGATCTTCTTTAATCGTAAAATCACTAAAAACCATCCTGACGAACACGGCCATCTGGACAGTGTCAACGACATCTGTTGATTCATCCAGTTGAAGTGAAAAATAAACACAGTTATCTAAGTCAGTTCTTAACTGTAAAAAAATATCATTGCTCATTACTTCTACACGTCTCATCACTGTATTAGCAGAAAGTTGCATAGATTTTATAGCTGAAACTATCTCGTCTTTGTTTCTAAAGTTGGCAAATAACGAGTCAGCAGCTTCTAAAAACGCCTGTTTTATCATTTCCCCGTCTTCATAAGGTTTCTTTTTTTGTGCAATTATCTGGGACACACGGTACGATGCTTCAGTTGCAGCCTTATTTTTGTCGATTGTTCTTAAAAATATTGATTGTTGTCCAATTAACTGCTTTTTTAACTGTTTCAGTTTCTCCTTTCTGGCGGCAGAATGTAGTGGGAATGATTTTTCAAAATTAGAATGTACAGTTTTATGATGTCTCTCAATATTTCCTTTTTTAGCAACGGAGACCGAAGTATTACATAACAAACACACATTTTTATCTTTAACTTCTGTAAAAAAGTATTGTTCTTCCATTCCGAATGAAAGTGGTATGTCTTTACCTTCTTACAACTGCTTGCCATAATATTATTTTTTGTTGTTCACTACTAACCCAACCGCTGGACGTTGGTTACGCGTTCAGTTTTAAACTAAGCGCAATGTCGCCGCGCCGTGCGTATTTATCCCGTTCAAAGCAATCCAGATCGTTCTCGAACACTAACGCACTGGTCCGGCTGGTCGGTTCTAGCCGATTCTAGCCGATTCTAGCTTGATGGCGTCAGCGGCAGATCGCTCGCCGCAACGTTGCCGCTGTTTATGTTTAATATTATGACAATTAGATTTTTTTGTGGAATTTTAGGAAGCTTCTCTGATTTTGTATTTTCGTTGTGAGAGCTACCAGAATTGCCCCCGCGAGCTACCGGTAGCTCGCGATCGACAGGTTGGCGACCACTGCAGTAGGCACGAGTGTACGTGAAAAGACATACAAAAATCAATCTTTCTCAGGACTAACCAGCAGTTCATTCACCTGAAAACGAAAGTACATTAAAAACTCTCGAAACATCGTGTAATAAACACACAAGACAGTCGAAAAAGTTGGATAAAACATTCCAAAATATGCCTCTTTACAATGATGTATCCCGTGAATTAATTAACCATCCTTAATTTATTTTTATGCAAGTGTTACTGTCGCTCTTGATCCCTATTGCATAGAAAACCCTTGTATTTGGAGAGATTCTTCGTGAATGCTTCGCTTTGCTGAGGGTTTGGCGCGTGGAGCACGTATTTCGGACGTATTTTTGTGCCCACGTCTATTAGACGGATAATTTATTACAAGTTGAAAGCCGTCTTGGCCGTAAAAGCTTGTATCACAAGACGAGTGTTTAGTTCATTTTGGTTTTGGTACTGTTTTGTATTTAGCTGATTGCATACAGTGTCTCTAGCTTTTACGGAAAGTTCTAAAATTTACCGATACAGCCTGTCCTGGAATGCGTGCATTCTTTTCGTCCTAGGAGCCTCATTTGGCTTTGATTCACATCGCCTGAGCGATCCGCTCTGCAGCCGTAGTTCACACTTGTAATCTAGTGATTTTTCAAGCACCCTCAACCTGCTGCCAGCATAGTTGTGAGAGCCCGCTTGGAGGCTATTTAGCCGACCCTTGCAGAAAATTCTCCCCTCAGATAAGTACCTAGCGAACTGAGCTGCCATAGCTCTATCAGAATTGCGGAAATATACTTTCTTGGCTTAGTGTTCTGACTTTCGTGTGGTGCTATTCAGGCCAATACACCTGGTAGAGTTCCCTTCAGAATTCAGCCGTTTCTAAATTGGTTTAATTGTATTCGCCCTACGAACATTCAAGTGTTAGCGTAGAGTAAATTAGAGTAAAATTGCTTGTAGTTTATATCGTGTGTTCAAAAACTCGCAAGTTTGAATCCCGCGCTGATGTGGCTGAACGTCGGTAGCCGTATGTCGGTTCCTTAACCGCACAACCAGCTGATCCTTCCATCATTTATTTGATGTTTTAAGGTTATAATAAAGTTCCTTCTCTCACCTGTGTAAGTAATTATTGTATTTAGTAAAAATTGCATTACCAAAAATGATTCCTATTAGGTATAAATCTGTTGGCCAGTGCACATTACAAAGTAATTTTTCTTTAAAACATAAAATGTTCATAATAGAAATTTACTTTTGTAATGTAACAAAAGTTGACGAAGTTTGGACCCGTTCAGTAGAAAATTGCATCGAAGGATTCCATAATAAGTATTTAAATGATGTTATTGTGCATCAACGATTTGTAGAAACTTTAAACAGATGTGTAGAGATGTTTCATGAGAGTGGTAATGTTGTAGCAAGAGGTGGTGAACGACCAAGAAAGCGTACAGATGAAGTTACTGCAGAAGTACCTGAGATAATGCAGAATACGCTCCATACCTTTGTTCGTCACTTGTCGCAACAAGTTATTTCCTCTGTGGGGATTTGTCATTTTATTTTACATGTATGACGTATACCTCTACCGTTTAACAGTAGTTCAATAATTATCACCACATGATATTCCTGGCAGACTGCGTTTCTGTCAATGGTTTTTACGTGTGCTTAACAACAATCAAGATGTACTCAGGAAAACGTTTTTCACGGACGAAGCTGGGTTTATAAGCAAGGATTTGTTGATTCTCAAAACTATCGGACATGGTCTACTGCATACTGAAAGAGGTTGGTGCCTGGGCAGCTATTAAGCAAGACGTTTATTGGACCATTTTTTAAATGGGAAGATTAATGCAGAAAGATATATAGAGAACATTTTACAACTATTTTTAGACGAACTCCTCGATGACAAATTACATGAGGGCTATTTCCAGCAGGATAGAGCGAGACCCTATTCTATTGTTGAAACTGTACCGTTAATTAGACAGCTTTTGGATAATAGACTTATTAGCAGAAACGCGGAAGTTTCTTGGCCTGCACGATTTCGGGACTTCACACCGTGTCATTTCTGTTTATGGCTTATCATCAAAAATTCAATATTTGGAACTCGTATTAATAATTTGGAAGAATTAAGAGGACGAATTATTAAGATGTTTGAAGAAATAAATAATAGGCGTCGGTTTTTAGCAAAATGCAGTGAATGGAATCAGGAATAAAGTTTTAAAATATATTAATCCGGTCGTGGGCATCTGTTATAATGAATTAAATGTGTAAAATGTAAAAATCTCCAAACTCAATTTACTTTGCTGTTTTTTATTTATGTGTGAGTAATAAGTAAAGACATACTGTGTTTATTGTTTCCCCAAGCCATATCCCACTCCAGCCGTACTAGTTTTTGAACACGCTTTACTTATGGGTTTATCCTTTATTTGCTCACTGTTGTGTGATTAGTTCCTAGTATAAAATGCTATTTGGGGGGTCCACCTCTCACTTAAGTAATGGTCTTAGAAACGGTTGTACTGGCTGTTCTATGTGTGCTAAATAAATTTAATGCACTCGTCATCACATTAATTGTCTGATTTCGTTATGGCTACCCTTTGTATTTCAGATGTTACACAATTGCCTGTAGCGATTTAATTGAGCTTATAAGTTCTTGACCTATCTGAGTACACTTGTTGTAAGTAAAGGTTTGTTGGTGCTCATAATATTTGTTGATAACTTCTTGTAAGGAACTGCACTTTGTCTTCACTGAGCTTAGCTTGCGGGCCGTGAAGTAGATTATACTTCACGGCCCGCCGTAGCGTAGCGATATTTGAGATTTAAGGAAACTAAAGTTAACAATGTAAAAAACTAGAATATAGCGGAAAGTAATGCTCTTTGTGCTTAGTTCTCATTCAATAAAAAATATTTCCAAACATTAAAAATATCGAAGTTTAACGTGCGATTTTGAACATTCAATTAAGGTTCTACTTTATACAGAATTTCATTAACTAAAACACCATTTATGTTAGGGTAGCACTACTAATGAACCCGTTGGATTCTATTGTTATTATTTACATTTCGTAGTTATTTTGTTTAATAGATGAAGAGGTTTTGGATTTATATAATCAAGCAAAGGTAAATATTCGGTAATGGAAGTACTTCTTATTTTATTCTAAATGCGTATTTTTCTAATAATTTTTCTAAAACTATATCCAATAACGGCATTTGTAGAGTATTAACATCATACTGCTTGAATAATATCCTTCAATGCAGTAGTTCGATGTGTACCCGACTGCTACTTCCCATCGTTAACCCGTCCACTAGACCGGTTTTGAATTCAAATCCCTTTCTATACCACTAAACATCTAATAGCCATTTATTAAGTTGCACACCCTTGTGGCATTGTGTCTGTTTAAGTAACTTGTGGTCTCCATAGCAGGAGAATTACCAATTTATAAAATGATACTATCCTTTACAAGGGGCGTAGCTCAGTCGAAAGAACAATATGTGTAACTCAATATTTGGTCAGGACGAGTGTGTAAAAAAAAATGTGTTTTTAAATAATGTAAAGAAATTTAAATTGGTTAAAATGTGTTTCAAACCACATATTACAATACGATGGATACAAAATTCAAAATGAAATTATTAAATTAAGACTTAACAAACTAATTTCGAACCTCCACATGCGAATTTATAAAAAATTATTTATTTATTGGGATGAACCATTTTTTGAATATATTCTAGACATACGTAATAAGTTATTTAAAGGCGTTGATGAGATTTGTGAGTTTACCTCATAAAATATAGTTACAACCAGAAAGAAGAAGCTACTTTTCGACTACAAGCCCGAAGATGAACTAATTATTGATAAAGAAGTTTTGAATTGTTTTTATTCAATATAGTATATTTTACTAGATTAAGTTGTACAGTTGAGGAGTTTGTTTATCTTTTGAAAAATTACAATGAGAAATTGAGCTCCTTGTATCACTTCCGAAAACTTGAAACTAAAGATTTATATTTAAAATTAGCAGATAATGAGAATTAAAGTGATCGATGGTTTACAGTTACATAAAGAAATAGAAGTTTCTGACGCTATCAATTTTTCAGCATTATGAAAAAAGTTCACGTTTTCCAAAAGAAGGAGAGCAACAGTTAGAATACCTATATAAAAGTCAGTCATTTTAATGTGATTATATGGTTTTGTTAATGCACTTCTGGACAAAATTAAGGAACAAGCAATAAAATTCAAAATAATTTTAAAAACTCATTCTACTAAAATTAACAAATGTCCTGCTCTTGTTTTGAAGCTACCAGTATCTCTATGAATCACAGCAGCTCTCTGTACCACATATTTGCTGTTGCTCTATACACTTATTTTTGAGAATATCATTCGAGAAGGAAAATAATTATTTGTGATTTCTCTTCCGGAGTTAAATGGCGTCAAGGTATATTTTAAATAAAGAATATTAAAAATTGTTAAGTTTTAGAGAATGTAGTAAAAGCTAAAAGTTTTGTAAAAATTAAAACAATTACTATGGTAACTATATTCGTTTCCATGAAAAACTGTCCATCGTTGTGAATTTTTCATGACATACTTACTAAATAACGTAGAAAACATTAAAAAAAATACATTTTCAAATTAGTACAGTATAATAAAATGATAAAAATTCAAATGTCAAAATATTACCGAGGTTAAAAAAGTGTCAGAATTTAATAGTTTCTGAATAATTTTGGGATCATTATTAAATTGCTTCGCCAAGTGAATTTTATTTATTCATTAAGGAAATAATCACGCCGAATATCCCGCGTGCATATAAACTGGCCTGAATAAATTTTTACGATTTTTTGTCAAACTGTTTTGCTCTAAAGAAATATATATCCAAAATTTTCCGCTCCAAATTCCTCGTGCTACGATCTCGGAATTTTTGTTGAGCGTCAAATTTACATGACAAGTTGCTTAGCAAACCATTCTGACAGAAAACCTCAAAATTTAGTCGGCTATTTTAATGTACTTGGGATATTACTGTTGATTATTTCCTTCTATCCATAATAATGCGTAAATAATGATAAAAATTCAAATGTCAAAACTTTACCGCGGTTAAAAATGTGTCAGGATTTAATCGCTTATGAATAATTTTTACATTATTATCAAAAGTGCTTCACCAACTAAATCTTATTTATTTATATAGGAAATAATCATGCCGAATATTCCGCCCGCATGAAAACTAGCTTGAATAATTTTTGACGATTTTCTGTCAAACTATTTTGATTCCAAAAATTCTTCTACGCACTCGGGATTTTCTTAGCAAACCATTCTGACAGAAAACGCCAAAATTTAATCGGCTAATTTAATGCACTTAGAATGTTACTGTTGCTTATTTTTTTTTCGTAAAGTCATTTCAAATTTTATTGGTGGTTTCTTGAGTTTACCCAGAAGTGCAGTTTAATAAATGAAGAACCAAAATATGTATTTCTGCCACTCAAAATATTTTATCATACCTACTCCTACCACCCTACAGCAAATTCTTAACTTGCGCACGGGTGATCGGTGGATAAGGCACAGAAATATGACCATTCAACTTTCGCTTTCTAATTTACTATTGTATTCGCCTCTGAGTCGACTACTATCCGATCAGCATTCCGTTTCTGCATAAAAACTAGTCACTCCGAATTTGCCATTTGCAGGGATTATTCGTTGGTACGTCTAACTTTAAAGAATCATGTTACAATGGAGCCAGTGATAGTAAGTATTAAATCTGTGTGCAACACCGCACTAAACTCTTAACAAAACACTAACAACCACATGGATTCCAATTCACACTGTAATATCAGTCAACGAGAGGGTAGATTCCACTACAACATATGCTTCTTCTAGAATTATCACCAACACCGATCCATTCTGTACTACAAATAACATAAGGTTGGGTGAACATCAAGAATTTAATATTTAAAGAAATCAGAAGTGTTAGAACAATTGTTACGCATATGTTAAAACTTCGGTAACAACTGAGATGCCAATAAATTTAAAATTATTTCAAAACTTTAGTTTGAAGAGTAAGATTATATCCTGCTTATAAAGCGGTATAACTTTTTGGGAAATTGCACAAGATTTCGGTTTCAAAAAAATACAAATCTTGAATCAAAAGATTTTAAAAACTGATATGACATATGATAGGTTAGAATTATTCGCCTGGCAGTAAAGGTAATTTCATTACATGAAATAGTAAAATTTCTTTTAGAAACCGTCCTATTTTTTGGTACTAACAGTACATGCCTAACTTCAAAGTATTTATTATTATAAGTAAATTAGTCATTTTATAGCGTTTTATACAGCAAAAAATATAGGAAATTTCATTATTCAATACTTCACTCGAGAACTTACTTCTAATAATTACTTAAATATACATATTTGGCCAGTAGCCATAGAATTTGATGCCGTATTACGAAATTATTTCTGAAATTATTCAACCATATTCTACACTATTTACCTAAAAAAGTAAAAACCGAGATGTTTTGTTTTACAAAATATGAACATTATTAACTTTATGTTAAGGTCGAGAAGTAAAATGTCACTGTGCCATTTTTGAAAAACTATAAAGTTTACATTATCTTTAGGTCTTATTGCAGTCCTACCAAAACTAGGTTTGCCTTCAAAACTTCTAATTTTCTAAATATTTATTGTCTTTAATCCTGGTGAACTGGTGAAGCATATAGGAGGTCAACAAATGCATCTGTCGTGTAGATTGCCTGGAATATCTGTTCCTGTTTAAAATAATGCTGTAAGAATTTGAAACATGATTTGATAACATAATTTATGTTTTAAAGAATGCACTTTATACGTTTGTATTGTCTTGTAATCAGTCCTGGGAATTATAATATATTAAGGTAGTCTGTATTTTTGTGATTTAATAAAAACACTAGCTTACTTGAATGATATCTGATAGCTGTACATAAGTGCTATACCGTTTAGAGTATTCAGAATGCGAGAGAGCCGAGAGCCAACCATTACAGTATCAAAGTGAATTATCCTTGTTCTTATCTATAGACGACAGCTGAGACAACTTCTTTATTATGGTTTCTATGAAAGATACTTTCATGTACTTCAACTTTTTTAGTTATCTGTTTCAGAATTGCAAATAAAGGAAAACTACGACTCTGATATTTTGTTACTAATAAATCTTTTACCGAGTAAAATAAACTTCGTAAAACTATTTAAAATTTTAGTAAAAGTGTTTTTAAATCATCAAGAGGATAATTATGGTTAAAACTGTAATATATTCTACTGCATCACATGCAAATTTAATTGTTTATTACGTTATTCATTAGGACGTGTTTGATCAGCAAAATCACTTTTCAGTTTAAATTTAAGAAAGCAACGATTTATCTGCTCTAGCTTACTGGCCTACTAACCTGTTTCTTCCAGTGTATCGAAATCCAGATACGCAGAAAAATTCGTATAACTTTTATGGGCGCTACATGATGTATCTATCGAAAATTGAATAGAGGAATCCCACCAGGAGAATGTTCCTCGGCTATAGGAACTGTGTGTTCAGCTCCAAGGTATGACTTACCTTGCGGAATTACTGGAAAGCTTATTCAACTTCAAGAATAAACGCAACTGCATTTTGATTCAGTTACATAGGAGTAAATTTGATATCTCTAATACCATAACACTCATACTACTCATGGAGATACATTTATCACCGATCTCAGCTACAAAGCTGTGACCGCAACAAACAAGAATGTTGGCCTGTACGTGACATCACGTCGTGCAATAAGAAAACCCTAATATGTGTTCGCCTGTGATACAATTCCAAAACTTTTTTCGCACGTGCATTGCTTACCATAAATCATATAACATATTTAAATTTGAAGGTAGAGTTCTTGCCAATTCTTATGAACTGCGACGCAGAAACCAAAACTAGTTTTGCGATGCGATACACCGCTCTAAAAACTTTTTCACATCAGATGATTCAACCTAACCTCACTGTTTTGTTATTTTTGGTCAATTGTACGTGTTTTTAAGGTTTTTGGCGTTTTTAAGTTTTGCCCTGAAGTTTGAAAAGTCAGGCATTTTCAAGACTTAACTTTTTATTGTGTTAGTAAAATAGTTATTACGTTTTATGTTTTACTAATTTAACTAATCTATATATATATATAATTTACGTTCGTTCATGAGACTTATACATAGATTGGGTTTTCGATGGGGAATATGTCAAAACAATAGGTAAAGTTTGCATAACTTGCATATATTAAATGTGGCGCGCTAATGGCATGCTTTTACGATCCACTTTCTCCCATTACTTGACTTTTCTATAGCTTTCTGCTTTGTTTCTTTGCGCATCTTGCGGTCCAAGGGATTTGATAAGAGCTATACTTTACACAAGCATTACTAAAGTAATAAAATAGTTGAACTTAACCGGGTGCAGCAATTAACAACGACAAGAGGTAAGACATAGGTCCAGTCGACGCCCTGGGCGTTGAGGGAAGAGTTGAAGAAACAAGAATGGGCAGCTGCAACTCCAAGGTTGACTACGAGCAGTCGGTGTTGATCCACAAGTTGGCAACAAGAGTTCCTTTCAGGTCGGGGTCGGGACTGAGCGTAGATGACATAATTCAAAATAAAATTCTATCGTAGTGACTGGAACGGAATTTCAAATTGGGAGGCTGTGCTTTCAGAGTATGTTATATCTCACGACGTCGAAGTTGCTTCAAACAGCTACCAATTCTCCAAGTGACTACATTTGTGGAACAGTAACAAACAAAATGACTGCAGCTTGAACTTGAGCCCGCGAGAAGAAGTTCAACGAGTCCCCAAATCGTTCTGCACGTGCATAAAAAGGCAGTGGTGGATCAGTTTCTAGCCTGACAATAATAAATGTAACTAGCGTTTGAGCCCACCACATAAGTGGCCTTACTCCAATTAAAATAGTGTTTGCATTTCTAGAATGAAATTGTAAATAAAAAGGTAATAAAAAAGGAGTGTTCAAAAAATGTACAAAATAGGTAAAAATATCTTAGCGACGTTAAACTGAAACAGCAAAGGCAAACACTTAGCAATGCGAATTATACTAATTCGCAACCAAAAAATGGGGTCGGTGGGATTCCAAACTGCGGAATCCGATTGTTAGTCAGACTCTGTAACCACTTGGCTACAAATACCCGGTGTCTTAAAAATAATTACATCTAGTACGTTTTGAATTTTGTGTGTATGTAAATTTTTATGTGCCGTAGACTGTTATTGGTATTGCATTATGGGAAATTCAAAGCATACTAGATGTAATTCATTTAAGAGAACCGGGACATACACATCATACTTGCAGATCGCTGCGTTATAAAGTATACGCGAGACCAAAATGCGCACGGTAGTTGTCGATGAAAAGGTAATGCAAAGACGGAAGCACAACACACGCTTATACAGAGTGTCCCAAAAAGAATGGGACACCGATTAGTCATGGATTCCTTACGTCATAATAAATCGATTAAACCCAATATACCTTAATACAAAGTCGCTTCAGTAAGAAGTTATAGGACCTTAAAGTTCAATTTTAAATTTTTTATTTTTTTTAATTTCCGCAAATGTAGAGATATCGATTTGAAATCCGGTATACATGGTTACTATTATGTACTATACTAACACGAAATATTTTATAAATTAAACTTGACTGTAAGATTCACTTTACCAATCTTTGAAAACTTTTTTTAACTCTAACTTCGGTATCTGTAACATTTTTTTAAATTTTAGGTTATTGTCTGAAAGAGAATTAAAAGCACAAAAATAATGTGCTCTTAGTTCTTAAGTCTAAAAGCAACCGTTTACCTTAAAATGCTCATCAAAGGTTTTTGGTTGTCATTAAGACGTGCAATTATCCAGTAGCCATGATGACAAAAACAATGGTCATCTAGTAAAAAAAATTATAAATCAATTAATGACATTAGTGACATAAGAATTTGTTCTTTTATGTTTAAAAAAATGCCGCTACATAGCGAATCCTCCAATGCTGAAAGGTTCGTTATGTCGCAGCATTTTCGTAAGCACAAAAGACAAAAAACTGATGTCACCAACGTCATTAACTGATTTCTTATTGTTTACTAGATTACAATCATTACCCATTGGATAAAGAAAAATCTATTCGTTTAGAGAATTGTAATAGATATTAACGATACAAGTTTGATTATCAGCATCTTAACGAGTTTCGTTGTGTGCCATAAGCAAACGTGTATTGTTCAATATTTTATCTTCATCAATAAACTCTGGTTCACTGTATAAAAAGAGTGCGGTAATATTCATTACCGCACTGAGTGCGGTAATATCTGTCCATTACCGCACTGTGTGCGGTAATATCCATTACCGCACTCAGTGCGGTAATGAAGCTCTTAACGATACTAAAATTAATTTGGTTAAGACGCTATAACAACACGGATGAAGATAAAAGAACATTTACAGGATTTTTATAACAGTAATTCATTAACAGTGCTAAAGTACAGTTTCTTGAAGCCATTTAAATAGATATTAATTAGAATTGAAAAATATTTCTCCTAAAAAGCGGCTTGCATAAAAAACGTAAAAATTATGCAAACATACTACTTTTCGATAAATAATAAAAAATCTAAAGAAGTAATTAATATTTTATACTATTTTTCTCAATTATAGATTTTTATTTAAAGTGTTCACATAAAAAAAATAATTTTAATATTTATACTGTATGTGAAATTTCGAAAAATATTTAAAAAAAACTAAAATAGTATATTGTATGTTAAGAGCTGAAAGTGCATTCTTGCCGCTTGCGCATGAATATTGCTGGTTGAGACGAAGTCGAAACCAGCAATCATGCAAAAGCGGCAAGCGCACTTTTAGCTCGAAATATACATACTATTTTTTCGACGACTGAGCATTTTATTAAAGGAAAATATCAAATTTCGTTTTATCGCAAAAATTAATTGACAATCAAGTTAACATTACTCGCGCAGTCTGTATGACATGTGACGCGATTATTTCCACAAATGACGGGCGTTGTCAAGGAAACATTCGGACGTGGCTACCTATTTTGTTCACGCGGAAACCCAAAACGCTCGGCGAGCGGCAAAAAGATGAAAACGCACGCTCAGCGGCAAATGTCAACTTTCTGTTGTCAAATGACAGTGAGAAATAGTATATTGTATGTTAAGAGCTGAAAGTGCATTCTTGCCGCTTGCGCATGAATATTGCTGGTTGAGACGAAGTCGAAACCAGCAATCATGCAAAAGCGGCAAGCGCACTTTTAGCTCGAAATATACATACTATTTTTTCGACGACTGAGCATATTATTAAAGGAAAATATCAAATTTCGTTTTATCGCAAAAATTAATTGACAATCAAGTTAACATTACTCGCGCAGTCTATATGACATGTGACGCGATTATTTCCACAAATGACGGGCGTTGTCAAGGAAACATTCGGACGTGGCTACCTATTTTGTTCACGCGGAAACCCAAAACGCTCGGCGAGCGGCAAAAAGATGAAAACGCACGCTCAGCGGCAAATGTCAACTTTCTGTTGTCAAATGACAGTGAGAAAAATCTACTTTCGATGTCCAGTCGTCGAAAAAATCTACTTTCGATGTCAGTCGTCGAAAAAATTTATTTTTAGCTAAAATTAGAAAATATTAGGGGTTTTCTGCCCTTGTGATTGTTCAGTTAGCTAAAAATAACACACTCTAAAAAATCCTCATTAAATATTACTTGATTTGCGAAACAGCACTTTTCGGATTTTGACAATTTCGAAACACTCCATTTTCTAAATAAGTAAAAATCCCTCGGTATATATGATAAAGGCAAAATAGGTTTTTAGACAAGCACAAATTATTGACGCAAAACGTTTTTTTGAAAAATCAAAATTTGTCTCATATTATGCCGACTTTTTGGCAGACACTCTATAATTATTAGCCTTCACTACAATATAGTTTACTATAAAGCATCGCATTAGTAAATGTTGTCGTATCACATACTACTGGAAGTGCATCATAAAGAGCTGACTTCTTAGACTTTCTCATTCCTCCTTCATTGAAGAGAGTCAACGGGAATGGGGAGAATTCGTAACATAACAGATCCGCAACATCCTCATCTCTCTTTCTTGCAATGATGGTTCTTTGGAAGATCATTAGAAGATCAACGACCACTGATTAATTGTTTACTTTGATAGCACAGCTCATACTGGCCAATTACAACACTACATTCTTTTGAGATTGCTTAATGTCAGAAAAATGACTTCCAAGTATACTTTTCATTGTTTGGGTTCCAACTTGTAGAGCTTGGTTGACAATGACATTATCAAATCCGATTTGGGGAAGGGGGGATGGTTGTAGAATTAGTCATAAACCTTAAGTCGGCCTTGCTCATCTCTATGTCTCTGTGATACAGGGAAATCTTTGTGCTGTTATCCACTTAAAAATACCACTCCAGAAAAACCCTCCACTGACGAACAGATGCAGCTGATGCAGATGACCCGCAAACCCACTTTGATAACACAGAATCACTGATTCCTCACCAGAGCTTTTTAAGGAACGCATCAGAGTCTGTTCGATAACCAACTCAGACCAACCATCTACTCATGAAGAACCACTCCTATATATGGCGAAATATATTTTCTCAACAAAGGTTTTTAGCACATCTGGATGGTTAGTTGACAAAGAAAGCATATCTTGTACATAAAGATTGGTAGATTTCCCATACTGGAAGTGGCCACTTGCATGGAAGAAAGGGATCATTTGGTGGGCATAAAGCAAGTGGCCATTCCATGAGTCTAGACGTGATGGTCAAGGTTGTTGGTCTAAAGGAACAACTTTCAATTCCCTTGCAATTGTTTGTGGCCTCATATACTGTTTTCTGCAAAAATCATGAAGAACGACATTTTTCTTACCTACAAAAAGTTCATGTTTTCTATCCTTTCTTAATTCACTTGCCTTCACTAACCCCGTAATCCCTTTTTCACTTACATTACACCGCCCACTTGTAACATCTTCCTCACATACAACACACTTTTCAACCATTTTCAATACACTATATAACTGCACAAATCGTATGATGCACGAACACTAGACACACGCCTACGTGCGGTACGTAAACACATTCTTCATAAAGTAGTGGATAAATTCGTTAAAAATTTAAGGAATAACTTTTGGAAAAAACGCTGGGACCCTTAGATTTTATTTTTATTTTGGCATTTTTGCAAACAAAAGGTATGACGTCATCGATGTTTTTTTTAGTTGGATATCCGCTCTTTTTATTACGGAATTTGAAAGAAACATTTTTTTTTACTATTACTTTTGCGTATAGATCACATGATCAAAAATTAAGAAAAAACCATTTTAAAATTGCAAAATACTAAATTTAATGTTAGGAAGTATGATTTTACGTTTGGCAGCAATGAAAAAAAGCATGTCGGTCGTCTTGGCTACTGTCAGGCAGACAACAGTGCACTATTTGAACATTTAATTTAGTTGTTTTTGAAATTTCAATGCAATTAAATTTAGTATTTTGCAATTTTAAATGTTATTTCTTAATTTTTGGTCAAGTGACCTATACTCAAAAATCAGCTTAGTGTAAGTAAAGACATGTGTTCTTTCAAATTTCGTAATAAAAAAGGGGTTGCCATTTAAAAAAAAACATTGATGACCCTGTATATATAGATTTTATTTTAAAAAATACGCAAATAAAAATAAAAATCGGAGGGTCCCAGCATTTTTTCGAAAAGTTATTCCTTAAATTTTTAACGAATATATCCACTACTTTACGAAAGCACTGCATAGTTTTATCAAGTGGACTTAAGTCATTCAATAATTGTTGTACAATTGACACTCTGACTTCAAAACTTAAAATGCTGAATCAAGTTCTAAGCGAGGCCGAAAAAAGGTTTCTAGATTTTCTTAGTTTGAATTCTGTTTTCAGTTTATGTTTTTTTTTTTTGTAATATACTTAAATAACCGTCATGTCTTTTACTGTAAGCTAGTAATACAACAACCCGAAAATGGGAAAAATGACAAGTAGCTAGATACACACTGAGCCACTGTGGATAAAACCAGGTAACTATATTAAGCGCCGTGCGATTTTTTTTGGCTGCGATAGTACTTATCACTATTCTTGAAATGTCTTAAAAGTATCTGAATTTAACTGTTTCTTTCTGAAACAGGTAGAAAACACGTTCAACATTTAATTAAAGTTGCCGTCCCAGTTCTTGTATTAAAGATTTTAACTTTTAAGTGAGTTTTATTTACCTACCTTTCAGGCTAATCTGCTTTGTATTCAAAGTAGATGAAAGGTTAATGTTTAGATCAGAATGAGAGAGTTATAAGACAACTTGCTTTTATAGAGTTAACTGTTTTATTGAAGCATAAGAACGCGAAAATGTTTATATAGGGAAATATTTCTGTAACTTGAGGAGTTGGGGAAAGGTATATTTGAAACCGCCCACAAGACAATCTGAATTAGTAATATTATACTAAAAATTTCCACCATGTCTTATTCTGTCTGAAAGAATTGATTTTCATATTTAATGGTTTACACGGAAAATTATCGCGGCTACAATTAGTTTGTAATAAAGAAAGATATATTTCTATTTATACGGATTGCATCAAAGGGAAAGTTGGATATATACTGTTCTGATTCCTCTACCACATTGTAACGCCTATATTATGTTATAATTGACTTAAACCTTACTTTAGCTTATTCTCAATCAATTATTTTTAAAAATTGAACTCTAATTATCTCACTTTCCCTTTTTTAATTATGGATAATCAAGATTATTAAACTGCTAGCTTCGGTAGAAAACACTTGACTGAAACACAGGTCGGATTTTTTATAATCTTAGCTGCTTATATTCTGAAATTAGATTTTCTTATTTTATGACAACTCTTACGTCTGTCACCTGACACTTCAAATTAGTTTTGTACAAAATTAGTTACAAATACTTTCTCGTTACATTTTTCTCATTCAACAATATCAAATGGTAACTACTGCCTTAACTAAAATTACCTCACTTTACTCTTTATATATTTTGTTTCAGTTTTTATTTAAATACCTGTATTTTGTTACCTGTTATTGGACTCGACACTCTGCTCTACCAATCCAAATGCATCTAGCAACTTCACGAAGATCTCTCAACTTCCAATAACAATGTCTGCACCACCTCTGCCAAAAACGAACCTGGATCCTCAAAGACTTTCTTGCCCAAAACACGACAAGGCACCTACTAACCCTTTTTAGCAGAAATGTCAACAGCAATCACCATCCACGTCGTACCATCAAAATCCTCAAGCCATCGACGACCTGGTATCACGAACCTCGACTAGATGCAAGTTATGAGATATCACTTCAATGACAAGCTTGTCATTGAATTGAACTCCTTCAGATGAAAATCTCCTATCCACCTAATAAAACGCTCACTCTGCTAATGATCTCGATGTAAACCACTTCCAGTAAAAACCATTCCTTGTTATCCAATTCAGATGATGCAATGTAATTTGGTGGTAAACTTAGTTCAGCATCCCCTTCCCGAAATTTGCTTTTGTAGATTATAACTGTATTACTTTGATATTCTTACCACATCCTTTATCTTCATCCATATGGTCTGCACATCTTTTATTTTTTTAACATTTTACTTTTTATTTATACACCACGCCAATTTTATTTCAATTTTTATCCCTTTTATACACCAAATAGCTTTTTAAAACCTTTATAAAGGGTTTATTTTTGTAATTTCAACCGCTACAAATTGTATTACATCTTTTTGTATCAAATTTTTACATACTAATCAATAAATATCTCCTTAGTGATCTAGTTTAGCATCTATTTCACACTTCAACACACTATAGAACATTTATTATATTTGTCTAATACCCACTATGTTAAATAGTATATCTCGAAAGAGTATTTGCCATTAATTCCCCTTTTAATTTCAGATAAGTTAAAGTATGACGATGCCTGAAAGGGCATAAGGGCACAGTGAAAGAAGAAGGAATTTAACAGACGCTAACAAGGAATAGAGCATTATATTACATTTTGAAACAATGCCATCTGGTGTACAACCTTAGAAGATCCTCTCAAGTCACTGTGCCAGGGACTTTACAGTCAGGTTTCCACATTGAATGTCTCCACTAGTTTTGATTTATATAGGTTATCGTAGTATACACTACTTATTATGCCCTATATTTTTCTATATTTACAGTGAATTTATTTTAAAGCGCAATGTGGTCTTGCCGTTTCCATGAGGATTAATTCTTACCTATTGGTTTCTATGGGCACGCCAAATCCACAAAATGTGTAAATGTGTTTTGAAATGCAATATATCAACAGAAATTTTATTAAAAAATAGTTATCACAAATAACAACGGGGAATGTAGCATGCAATAACCGCCATACATGCTGTAAACTGAAATATTTATACCGTTTGATCAACAGAATTCTTTTCATTTAATACATATTTTTTTATCTAATCAGTAACCTTTCTTTATTGCTTTTCAAAATAAACACATTTACACATGGTGTGGGCATGGCGTGCCCTTAAACACCAATAAGTAACAATCAGCCCGTTAAAATAAATTCACTGTATCTATTTTGTGTGTTTTGTCCAAGAGTTCAGGTGGAGTTTTTAACGTATGGTTCATTCGTATCCTCATTCCTCCTGCATCTGGAACCGGGCCATATATTTTCCGTTGCACCTCTCTTTCACAAATACTAAAGCTGTTTTGATCGCTATTTATCAACACCCAAGTTTCCCTAAATGAAACTAGCTCAATATGGCCTCGAACGCAATGCCAAGAAAACCAAGTACATGGTAATTAGTAAGGCTCCTATCCCACAGGAAATACACCTCGTTAACGATAAACCTATTGAGAAAGTAAAAAAGTTCACCTATTTAGGAACTACAATAGCCGAAACATGGGATCACTCCATTGAAATTAAATGCCGTACCGATAGAGCCAGAGACATTTTCATAAAGATGAAACCACTTTTACTGTGCGAATCGTCCGTTGCTATGTGTACTGGTCTTGGTATACATAGCTGGAAAATGTAAAAACTTCGGAAAATAAAATGCAGGCCTTTCAGATGTGAATTCTCAGAATGTCATGGACGGAACACGTCAATAACGCAGATGTACTCCGTAGAAGGAGATGTGACCTTGAGCGCATAACAATTGAATGTAGAAAGCTTTTTTTTTAATTTATAAAGCCAGATCAATAAATACAATGTTATGCATGGCAGCATTATAAGAAAACTTGATATATGTTCATTTAACATTGAGGGTACGTCTTCTCCTCTTTGGGATGTGACTGGTTGTTTTGAGGGTTGGTGGGATTCTAATTACTTCTTGCGGCAATTGGCGCTTCAGTCTTGCGTGTATATGTTTTCGTCCAATGTGATAGATAAGGGCACCGTGGCAGTTGTGTTTATTGGCATGAAACTTGGTAGTTACTTTCTTGATATGTTGATGAATTGTATCAATTCTTAGCTCACGGTGAAGTTGATTGTTAGAGATCAACCAGGGGGCATCCACGGCTGTCCTGAGCACTTTGTTCTGAAGAACCTGGATTTTGTTGAGGTTTGATTTAGACGAGTTTCTCCATATCATACAACCATACGTTATCCATGGTCGAATTAATGAGTTGTAAAGGAGTAACGTACAATCCGTTTTTAAATTGGATTTTCTATTTATGATCGGATACAGCTGCTTTAGCCGGCCATAACTTTGATTCAGTTTCTGAAGAATGTGGAATTTCCATGTTAATCGTGTATTGATGTATACTCCTAGATACTTTACTGCTTCATCTGTTTCATTTCATTTTATTTGTATTCCGTTGACACTGACCAGAGGAGGGTTGTTTATTTTTCGTAGTGTAAAGATTTTCGCTACACATTTTGTGTTATTAATTTTGAGGTTCCACTACATGAATCATTTACAAATAGTGTTGACAGCGCTCTGAAGATGTGTTATTGCTTCAATCTGAGTTCCTCCTTGGGCTAAGAGGGCAGTGTCGTCTGCAAACATCGCCAGGTTTACCTTGATTGAGGAACAACATGCATAAAAATGTTGAACAAAATGGGCCCAAGAACACTTCTTTGTGGTACGCCCGCTTGGATGGTCTTTGTTTTGGAAATGTTACCATGAATTTTGACGGCGAATGTGCGGTTGTCGAAGAAAGAGAAAAGCACGGATTTAAGGTAATCAGGAATGTTGAGATGGATGATTTTATATTTGAGTCCATGGATCCATACACGGTCAAACGCTTGAGAGATGTCTAAGAACATCGCTGCTGTATATTTCTTTTGTTCGCACCCTTCTTCAATGAGGTCTGCTATTCTTTGGAGTTGATGACAGGTTGAGTGGCCACTTCTGAATCCAAACTGAATCGTTGGCAGGTTGTTTAGTGTTGTAATTTCGTGACTTAAGCTTTGCCAAACTATTTTTTCGAACAATTTTGTAAGTGTTGATAGAAGACTTATAGATCTGAAGGTCGAGGTGTTGTGTTTACATTTTCCAGGTTTATGAAACATTAAGATATAGGCGTGTTTCCATTTGGTCAGAAAGTATCCCTGTCTGAGGCACGCATTGAATAAACTTGCGAGGTACGCCAGGTATTTTTGAGGTAAGTTTTTGAGCATTTTGTTTGCAATTTGATCCGGACCAGAGATTTTTTGGTTGGAAAGGTTTTAATTATTTGTGATAATTCGTTAGGGCTGGTAGGTTTAATATCATTATTTGGAATCGGAAGGTGAGTTTCTGTAAAATTAATTATATGATTTGCAAGAGTGGGAGGTGAGTAATTTAAAGGGGAAAATGTTGTTTGAAGATGATTGGCGAATGCTTCACATTTTTCTTGGTCTGTTACAAGTGTCTCAGTGTCAGTGTCGATTGTTGGAATTTCTTGCGGTATACGTAGAATTTTTCTAGTCGTGTTCCACATTCCGGGATCTCCTGGTTCTAAAGTGTTTATATAATGTTGGTATAAATTAATTCTAATTGCATCTAGTTCATTTTTAATTTTACGTGATAATTTGTTAATCAGGGTTTTAGTTACGGGGTTTCTTGATGTATTGGTCTTTTATATTTGCTTGGCTTAGTGGCTTGTTGTACGCTTGTTTCTACTGCTGTCGTGATGTCTTGTATTCTGTTATTTATATGTTCAATAGTTTCAAAAGTTACGTGAGTGGTAAAATTTGCATTGCAAGCATATTTGAAGTGTTGCCAGTCTATTATTCCATTTCCCAATTTCCTTTCTGGTTCATACTTATTTGGCGTGGCTTCAATAGTGATAATAATCGGCATATGATCTGAATCTAATTCGGTAATTACTCTTTGATTGATTTGTTTATTGGGTTGTTTTTGTACCACTATATCCAAGATATCCGGTTGGTGGTCGCTTCTGTAGGGAAAATAAGTATACTCCACGGGTGCTTGGATGATTAGCGCGTGTTTTGCCGCAATATTGATAAGTTTTGTCCCTGCAGGGTTTGTGACTCTACAGCCCCACGACGTGTGTTTGGAGTTTAAGTCTCCAATGAGAAGAGTAGGTTTAGAGGAAGTGAATAACATTTTTATATCAGTTTCTAGAAGTTGCTTGTTTGGTTGTTTATATGCACTTATTACATTAATTTGGCCACAATTGTCAAGTTGTACTTGTATTGTTACACATTCCAGATTAATACATTTCAGTTTCGGCAGTTCGTAGTAAAATTAGTTCTTTTCTGATTATGATTGCGACTCCTCCGGCTGCGAATGTTGAGTTTCTATCATTTCGGTAGATTTTATATCCAGGAATTGATAATGGTTCATTAGGTGCAAGATGCGTTTCTGTGATGCATGCTATGTGTATTTTGTATCTTACTAAAAAGGCTATCAATCTGGAGCGTTGTGATTTAATACCATTTGCATTCCAGTTTGGGAAGTTGAGTTTATAGAAAATTTTTTGATTAGGAAAATTTTTTATTTGTTCAATATATGGTTGGATGGGGTTGAGAATTGATGTGAGGATTTGATTTAAAATAGGTGAGTTTGGTGAAAGGTTGATGTCCGGGAGATTTGGCGGATGTTGAACTGGTAGGGCACTTTTAAGGGTGTTTGCAAATGTTTTTCTTTGATTTGTTCTCTCTTGTCCTATGGGATTTGGATTATTGGTTCGAGGTATGGTTCTGGTCCCTAAATGCTGTGACTGTAAGGTATCAAGGTAGAATTTGCAACCTTTGAAGTTGGCGGGATGGTCTCCTCCACAGTTTACACATTTATGACGATCATCTTTCTTTTTGTCGCAGCTCGAATATAGATGATTTCCTTGACATTTTATACATCTCGGGGTAAGATCACAATAATTCTTGGTATGCCCATAGCGTTGACAACGGTGGCATTGGGGGGCATCGCGTGGTTGTCTTCGTGGTTCCACAGTAACAATTGAATATTGCAATTTGTTTATTTTGTATATTTCTGGTGCCTGTTCTTTGGCGGTAAGTTCCACCGCACACACTGGTATTGGAATCTTTCCGCTGTTGTAGACTCTGCATACTTTAATTATAGGGAGCTTGTGTTTATCTAATTCTTCTCAAATTTATTTTTCTGATATTGAAGGTGGAAAATTTTTAATAACTACTGATAGCGGCTTGGTATTTTGATTACGATAGGTATAGTAGACGGTGTTATTTTCCTTGTAGCACGCAACAAGATTTCTATAGTCTGTTTCGTTATTAAGATTTATTTTGAGTGAGTTATTTGAAAAAATAGTGGTGAACTCACCTGTTGTTAGGGAATTTATATCCGAGGTGACCTCTTTGTGGTTTAGAGTTCCATTGAGGAAGATTGGTGGTATTTTTGGTTTCTTAGTCGATTGTTTTTGTTCTTGTTCCTTGGTCAGCTGATCTTCTTCTTGTTTCTTGGCCGGTAGTTCTTCTGTTGACATGGGATTTTTTTTTGCTAAGAGGAAAGTAAGGATTTTGTTCTAAAAGTGTTTGCGGTAACCACTGGTATTTTTTTTTTGTATGTCGTTGATAGGCGGCGTCAGCTGATCTGATTTACGTTTCGCGGAAGGCGCCATTTGGCCGCTCCTGGGCGCCCCGTGGGGCTACAGCGTTATGTAGTTTTAACCGTTATTAAATTCGTTTTAAATTCCTTAAACAAAATATAAATGAAAAAGCAGCGAAGGCCGTTGCACTTGAACTGAGAGCTCGCACCTCAATAATGTAGAAAGCTAGAATAGCAGGGATATGTGATGATAAATGAGCAAAAATATCGTCTTCTATAGAGCACTATCCAGGAAAGATCGAAGGAAAAATAGGGCCCGGTGGAAGAAGAATTTTTTGGCTGGCAAACCTGAACAAGAGGTTTGGGGTCAATTCCACCGCTGCAACCAAAATAAAAATAGCTATGATGGTCGCCAACATCCCGAACGGATAAAGCAGCAGAAAAAAAAGAAGTTTTCTTTGCGGAGGTTACTGTGGGCTTATTTATTGATTGGCATATTTTCTTATTTACTGCCCTCTTCTAAAAGACGAAGGGGGTATTGTACTCTTGAAAAAAATCAGCCTTCAAAATTTTTTTAGATCTTCACGTATCAGGGTTCCTAGCTGAGAAAAAACATGATTTTTCATTTCCGTCTATCTCTTTGTCCGTCTGTTGGCGGTATAGCCGAAAAGCTATTTGTTGAAGAAAGTCGATACTTGGTATGCAGATTATAATGTCCACCTGGTTCAAAACCGAACATAGTTTTTGTTCAAATATTTACTTGGTGAGCACCTTAAAAAATAATTTTTATTTTTGCTTTAGCTGAGGAATAGATAAAATAATTATTTAAACATAGCTTAGGCCTTAATCTTAACGAAAATGGTACCCAATAGCTGCAGGGTAAATGTTGTAAGACTCTTTAATTTTTCAAAATGTTTAGTGTTACAACTTCTACCTGCAAAGGAAGTCCCTTTACAGAATTTGATATTTTGTGAAACGTTTCTTGACCGAACTATTTTTTGCAATGTATAATAGCTTCTATAACCTTCTATGATTGTAGCTTTTATATCTTGCATTGTGATATTATCATTTAAAGTTGTACTGTAGAGGTATTTAAATTGATGTACTGCTCAAAACAAAAGTTAGTTATTTGGAGGTTTCTAGGTTAATCCCTTTGCTTGGAAGTCATCAGCATATATTTTGTATTTTGTTCAGAAATTGCTAATCCGGCATTTTCTGCTTATTTTTCTACCTTCCAAATGCTGTCTTCATTGTTTCTGCTGTTATTTATACCACTACTTCATCTGCCAAATATTGGCATGGTCTATTATATGTTGTATTTTTCAAGTTTAAGATTAACAAATGAGTTTGTAATGGGTCACTCTGTCTCAACTGTTTCTACTTTAAGTTCTCGCGTTTGTTGACTTCCAATTTTTACTTTGTAGTAAGTAGTGTCAAGGGTCATTTTTATTAGGCTGATTAGTTTTCGAGATGTCTCGAAATTTTTCTGTCATAATGCTTGTTTGAAGTTAATATACATGATGCTTCAGAATTGCACAGAACAAATATAAGGGCGTAATTCTGCACCAAAGAATAAAAAAAACTCTAATGGATATAATGTCCTAAAATAATTCGTTTCAAAGATATGCTTGATCAAAGAATTAAAGATAGCAAGTCGTATTTCAAACCTTTAAGATTTAGTAGGCTGGTGTTTTGTTCCAACACAGCACATGTTTTCTATTTACATACATTATGTTGGCGTTGTTCTATAGTAAAAAAAGTACAAAAATAATAAGCATGCCTTATTTCTGGTTTATCGCTTTTCTTTTTTCTCTCTCTCTCTCTTTCTTTAGTAAAATTTATAGTAATTGTAGTAGTAATCTCTTTCTTTTGAATCACTCATAATAATACTGGCACTTGTAAGTAAAACAAATAGATAATAAAAACAAAGCACCAGACTACTGAATCTAAACGTTCTAAAAATCAATTGCTATCCTAAATTCTTTTATCAAGGATATCTTTGAAGTGAATGATTTTAGCACATATGTTTATTGAAGTTTCTTTCCTTATATTTTACTGCAGAATAACGCTATTATATCTTCTCTGTGCAATTTTAAAACATCTTGTATAATTGATGCACGTTTGTATTGTATTCGCAGTATTTTTATACATATTTGATCCGTTATTGATCTATCTTTCCTAAACCCGACTGCTTGAAAGCTGCCATAGCGAAAAGTAGAAAACCTCAAAAACAGAAGAAGCAAAAAAGCGAGAACCACATGATAAATCTGGTAACGCTGCTATCATAAACCACCATAAATAAGTTCCGTACCATCATCAGATGTGCTACTTCGACCTGCACTCATCGCCTGATCTCACGGAGTCCAACCGCTCTACTAGTGTATGAACTTTAAGATTGTTCATAAACACCTCCTTCAAGCGTGTCTCTCACCTGCAGCTTGCTCGGGCCCTTTCATGCAGCATATTCACTGTCCGATCTGACTGGTCACGGCTCCAAATTTCCTGGTATGTAAACTCGTAGCGCTCATGTGTACACTATTTAATTTTCTGTGTTTGTAGGCTTCCATTTAAGAACACATAACCTACAGGGAATACAATACAAAAATTATACGTCAAACAATTGAAGATAATAACAATATGAAAATACTACGAAGGAAGTTAAGCACTGGCAAACAAAAAATAAATAAGATGAAAAACCAACAGGGAACTCTAATAACGAACAAAACAGAGATTATTACAATAGTCGAAAACTTCTACCGAAAGCTGTACACTTCTGTAACGATTAGAGCGGACTATAATCGACAACACCCAATGATTATGAACGCAGGTTCTGAAGAGATACCGGAAATTACAACTTCCGAAATATGTGCAGCACTCAGGCAAATGAAAAATCGTAGAACACCTGGCGAAGATAACATAACTTGTGAAATGTTGAAAAATGGAGGACCAACATTAATGCACGCCTTAAAATTGCTATTCAACAAATGCCTGGATGAAGGTAAAATATCAAAAGACTGGCACAACGCGGAGGTCATCCTAATATTTAAGAAGGGAGATAACACCGATATGGAGAATTATCGCCCGATAAGTCTACTGTCTCATTTATACAAATTATTGATGAGAATCATAACAAACAGATTAACGGCAAAGCTTGATCAATACCAACCAGTGGAGCAGGCTGGCTTTCGGAAAGGCTACAGGACTCTGGATCACCTTCAAACATTAAAAATACTGATTGAGAAGGCAAATGAATACAACATTCAACTTCACTTAGCCTTTGTAGACTTCAGAAAAGCCTTCGACTCTGTAGAAATATGGGCATTTCTCTCAGCAATGGACGACGCCAGAATTGACTCCAGATATTCGCGCCTCAAAAATATATATGAAACTGCTACTTTCTGCGTTCAAATAGACCAGGATTCTAAAACTAATAAGATCCCAATAGGTCGAGGTGTACGTCAAGGCGACGTAATCTCCCCAAAACTGTTTACACTGGCCTTAGAGAACATATTTAAAGAAATGCAGTGGGAGAATAAAGGAATTAAAATCGACGGCTCATATTTAAATCATTTACGTTTTGCTGATGATATTGTACTCATTAGTTGTGACATAAAAGAACTTAGAACAATGCTAGAAGACCTAAAGCAGGTATCATCAACAGTGGGACTTGAAATGAACGCCAGCAAAACAAAAATAATGAGCTCAACAGGAGAACATCTGGAAATTCAAGGCCAAACTATAGAAATCGTCAACCAATATATATACCTTGGACACACCGTAAAACTTGGCAGGGAAAATCAAACGGCGGAGATTGCCAGAAGAGTAGCGTTGACTTGGTCGGCCTTTGGAAAGCTGCAATATATTTTGAAAGATCCCAATATGCCCATAAGCCTGAAACGGAAAGTATACGAAGCTTGCATACTGCCAGTCTCAACGTACGGTCTAGAAACTGCCACATTAACAGACAAAAGTGCAAATAGACTTAGAACGATGCAAAGAGCAATAGAGCGAAGAATGCTTGGGATCAGTTTAAGAGACAGAGTGCGAAATGAGACCATCCGACAAAAGACCAAAGTCACAGACATTATAGAACGCGTCGCACACCTTAAGTGGCAATGGGTTGGGCATGTAGCAAGGCAAGATAACAGCAAATGGTCGAAAAAGTTAATACAGTGGCGCCCTAGGGAAACAAAAAGGAGCATAGGTAGACCACCAAAAAGATGGCTGGACGATATAAGGAGAACAGCAGGCACACATTGGCAGCAAACAGCTCCCGACAGAAAAGCATGGAAGAGATTAGAAGAGGCTTATGTCCTGCAGTGGACAGCAAATAGCTGAGAAGAAGAAGAAGAAGAACCTACTCCTTGGTTATTGGCATTGACTTCCACAGTTGTGGCAACAAACTTTGAGTTTTTGACGATCTCGGCCCTGCGGACACGGACCAGTTCTGATTTCAGCCTCCAGCAGACAGTAACGGCCCCATCTGCCTTCCTACTTCCTGTTCTGAGTGTATCCTTTCTGGTGTTGTAACCCGATGTTATGCACGTTTTTAACCTTAATTATAACGGATATTAAGGTTTTCATAAGATACTATAAAAACGCACAGAGTCGTACACTGTATTGCACAAACTTTGTCTGAATGTGTTATTCTGAGCTCTCTAGGACTAACTCCGTTTTGCTAGTTTTTTTTCTGCACAAAATTGGAATTCCCAAGTGTATTATAGCTTGGTATTGCCCAATATAACCTCAAATTCAGGAAATCTTAAACGTAGGCAAGACAGAAATAGAGAATTTCCTAATGAAGGTATTGTGCTGGCGTATTTCGAAAACATCCACATATCTCATTAAAGAAATTGGCCATCTAAACGAAAGTAAACTTTTAAAACAAACATATTTTACATGTTTATTTGATGGTTGTCGTTTTTTCTTAGCCTTTTAAGAATATATTCAGCTGAAAGTGCTATTACATACATTTTAATGCCAATAGCTCGTGAATTAATAACCATAGGTCTAGAGCTGCTTAACAGATTTTTTATACATATTTTTATAACCTATCAATTAATTTAAAAAATACAGGGTGCTCTATAAGAAAAACAAAAAATAATTAAACTTACGGTTTAACCGGAAGTTGGGCATTTTTGTCCGTACGTAAAATATGTATCATATGTAATGGTATAACTTTTCCACATAAAAGTTTTTTCTATCTCTCATTACAATAAAGAAATTCTGCTGGCCCTTAATTTACAACCTGTATATATAATAGTATGGGTTTGTTGTCTGAGAATAGTGTTACAGGAAAAATACCACTTGTATCTTGTCGACGTTTCTATTTTTACTTAAATTATGATCAGGACCTGCAGAAGGATTAACAGTTGTAGAAAGTAATATTAGGTAAAGCTCTAATTCTTACCGAAAATACTTGTGACGTAAAAAGGTTAATTGAAAACATGTGCAGGATAATTGTTTCTTCTTTAACATTAATTTGGGTAAAGCCGCAGGTTAGTATGTAATTACATCTGATTGGGAATGACTTTATGTTCTAATTTACTTTTTAAAATATACACAACACATTTAAAACGAGTTTAAAATTAGTTAAAATGTAAGTTCAAAATGGCTAGCCAAGGTCAGCAAAAAACTTATACTATTGTTTAACCATACGAGAGGTGAAGAGTTTTTATTTACAGTATAATACAGTGTGTCCACAGACTCATTCTCAACATGGGAATCTCCCTTATTACGAGGGATAGAGATTTGGTTAACTAGGATAAAATACTCCTCAGGTAAAGTTGTACCAAACACTATGAATACACTTTGGATACTGAACGTAGTTCGGATGCTGTGCCAAAAAAGTAAATTTTTGAGATTCTATTATATAACCTGTTGATCTTAAGAGGTAGTCGAATTTAAGGCTTGAGCTAGAGCTACAATGGCTAACTTTATTTTCTCTTATAGGACTCATAGTTGGCTATGGCACATTTGAAAGAAGAATTCTTTTCGCTTTTCAGAAAAGTATAATTTGATATATCTACTACGAAAATTAATGGTGAAAAAATAAAAAAACTTATTTTTACTTTGACAAGTGAGAACATCGGTCATAAAGTTTGTCCCTTGAAGGTTTTGAAATTAATAAAACAAATATTTTACAGCAGTTATGTATTTATTACAAACAGAACGATTTGAAAAGTATTAAGATTTTACATTAAACCAAATTATAAAAAAATACGATAGTTATTCATGTATTAAGGGCATAGTCAATAGATTATAGCACGAGTAAATTCCCCGATAGCTATAATCGTGATTAGGCACGTGGTACATACAACGTTTTACTTCATTTTAGTTCTCAAAATGGACAAAATTTAAGGATTCAGTATTTTGGCTACAGACTACTGCGTCATCGTTGTGTTGGCGCTGTGAACTTTTGGTGTGCTATGGTTCCTATATAAATTGTTGATGTTGCTATACTACACTGTTGACTTTTGTTATACAGCCTGATAATTTTATGGGCCCTAGAACCATAAAAGCAATTTTACGCCCGCTACTGAGGGCCAATAAAAGATTATTTTCCAAACTGAAGTATGATCTACGGATATTAGATTTAACGACCTTGAAACGCTTAAATTACGCTTTTACAATGTTTCTCTATATCATCGTATGTGCGAACATAGACTTTGTCTTTTATATAACGGCATAGAGAAAAGTGGAGCAGCGTGAGATCAAAAGATCTTGCTGGCTATGCAATCGGTTTACGAGTTACCTGTTGCCAAAACGCTTAGACATGAAATTCCTTACAACCAGGTGGCGGGGCACCATGCTGATGAAACAAACAATTATGAGTCTCTGCTAAAATGTAAAAACAATTAATTTTACTGGTATTCTTTATTCAATCATACGTTATCTTACATCGTTGAAAAGAAAATAAAAAATTCTATTCAGTAACCTAAAAATCCAATATGGCGCCGATTTAACCTAAGAAAGTTGATACGAGTACCTCAAAAGCAGCCATCTTTTTGTTCGACACCAATTTTAAATTGGTCTCACCAAAAACAGTAACTTTCATATTAAACTTGTTTTCGTATCTCTTATACTTACCAAGATATTTGACATACAAGAAAATGACAGTTTTTAGTTATTCTAAATAATTTCTGCCAGTTTCGACATTTTGAACTTTTTCAAACAGATTTTAAATCAGCATATAGAACTGCAAAACGTTGCTCATTTAACCAAATCTCCATCTTCAATGATAAGAAAGTTACCCATGCAATCCCACTCGATCTGGGACACACTGTATATTGAAACATTTAGTAAAGACGAGATGTGCCGGTCTTTCCAAGTGTTCCAGTATAAATATTACGGTTTTATATTACCACCATCCATCCATCCTTGCATTGGCAGATTTAACTAGAAAAAAGATGTGTAAACTCGTGAAGTAGGTACACGTCTTCATTAATCAAGTTTTATTGTTTCCAGATTTTTCCCCCTGACAAAAAAGTGTATATTGGGGACCCACCATATACAGGGCGAGCATCTTAAAAAAAATTAAATGTTTTTTTTATATTTTCAAAAATTATTAGTGTCAAAACTTCCACCTTCGATGAAGGTTCCGTGTATAGCCATTTACAGATTTGTGGCTGAATACTATTGCGTCTAGAAGCTTGTAACAGAAATGGCAATAAAACGTCAGGTAGCCATGCAATCTTACTAGTTATTTACTTAAAAACTCTAATAATTTGTTTGTGTTCGATGTTTAGTTTGCTTGTACCAGCTATTCTACAGTCGCAGCCAAAAAAACCGGGACACTTTTTTGATCTAATTCTCAATATGTGTCGCAATGAGCAATTATTCTGGCTTTATCCCTATTTCCAATATGTGCTAGCATTTTTCTGAATTTTATAATAACATTTGATGATATTTATTAATTAGAATTGTCAGTGCCAGCAATTTTTTTTCGCATTTGGAGAATTAGGTCAAAAAAGTGTCACGTTTTTTTTTTGCCCGTGACTGTACATTACCGCCCTCGGTACCAGAAATCAGGACATAGTATAACAAATATGAAAAATTTTGTAATATATATCAATAAATGGGTCCTTTAAACGTTAAAGCAACAATATTAAGCTAATTGTTCAGTTTTGCCAATCAGTGTTTAATCAATCGTTAGTACTTACGCATTTTATTTTTTTACAACTGGTTACATAACCCTTTCGCCGATCTTCTATTAGTGTTATCGAATTTAAATTTCCTCTTTCAATTCATGTGATTACCATTTTACTTCTCTCATCTGAAAGATGAAATGAGTATTATAATCGCAAAAAATCACCTTCCGAGATTCCTGATGGCGGTATAACTCAAAAAGTATGTGTTGGGGAAAGATAATATTTTGCCTGCGCATTATAGTATGTGTACCTGACATAAAATCGATAACATTTCGGCCAAATCTTATATTATAAGAGCTGATGCCGCCAGCCGTCCGACCGTAAGCACTGGCGCGCGCACATGGCGACCGCGCACAAGTGGCGACGCAGCAAGCATTTGTATTGTTAACGCTGGCAGGGCCGGACGTAGGCTGGCTACCAGCTTAAGCAAGCATTTTTATTGTTAACCGTTTCTTTACGCTGGCAGGGCCAGACGTAGGCTGGCCAACGCGTTCTAGTATACATATACAGGCAGAACACTTAAAAAATAAATTATGTCTATCATTGCTTTAATTCAAAAACTATTAATTCAATAAAAGTAATATTTTGTACATAGCCCATGTTTTTACCTTTGACGAAAAAGTGAATCTTTTAAACCCATCATATACAGGGCGAACACTTAAAAAATTAAATAGTTATCTTATATTATAAGAGCTGATCCCGCCGGCCGTCCGACCGTAAGCACTGGCGCGCGCACATGCCGATCGTAAGCACAAGTGGCGAGACCGTCAACAGCAAGCATTTGTATGGTTAACGCTGGCAGGGCCGAACGTAGGCTGACTACCAGCTTAAGCAAGCATTGTTATTGTTAACCGTTTCTTTACGCTGGCAGGGCCAGACGTAGGCTGGCCAACGCGTTCTAGTATACATATACAGGCAGAACACTTAAAAAATAAATTATGTCTATCATTGCTTTAATTCAAAAACTATTAATTCAATAAAAGTAATATTTTGTACATAGCCCATGTTTTTACCTTTGACGAAAAAGTGAATCTTTTAAACCCATCATATACAGGGCGAACACTTAAAAAATTAAATAGTTATCTTATATTATAAGAGCTGATCCCGCCGGCCGTCCGAACGTAAGCACTGGCGCGCGAACATGCCGATCGTAAGCACAAGTGGCGAGACCGTCAACAGCAAGCATTTGTATGGTTAACGCTGGCAGGGCCGAACGTAGGCTGGCTACCAGCTTAAGCAAGCATTGTTATTGTTAACCGTTTCTTTACGCTGGCAGGGCCAGACGTAGGCTGGCCAACGCGTTCTAGTATACATATACAGGCAGAACACTTAAAAAATAAATTATGTCTATCATTGCTTTAATTCAAAAACTATTAATTCAATAAAAGTAATATTTTGTACATAGCCCATGTTTTTACCTTTGACGAAAAAGTGAATCTTTTGAACCCATCATATACAGGGCGAACACTTAAAAAATTAAATAGTTATCTTATATTATAAGAGCTGATCCCGCCGGCCGTCCGAACGTAAGCACTGGCGCGCGAACATGCCGATCGTAAGCACAAGTGGCGAGACCGTCAACAGCAAGCATTTGTATGGTTAACGCTGGCAGGGCCGAACGTAGGCTGGCTACCAGCTTAAGCAAGCATTGTTATTGTTAACCGTTTCTTTACGCTGGCAGGGCCAGACGTAGGCTGGCCAACGCGTTCTAGTATACATATACAGGCAGAACACTTAAAAAATAAATTATGTCTATCATTGCTTTAATTCAAAAACTATTAATTCAATAAAAGTAATATTTTGTACATAGCCCATGTTTTTACCTTTGACGAAAAAGTGAATCTTTTGAACCCATCATATACAGGGCGAACACCTAAAAAATTAAATAGTTATCTTATATTATAAGAGCTGATCCCGCCGGCCGTCCGAACGTAAGCACTGGCGCGCGAACATGCCGATCGTAAGCACAAGTGGCGAGACCGTCAACAGCAAGCATTTGTATGGTTAACGCTGGCAGGGCCGAACGTAGGCTGGCTACCAGCTTAAGCAAGCATTGTTATTGTTAACCGTTTCTTTACGCTGGCAGGGCCAGACGTAGGCTGGCCAACGCGTTCTAATATACATATACAGGCAGAACACTTAAAAAATAAATTATGTCTATCATTGCTTTAATTCAAAAACTATTAATTCAATAAAAGTAATATTTTGTACATAGCCCATGTTTTTACCTTTGACGAAAAAGTGAATCTTTTGAACCCATCATATACAGGGCGAACACCTTAAAAAATTAAATAGTTATCTTATATTATAAGAGCTGATCCCGCCGGCCGTCCGAACGTAAGCACTGGCGCGCGAACATGCCGATCGTAAGCACAAGTGGCGAGACCGTCAACAGCAAGCATTTGTATTGTTAACGCTGGCAGGGCCGGACGTAGGTTGGCTACCAGCTTCAGCAAGCATTTTTATTGTTAACCGTTTCTTTACGCTGGCAGGGCCAGACGTAGGCTGGCCAACGCGTTCTAGTATACATATACAGGCAGAACACTTAAAAAATAAATTATGTCTATCATTGCTTTAATTCAAAAACTATTAATTCAATAAAAGTAATATTTTGTACATAGCCCATGTTTTTACCTTTGACGAAAAAGTGAATCTTTTAAACCCATCATATACAGGGCGAACACTTAAAAAATTAAATAGTTATCTTATATTATAAGAGCTGATCCCGCCGGCCGTCCGAACGTAAGCACTGGCGCGCGAACATGCCGATCGTAAGCACAAGTGGCGAGACCGTCAACAGCAAGCATTTGTATGGTTAACGCTGGCAGGGCCGAACGTAGGCTGGCTACCAGCTTAAGCAAGCATTGTTATTGTTAACCGTTTCTTTACGCTGGCAGGGCCAGACGTAGGCTGGCCAACGCGTTCTAGTATACATATACAGGCAGAACACTTAAAAAATAAATTATGTCTATCATTGCTTTAATTCAAAAACTATTAATTCAATAAAAGTAATATTTTGTACATAGCCCATGTTTTTACCTTTGACGAAAAAGTGAATCTTTTGAACCCATCATATACAGGGCGAACACCTTAAAAAATTAAATAGTTATCTTATATTATAAGAGTTGATCCCGCCGGCCGTCCGACCGTAAGCACTGGCGCGCGCACATGCCGATCGTAAGCACAAGTGGCGAGACCGTCAACAGCAAGCATTTGTATGGTTAACGCTGGCAGGGCCGACCGTAGGCTGGCTACCAGCTTAAGCAAGCATTGTTATTGTTAACCGTTTCTTTACGCTGGCAGGGCCAGACGTAGGCTGGCCACGCGCGTTCTAGTTTCTTTCATATTTTCCAATTTTCAGTTTCGAAACTTCCACTTGTGAAGGAAGTTCCGTGTAATGCCCTTTACATTTATTTCATTTTTTCGCTCAACATTAATTAAGTTTCTTGGTTATCTGGCGTTTTATTGATTTTTCTGGACTACCTTGTATGTTATTTATAGGACATCTTTATATTATAAGAGCCGATGCCGCCGCCCGTCCAGACCGTAAGCACAAGTGGCGCCGGCACACGCAGCCAGACGTAGACTGGCTACGCGCGTTCTGGTAGTAAGATATGTCAACAGGTATAATAGACTTTCCAATGTAGTTTTGAAGATTTGATGCTGTGTCTGTGCTATAAATAGATCCGAATGCAATTCGCAATAAACACTAAACAATGAAGCATTCAAACATATATTTGACTGATCATTAATAGACGAAATTATTAAAGCCCTACATTTAATATAAAAACACCTTGCATGGCTAACCCAAAGAGATCAAGTTCGTAGCTCTTTTATGATTACTTATTCAACCACTGCAAAATAAATGTTTCTAAGTATAAGTATTTAACACTAAGAAACGATTTAATGTTTAACTGAAATTCCCATTCTATTTCAAAGTTCAGGTTCAAGTTCAAACCTCTCAAGAACGGTCTTTAATAGCAATATAAAATTGTGCAAACATTAAAAACTAACGATTTGAAAATGTACATTATGTAGGTGAGTGACAAAAAGCTACTAAAAGTTAAATTACGAATTACCATAACGTTCAAAATATTTTTCTATATTTGACGCGCATTAAAAAAAATATTTTTTACACTTTTAAAAGTAATAAATTTTTGAACCATCACGGATGTTAAAAGCTCCACAAATTCAAAGACAATTTCATAAAAACTTTATAACTTTGTGAATTTATTCTCAGACCGCTGTAGGTGACGTACAAACGTGAATTAGTGATGTCACAACACCTTGTATATAGGTTGAGGTACACCTTTTTATAGGTACACGTCATGTATTAAGTATTTTCTCCATTGCAATCTCTGAAACCTTTTTTTGGCGGCGCGGCGTTCTACTATTCATGCTGCTTCATTAGGCATAACAACTTAAATATATTTCCCTCTCAAATAGTGTGAAGATTTATTTAAAAAACCAAAAATAACTTCATTTTCCTATTGCCTATTTCTTTACCTTTAATTTGTATATAAGGTATTTGTATATATCGTAGTATAATGCATACGACTAAACAGTGTAATTAAATACAGGAAGTATAAGAAATGTAAAATTATTAAAAGTTCCAGGAACTTTATTGTATTTACCTACTATATTCTCTTTCCAAAAATGTCTCTAAAGCAATTACTGTATTTCATAATTTGAATACTTTTTACACCATAATTGTGAATTATATACCTAGAGCTAAAGTTATACTTCACTGATGCTCTTTGCGCTACGATTTTCCAGCGATCTTAAAGAATTGTTTTCTCAAGTTTTTAATTCAATTATTTTTGTGAAAAACTAAAGGCATTATTTTTATGTGTAAAACAAAATAATAACCACTTGTTAAATAAACATTTTGTGTATAGTTAATTTTTATTTGGAATATTTGTTTACTATCCTATCATTGCCAAAGTTCAGATCAGTGAACCTTCTACCTTGGTTTGATTTTTTTATTACCAAGTGCAATTTGTTTATTTCAGTCTCGTTTATTTTTGTAATGCAAACTTGCTAATGGGTTTCCACGCTTTTTTAACCAGTGAATAATTCCTCCTAGCTTACGTAATTATAAAGGCACAAATATTTCCATTGAATTACAAATCAGTTCTTTTGCTTTTAACAATAATTTTTATTATATTTACTACCTACTTTTAATGTGTTATCCTGCACAACTTCACAATGTAGGTAGAGTAATAACCCGGGCTCAAATTTATTTAAAATTCTACCCACGTAATCGATTTCACATGTTAGCCTAGACGTAGGCAAATTATTTTATTTACACTTATTTATTTTATCTCTGTAATACTGTCGTATTCAATTTTGAAAACGTGAAACCAATTGTCTATAAACAAAGTGTACTTTTAACAAAAGCTAAATTAATGGCTTGTTTTGTTAAAAGATATCTTTCTCCTAAGGCTCTCGATTGCTTGTTTGGAGAACGCCTCCCTTATTTCCTCTTATTGATACATCGCACTAACCTACGTTTCCAGAGAAAATAACTTCCCTGCAAGAAAATCAAGTTTCCAGAGAATCTATAACCTATTATATACAATTTCACTTGACAAAGGTCGATGTGATTAGCGATAACTCGCTCTCTTTTCATAAATGTATGCAAATTAGCGAAAACTGTGGTAGCTCGGCACTTATCGGTACTGTTTGTTTTCGTGCTTAGAATGCGAAGCTACTGCAAGTAACATGAAACTTTTCCAATTTTCTTTGCAGTTTATTAATCTTACACACAGAACCTGTTTACGCACAGTTCCAAATTTCATGTCAGCTTACAGTGTCGCTAAGGGTAATTATTAATTAACGTTTCAAATTATTGTTATTAATAGTATATGTACTTTTATAATATAATTTAGATGGTCTGTAGGAAAATTTTTACTGTCCACAGCACCAACATTTCAATAAAATTATCAATATGCGAAATACATAGTAGCTACTGACTTCTAAATGTGTGGTAGAGAGTGAAGCGGACGCCCAGAATAGGTTACACTAGATTAACGAACTTTGTATTACATGTTCTATTGTTTCACAAAATGAATGCTGATTAGTTTCCTTAGAAATTTCTAAAATAATTACCAATTACTTTTCTACTCTCTTTCTTGCGGTGTTCGATTTCTAAATTGTTTTTGCGATCTTTGAAGACAATAACTCCAAAATATTGAAACGATTCGATCTGTGTAATACAAGTAGTTTTGTCATCTGCTAATATACATACTACCAGAGCTGGGCAGTAATTAATTACTATGTAACTATATTAATAAGTAAATTCCGTTTCGATGATTTGTCTTGAAACTGAATTACTTTTCAGAATACGGTAATTGTAATTGGAAATTGCCTAATTTGTTAAAAAGTACTTGACAATTACTGTTTTAAAGTAATTAATTACTATATTCAATTTAAATTACTTGACAGGTATTTGAATTACCTTGGTAATTTAAATTACTTGCAGTAATTGAATTACTTTCTAGTAATTCAATGTTTAAATTACTGACCTCGATTGGGTATTAAATTTCCAAAACGCAAAAAAGGAGAAAAAACCTTATTAAGTTACGTGTTAAGCAAATTGCAATTCCTGGAGCAATATAAGTGTAATTTATGACATCCTATGACTAGTCGGATAACAGCTAATTTTGTGCATGAGCAATTTGATTCAGGCGCGCATGCTTCTAGATGGGAGATGCATGTGTTATTTCTTGTGTAGTGTAGGCTGTTCAAGATGTAGCATTGCAGCTCACTAACAATTATTGTGTAAGTAGTGAAAAATATGTCTGGGGTAAGTAGAGATTACAGAATACAGTACGGTAAAGTATTTTTTCTTCAAACGTCAAATAATTAGGTCATAATTTGACTGAGCTAACTGCGGAGAAATGCAACTTCTCCGCCGGCGGCAGTTTTACTTTTCCTTCTCCTGCCATGGAGGGAAAAGTGTTGCTATGAAAACGTTAAAATAATAACACACCAAACAAACACAACAACAATGAAACATATAAATTTAAACGTCATTTTTATTTGTCAAACTAATATTAAACGTGCAATTTGTCAATGTTGCATTTTGAAAATTAAAACCATGCTGTACTGCAGAAGTCTGTGCAGACGAAGTTAAATTTTCTGTAATCAAATAAGATATTGATGGTTCAATCAAGTTTGTCTTGCTGACATTAGGTGTTATCACTTCATTCAATATTTTACTTGCATTCTCATTTTTATTTCGCAGTGACTCCTCTATATATCCTTCTGCTACACTACTTGACTTCCAACCCCCGTGACGCTTTAGCGATTCAACATTACCTCCTCCATCAATTAATAGTGTAGCAGAAGTACGTCTTAAACAATGGCCTGTGTATTCCATTGAATTACTTAATTTTAAGAAAGTTGCAACCTTTCTAGGAACACTGCTAATACTATGTATTCCCATTACACTTCTATAGCATTTTCCACTTTGATATTTTAAAAAGAATCTAACTTCTGGCATGTCTTTTGGTCTTAACGCTGCATATTTTCGATAAATTTTGAGGTAATTTTCTCCAATTATTGTGAACGATCGAACTTTTCTAGTCTTACTGTCAGGAATTTTTATCAAAATAACATTCCCCATGTCCTCTATGTCTGTAGTTTTCATTTTTAACATTTCATTACATCTGCAGGCTCCAGTTACTCCAATTAATAAAACAATCTAAGGAAATTACATATTTAAACCACAAAATTAAAGTTACCTAAAACGTAAGTATTACCTTTAATCCTAAATACAAATCATCTTCCGCTTCAAATAAAAAAGTTTCAAACTGCTCCTTCGAAAAAATTCTAGATTTTTTGCAGAGTACCCTTCGTTTGCTTTTTTCAAGAACGCGCTTAACTTTAAATATTTATTTATATCCATTCCATGTTTAATTATTAGTTGCGATTTGATCATGGAATATCGCGACCACATGGTCGATGATTTCCATTTTTCTCCTTAGCCATTGTGTTGAAATATGCTAGAAGCACATTTTTTTCAAATTTAGTTACATTCTTTGAATTGCACCACTCTTTAAAATGATCGTACGCGGCACAATATTTCTCGCCTTGTGGGTCCAAGAGATAAGACGGCTTCATTTGCCGCAGTCTCAATTTCTACCGACAAGCTCGATAGCATTTCAAAAACTGGCCAGTGACAACTGACAGCGGGGCTATGACACAACGCCCACTGGTCACAAACCCCAACTCAGAATTTGGTCATAACGCCCAACTTCGATTCTGGTCACAACGCCCAACTTGGTCACAACGCCCAATTTTGATTTTGGTCACAACGCCCAACTTGGTCATAACGCCCAAAAGCGATATTGGTCACAACGCCCAACTTGGTCACAACGCCCACCGACGCCTGTTATAGGAGAGAGCTATCGATGCCACTTAAACCACCGTTTTGGTCATAACGCCCAACTTCGATTTGGTCACAACGCCCAACTTGGTCACAACGCCCAATTGCGATTTTGATCAAAACGCCCAATTTGGTCACAACGCCCAATTTCGATTTTGGTCACAACGCCCAATTTGGTCACAACGCCCAATTTCGATTTTGGTCACAACGCCCAACTTGGTCACAACGCCCAATTTCGATTTTGGTCACAACGCCCAACTTGGTCACAACGCCCAATTTCGATTTTGGTCACAACGCCCAACTTGGTCACAACGCCCAACTTTGATTCTGGTTACAACGCCCACTTTTGATTCTGGTCACAACGCCCACTTTTGATTCTGGTCACAACGCCCAACTTTGATTTTGGACATATCGCCCAGGCGGTACAGAAAGTAAGAAAAATGTGTATTTAAAATGAATAAGAATGAATTAAACTTTTAAGGCGAGGTAATAGGTAGGAAAATTTTCAAGTTCCCGTAAGTAGTATTAATATTATTTATTTTTGATAATAATTCAGTGGCGTAATGCGTTGTCCAAAAAGTTTCTAAATTCTGGTTATATCATATAAAGTTGTATTTGTTATATGGAACTCATAGCTAGCTGTGGCATTATAAGAAAGAGGAGTTTCTCCCATTTCAGTGACATATGTCGTATGGGATAGAATTATTCATTTTCACTACTTTATAGCAACAATTCACAATTTTTAATATTTCGTCGTTTTCTAGTTGAAAACTTGTGCCATTTAGAATATACGTGATTAAACAAAGTTTTTGCGTTATTTTAATACCACCGTTTGATTGACAGAATTAATAACGTATGATTGTTGCTTATAATATAATAGTGTCCTTCATATATCCATTTATCAAAACATTTTATTGTCCGTTAAAACCTCTGCAGTTTCTGAAATTAAAAATGCATTTGCAAAAATGTAAGTATCCTACTTCTATACGAAGGAGGTTCGAAAATATGAAAATGATTGAAGAAAAAAGTACTCTTATTTTTCAAAATACACAAAAATGTTAATTGGAAGTATTTATTATAAGAAAATCATCTTCTCAAACTAAAAATACACTTCCCAAAATGTAAATACATATATTCGTATACAGGGGAGGTTCAAAAATATGAAAATGGTTCAAGAATAAAGTACCGTTACAAAAATGTTATTTAAAGAGGTTAAAAGTAGGTGTCAAACATAAAATCACAGTTACTTGCTCCGAAAACATTTTTTTCTGGTTTCTCCTATTTTTTTCTTACCACGCTGTATTACCAAATGAAATACTTCAAAGTTAACTTATCAACGGATACAATAAACGTGGATTATCAAACCTGAGTTTCCTCTCACTTAGCAACCAGGATATTACGTGATTCGAAATCAGTGCAAAGAAATTTCATTTTTGTGTCAAATTTTTAAATAATTTAATAACAAACGGACCAAATAACAATTTAAAATCAATTATAATTTTTTCCGTTGATCGTTTATTTATGAGTTTCATTAATGTATAGAGAATCGTCTATTACTGGCTCTTATTAATGAATATATTTTATATTAACAAACGATTTTAAAAATCTGTTTATGTTGGTGGAACTGTAAGTCTGTGTCAAATTCGAGGTTAACAGGTTAGGTTTAGCGTCAGTTTTGACACAAACTGACTCAAAACCTAACCTGCTAACCTGATATTTGACATAGACTTACAATGTCACCAACATAAACAGTGAAAACCTAAGAAAAAAATCACAACCATTTATGGTCACCCGGTACCCTTAGTGTCAAAACTTTAAGTGCCAAATTCTTTTCATGGAATAAAATTAGATTTTCTTCAAATTAATAATGTACGATCAACGGCAAAATTTTGTAACTAACTCGTATTTATTATGAAAAATAAATAATATTAATACTACTTACGGGAACTTGAAAATTTTCCTACCTATTACCTCACCTTAAAAGTTTAATTTATTATTATTCATTTTAGATACACATTTTTCTTACTTTCTGTGCCGCCTGGGCGATATGTCCAAAATCAAAGTTGGGCGTTGTGACCAAATCAAACTTGGGCGTTGTGACCAGAATCAAAAGTGGGCGTTGTGACCAGAATCAAAGTTGGGCGTTGTGACCAAGTTGGACGTTGTGACCAAAATCGAAATTGGGCGTTGTGACCAAGTTGGGCGTTGTGACCAAAATCGAAGTTGGGCGTTGTGACCAAATTGGGCGTTGTGACCAAAATCGAAATTGGGCGTTGTGACCAAGTTGGGCGTTGTGACCAAAATCGAAATTGGGCGTTGTGACCAAATTGGGCGTTGTGACCAAAATATAAATTGGGCGTTGTGACCAAGTTGGGCGTTGTGACCAAAATCGAAGTTGGGCGTTATGACCAAAACGGTGGTGTAAGTGGCGTCGATAGCTCTCTCCTATAACAGGCGTCGTTGGGCGTTGTGACCAAGTTGGGCGTTGTGACCAATATCGTTTTTGGGCGTTATGGCCAAGTTGGGCGTTGTGACCAAAATCAAAATTGGGCGTTGTGACCAAGTTGGGCGTTGTGACCAGAATCGAAGTTGGGCGTTATGACCAAATTCTGAGTGGGGTTTGTGACCAGTGGGCGTTGTGTCCAGGCCCCCTGACAGCAACTACACTAAACAATTTATATCTGCCAAAACGTTTTTTGTATAACAATCGAAACTACTCGCATTTATTAATCACGGCTACTTAAACATTTATTGTATGCATAAATTAAACCCAGAGCTGAGTATGAAAAACACAAAAAACAGCTTTATAATACACAGTTTAAAACGTTTGAAGAAAATATTGCATATTTTATGTGGAGGAGAAGTGACTTTTCATGTCTTGCCTTCTATTACCCGGCGCGCCATGAAAAGTCATATTTCTCCTCCGTATAAAATAATATACTATAATTTTTTCCATAGCAATTGACAAGTAATAGCTTTATTATACAATATTGGTTCATAATAATTATTTATTAATTTCAATTTGTTTGTTTAAAACGATGTACTAGCACAAGGCTATCTAAATACAAATATACCACAATAGTTTGTAGAGAAAGTAATTGAAAAGTAATTTATGTTGTGCAATTACAATTACCCAGTAATTTATAATTGAATTACTATTTTATTTGGGTAATTGAAAATCTGGTAATTCAATTACTTTATTGGGCGGTAATTAGTACTTGGTAGTTAATAATATTCATAGTAATTCTCCATTCTTTCTACCACCTTCCGTCTTCGCAGCATGAATTCTTAGGTAAATGTATTTTGGGCGAAAACTACTTGGTCGCAAAGCGGTACTCAATTTGTTAAATAGTAGACAGACAATATCGCTGTGTGATCTTTTTTGACATATATATTATTTAAGAAGTCTGTTCCCAATTTCCTCACAAAACATCATGTAGGAACGTATTACTATTTCAACCAAATTATTCTCTATACAGGGTGCTCCAAGATGCGTTTAATTCCTCGGATGAAGTGATACATTATGCCAAATTGATTTTGTTTCTTTAATAACTAATTGCTTATTTTGTCTAATACCCGAGTTATTGAAAAGAATCGTATATTTTAAAAGCAGTTGATCTCGTACGATTATTTCAATCAGGGCGAGCAATCCCAGAAAAGGACCATTTATTATATTTGTTGTTAATGTAGGTGCGCAAATTTGTCTCCTTTTGTCTGAATCCACAGTTGAACCCTTCTATGATCAACATTTCCATCGATCAACTCATACAAAATACAAAACAATCGAATTGAACTGTCCGGAAGGTATAACAATATAAAGCACAATCGAAAATTATCAACTGACACAGCTAGAACATAATATGTAAACAAATGGCATTCGTTTTACCAGCTTTTTTGAAAAGAATGCGTTATGAAATTCCCACATTACATAACAGTGAATTTGTTTAATAACTCGGTTATTTAGCTTATCCCCAACAATTAAAAATATTCGAAAAATCATGCTGTTCATGAATCCAATGTTTATTATTGGCGCTTTTGTTTTTAGAAAAGCTAGTTGGCTGTCAAATTCTAAAAAATCGAAGACTGAATATTATCGGGAAATGATTGCAGCAAAAATAGGAGCAGTAATTATACAGTGACTACATTATCACAGTGTGGCCATATGATTGTTAGTGGCATGTTTTCACCAACTTCAAAATAAGCTTGTGCGAAAAACGATGGTAATGTAATAAAAATAATGGAATTTTTTTAACGATGTAAGCGACATTTGGTAACAAAAAAATTACTAAAGTCAACATTATTACTTGGATAAAATTTAGTTTTATTATTAATTACTTTATTTTTGTGTATTAAATATCACAAATATCCATTAATAATATACCTACATCTATTTTGATACTTCAATAGTGTTCAATAACTAAACGACATTTGATAAATTATAATGTCGTATTTTGAAATTAGTAATTGTTTGTAGCTAAACATTCTGCACACTGTTAAAAATGACAATAACTTGAAGAACTAATGGAGGATTTTGCGTTCATTCAATAGAAAACATGATCACCACGTGGCAATTGTGATTATAGTCACTGCAGATTAATGCACTAAGTGTAAAGTACCGCCATTCCATTCGTCGCGTGGGAATGTGAAAAACTTGTGAAATAAATATAACAAATACACATTTCCCAAGTGCAATAGGGAAGACACTAGTTTTTCTTTTTGATGTCATGGCACGGCTGTAAAGTCAAATTATTGTTAGATTGTTTTTTTTTCATCCCCAGTTGGAGAAAATGGTACCTAAAGGATAAATATAAAAATTTACTAATGGCAGTACCTTACACTTTAGTATGTTAAATTAGCGACCTTAAGTGATTCGCTGCACCAGCGCCCCCTGTGCATAAAATTCCAAACAATTAAGAGAGTTTATTTCTCGACAATAGATACACAAATGTGCCAAATATGAGTATTCTGTCTCAAGGAACTCTTGATTAATTAATTTACATAATTATGATTTTTCGTTTTCACTTTTAAGGGGCGTAGATCAACAGTCTTGCAACTTTGTACTATGGTATGTTTACCTGAATCTTCTTATTTTAACTAAAGTAATCAGTATCATGTATGGTACTTCATTCGAATACATCCTGTATAAGTCATTATTACAAAATCCTTACAAATACCTGCCTAAAACTCTTTGCCCTAGTTATTTTAAAACTATTTTCTCTCATTTCCCTATTGGATCAAAATATAGTTAAAACTGCAATCTTGAGTTGGAATGATATTTCTTATAAATAGATACATTTTCAGATATTTACAGTTCTTATGCAATATGGCAATTTGGGGTTCCTAGTTTATATAAATATATGATACACCCTTCCTGGACTTGATTCAGGTTTTCAGGTGGTTTTACTGAGTGAACAGAGTACTGAGGCAAATGCTGGGGCAGTATTTTTCTCCACCTTTCGTGGCCTTTCTTTCATTTTCCACCCCTCCTTTCTCTTACCCATCCTATAACTCCCGTTTTTGACTGAAAAGGGATTCAAGGTCTCTAGAGTCCCTGTATATTAAGAGTTCGGACATGTAGGCGATTCACTTTGGATCCACAAACCATGGAGTCCTTGATTTTTATTGAAATTAAATTATATGCAGATCTTGCATACCTATGTTTGGCAACCAATACAAATAAAATCACATTTTGTGACAGTTGTGACAAATGCTTACCAAATATTTTTAATTTGTTAAAACATAAAAACTATTGTGCATTGATTGGTTGTTCAGCGATTAATTGTAGGAATCGAACAGATCTGGAATATTCTTTGCATCCTTTTCCAAGGAATGAGAAAGTAAAGTCTCTGGGTAAATAACAGCAAAATTAAGAATGAACATTATGTGTATGATCAGTGGTTGATTAAACATGGAAAAACGATACTGAAATACATTGCTATTCCAACATTATATAAGTTTTGGCAAGCAGATTTAAATAAATGTGAAAATTCTGAAATAGAGGAACGCATCACACGGTAGATTATTCAGGCCAGTGTTAATCAGTACAAAAAAACAATTTTCCTGTGGGCAAGTTGGATTACTCACCTCAAATTCTCTAATATTAGTTGTCGAGCATTAAGTTCCTACTCATACCAGATTTTCAGCTGCCGCTAACATGCTACCCCACACCTAAGATTATAAGCAGAGGTTGGGAAAAGTTCAGTATCATGGACCACTCTAAAACACCTTGAAATTGTTCTCGCAGTTCTCTTTCTAACAGCAACAGTAGCGATTTGAACTACCATTCCTGGAGCTAGTAATATAGGTGGGTACTAAGTATTCACAAATATTAAACTGCAGCTAACCTACGCATGATGCAGAAGTGGTCTACGATACTGCATTTTAGCCCAGAGGTTTTTTATAACACAAGTTTTCAACACCTGTTTTTCTCTAACTGCAATTCACATAAGTCATCTGCAATACTTTTTACCATAACTTAAAAACACACTAGGACTAGAAAAGTAACTGAACTTAGCCGGCAAAATGCTACATGAATAGATTTATTTTCTTTGGAAGCAGTTTCAGATTTCTGAATAAAAGGATTCTGTGATTTGACATGACAGTTAATGTCCCTGTTTGGTTTGTCATATTTCTTTCAAATAAAACAAATGAAATATGTTACTGCTAAATCACGTGATCCTTGATTTGCGGATCCAATGGTTCAACTCTAAGATACATAGTATATGAACTCTAAAAGTTCCTGTAGCGGCCTGGCCCCTGTTGATTGAAATTACCTTGAATCTTTTTACCTACCTTCTTGGACAGTAGTGACGACTATTTATATATTGTTAAGGTTACTCTACCACGTTGTAACGCCTATGATATGTTATAATTGACTTACACCTTTACTTTAGTTTATTCTAAATCAATTCTTTTTAAAATTGGATTTTAATTAATTCATTTGCCCTATTTGTATTATGAACAATCAAAATTATTTACTGCTAGCCTCGGTAGAACACTTGACTGAAAAACAGGTCGGATTCTTTATAATCTAGATTGCTTATATTCTCAAATTTGATTTTCTTATTTTTATGACAACTCAGATATGTCAACTGACACTTCAAACTAGTTTTTAAAAATTAATTACAAATACTTTCTCGTTATATTTGTCATCCGCAATCGCAAATGGTGAGTACACCCTTAATTAAAATTAACTCACTTCACTCTTTAAATTTTCTTTCAGTTTTTATTTTAAATACCTGTATTATCTTTCCTTTTATTGGACTCAACAATGCATCCAGCTCTGCGACTCACCACACTACAAGAACTGTTCCACTCAAAGCCACGGCGAAGGTTTCAATTAACAACCAAACTCCCAAGACGTCCGGAATCCGGATCCAAATCTACACAGGGACTCATCAAACAGGTTTTCACAGGAACACAAGAAAAACAGCTCGCCTTTCAAAAAAGGAGCATCCATACCTCCACCTCAGTATGTATCCAAATCTTCAAGCCTTCTACAACCCGACACTGCGAACCTTGACCAGATGCAAGCCACAAGATGTCACTTGACAAGCCTGTCAAATCAGAACTACTTGTCGAATCAAAACTCCCACAGATGTAAAATCTCCAATTCACCCCACAAATACGCTCACTCTGCTAATGATGTAGATATTAAACATTTCCTTTGAAAACCATTCTTTATTATCCAATTCAGTTGATGCAATGTAATTTTAAAATAAACTCAATTTAGCATTCCCTTCCTTTTATTTGCTTTTGTGGATTATAACTGTATTGGTTTGGAATTCTTTATCCTTATCCATTTAGCCTGCACATGTTCTATCCTTTTAACATTTTACTTTTTATTCTTTTTCACCATGCCAACTTTATTTCAAATTTTAACCCTTTTATATACCAAATATCTTTTAAAAACTTTTTAAAAGGGGTTTATTTTTATAATTTCAAACGCTACAAATTGTATTACACCATTTTCGTTATCAATTTTTTTATATTCTAATCAATAAAAATCTTCTTAGTGATCTAGCTTATATTATTTTACAGTCCAACACACTATTGAAGTTTATTATATGTCTAATACCTACTATGTTAAATAGTATATTTCGAAAAAGTATTTGCCATTAACTTCTCTTTTTATTTCAGATATTAAATTATGTTAAAATCCTACTGTTTCTTAATTAGCTTCATAATTGAATTTTAAATTTTATTTCCTTTCGTTTCCAAATACATCTTAATAATTTGGATATCCATTTCACATCTAAATTCATCTTTGTATTTTTAATACTGTATTCTTTTAATCTTTTTAATCTTTTTAAACCCCTGTACCAATACCATAACAATATATATATACCGGATGTCCTAAAAGTTTGCAAACGGCTATATCTCTAAAAATACGCTTTGGATCGGGAAACGGAAAACACGCATTTGATATTTTTTAAAAATCTACCAAATGATACAAAAAAGTGGGGGGGGGGCAACTTTAAAATCCTAAATAGGAACTCTCACTTTTGATTACAGATTCGCATTCTACGCTAAAAAGTGCGTAAGTTTTGTTTGAAAATTTTTTACCCTTGATAGATGGCGCTGAAATAGCTGAAAACTGACATTTTTCGCTATTTTCGAGAAACGTTGGTGAGAGGCCATGGAACTCATTTAAATCCAGCACCCTGAAGGGAACAGAAAACTACTACGTCTACGTCGTTTTTCCTGGGTTACGCTAAGTGTAGTTTTATCGAAATGTGATTTGATCAATAACATCCTCGTCGGATATGCCGGGATATCATCGAATTCCTTAAAAACCATCTTGGGTATCATGGCACTACCTCCGGGATCAGTCGGGGAATTTTCGGCCACGTTCGAATCCACTCAAGGTATGGTGGACACTTTCGGAATCACTTCGAGTATCTTGGGGTATCTTCGGAACCACTTCGGATACGATCGGGTACCTTCGGAATTGCTTCAAGTATCATTGAGAACCTGAATCACTGGTTAGTTTTTCAATTCGATGTATATTTCTCGAAAATAGCGAAAATGGTAGGTTTTGAGATTTCAGCGCCATCTATTAAGAGTAAAAATTTTTTTTAGACAAAACTTACGTAGTTTCTAGCGTAGAATGCGAATCTGCAATGAAAAAGGGGATTTTAAAGTTGTTTCCCGCCCCACCCACAGGGATCAATTTTGGTATTATTTGATAGCGTTTAAAAAATATCAAATGCATGTTTTTCTTTTCCCGTTCCAAAGCGTATTTTTAGAGATATTCAGCCGTTTCCAGCCTTTAGGACACCCGAAAACAAGCACACGAGCAATTTTTACAATCAAAATAATTTTTCTAATACAAATTTAAGCCTAAAAACATACATATGACTAAACTTTATATTGTGAATGTGTTTCAGACAGTTTTGTATTTTAGATTGATGCTGAGATAAATAATAAATTTGATTCACTCTTCTGCAATCCAGAAGATAACTAAATACACTTAAAGCTATGAAAATCTAGAACTAGTACTATGAAATCGTCCATCGTTGCTGCAAAATAGCGTTTCCTCAAGATATGCCAAATTTAACCAAACTGACTGTCTCGATATTAGTATAATTAAATAATAACGATAAATTTCCTTAATTTGACTTCTTGGGCCATCTATTCTCTTTGTGAGCGCTTTGGTGACTCCAGAAACTGATCCTGAAGTGCATGGCCTGCCACAGGTATACCAAGTGAAGTAAATGAACCTACTGCTCAGCGCATACCTTTTTTAAGATATAATTTCAAATTCTATATTCATATGATCTTTTTTTTCTCATTTAACTGAGTAGGTACTATTATGAGTATAAGTTTATAACACTAATTTCTACATCTTGTATATTCCACATTCATTAAGGAATAACAAAAATATAAAAAGTATTGATATACTTTGGTTTTAACATCAATCTATAAGTGTCAAAGTGTGTTTTTAGGCTTGTTCGTTTAATATTTAAAAATGTAACCGCAAAAGCGAGTTGAAAGCCATGAGAAATTAACCATAATAGAAACATTTTCTTTAAACAGAACGTGCAAGAATGCTTAGAATTTAATGTTCGGTTAACGGTGAAGTGTGAAGTAAATATAGAGCAATAGTGAAATCGTGAATTACAACCTCTGCATTACCAATTAGCATGATCACTGTCAAGGTTAAGAAACCTTGAACGCAAAGCAATTAAAGACTTGATTACAACGCAGGAAGAAATGCGATTTCAGCAGTTCTCACTTTTATTTCTTCTTGGTTGTTTTAAGATTATTTAGACTTTACGAATCACTGAATACTATTTCAATATCAACTTAAAGCCAGCCAAGTTATGCGATCAACACGCTTTTCCGAATTTCATGGCCAATTTAACGGGCACTTTGTTATTCCACGTACTTCCATTTTCGATTTCACTGGACTGAACCACCTACGTGTATTTTATAGCTGCGAATCAGGTTGATGTTGTCTATTAAACATTAACTTTTGTAATCGCGGTTGTAAACTGGAAAATGTAGCTGTTGGTAAGTTCTCACGCTATTTAATCTTTGCTAAAGTCAGCTGTCCCAGTTATTTCAGTTTTATTTGAAGAAAGTTACCGGTTTCATTTTCTAAAATTAAAAAGGAGCAAGTAATCGCTTCCTTACTTACTCGTGCGCTGCGCTGAAGGAATTACTCGTTTGATCAACAAAAGCATTAGGACTGGCGTCGGAAATTCAGACTACTCAGGTTCTTTCTAGCAGCAAATTTAAATACTTAAATAACAAATGCTTATTTTTGCATAAGCAAATTTTTATTGCTTGCTTCGGGAACATCAGGGAGATCGATTATACTAGTATACTTTTATTTTCAACATGAAAGCTACACTAATGAACTAATTTATTTGAATTAATTTTACATACATCTAAATAAACAGAACATAGGGACACAAGTAGGCTTTATTAACTCTACATTTGTATCGGTAACAACAATAACAGGCGGCATTTTAAATGAGCGGCTGGATAATAAAATAGTTAGTGTGATTGTCTACGGGGCTGGGGACTGGGAGGGTTGGTTCGTGTACGTTGGCCTCATCTTCTCACAGGAAAGTAGTCGCTCGGTTCACCATTCTGGTACTGAAACATGAAAATACAGTGTTAGTATGTCGCTTTTACAAAACGTTAATTGTTTCACCCCTGAAGGTGATTTCTCCGAGCATAGGTATGCAAAGAGATGGAATAAGAAACAGCATAATTCAGTTTTTGCAAGGAAAATCACTGCTTGTCGGCATGTCTATGCAAATACTAAAATTGTTATCGTCGAGTAATTGCTAGCTATAAATCTAGTGCTGTGCAGCCAGTTAATTATTAACTAGCCTTGTTTCTGAACATAAGAGATACTTCAAGTAATTCGCGTATCTCACAAGATATAAAACAAGGTTTTCTGCTTTATATTCTTAAAAAACTATTTTATCGCTGACTAAAACCTTCATTTAATTGCACTTGTAGAAAATTCAGGCAATTAACTCATTTTCTCAATATGGGAAAAGATACAAAGAATTTTGAAAATGCCCAACTCTGTTGCTCTATAGTCTATACTCTATCTATAGTAATAAGATAGACCGGCTGAAGAATATTTGTCATTATCAACTTTTAATAAAATCGTAAGTTCGCCTGTTTTTAATTATGTTGACCATAGCGAACCGCATTTGATGAAGTATTGTGAAGTATTGTTTGCCTGGCAGCTCACTTTTCCTCAAAAACAAGTGACGTAGTTTCGTTATTCACTAAACTTATAAATTAATAATCAACACACATTATGAATATGCGTTAAACATTGGTGCTTTATCCCAAGGTGGCTTGATTTAAGGGTATATTAGTTTCAAGCTTGGGCATATTTGGTCTAAAATTATTTATAAAGGCGCTAAGTGTAATTACAGAAGCTAGACGTCTTAAAAATTTGTAATTTTACAATCAGGGTTTCCAAAAACATGTTTTTTTACTAAACAACTGTTTTATTTGTGTAAAGCTGCTTTTTTGTAAAACAATATTTTTGGTTAAAACATTTTTTTAGTTCTGGTAATTGTGGTAGCTCATGTAATTAGGAAAAGTGCTTATCAAACTGAATCACTATTATGAATAAATGCATTCAACTTTGAGTTATTGTTTGTATGTGTGGCTGGACGTACAATGTTTGTTATCACATTTTTATAAAAGCAATACTTTAAGATTTTTAAGAATAATTTTGTTTATTAAAATTCGATCCTAATCATGATTGAAGGGAGACTAGAACTCCTTCTCAAATTATTTCATAAAACTAAAATCAACAATAAATACGTCAGAGCAAAATGTAACAAATGTAGCAAAAAATGGCGAGTTTGGTAACGAGCTTGAAAACTCAGAGATAAATTAAACACCATGTCATCTAATGGTGTTTATAGTGTTCCTTGCTCCTGTAATGCTGTATACATTGTGGAAACAGGACGTTCAGTAAAAGCGCATATCTCTGAATACCAACGTTGCCTCAGATCGGGTTTCGTTTCATCAGCCATCGTCGAAAATCGTGATACTCGCCATAAGATCAATTTCGATAAAACTTCTATTATCTGCAAATCCTCATTAATTTTTCACAAAAAAATTCGCGAAGCTATTGAGATTTACAAACACTATGCCCTTCCCTTCATGTGGTAAACGCTAATTTCTAAACTCAGCCCTCTTCACTCAACCGTGACGACACTTGCCTATAAAATGTGCCCTCCCCCTTTTGATTGTTAGAAGAGTCTCGTCTCTGGCGTAGTTCACACATTAAGTTACCTCCTGATGAAGCCTCTTATGAAAGTTGGAGAAACGTTGAGTTTTTCAATCTCAATAACGACACGTTCCAATCTCTGAAGTGGTTCGTTAAATAATGTAAAACTATTTTTATGGTGGATTAAGAGCAATCTTAATGAAGTAACTTTCAGTTTAGTGATGCAATTACAACTGCAATTGCTTCGTCAGCTGGAACGATTATTTTCTTCTTTTGGGATAGTTCTCTTGCAACTAAGAAATCGACTAGGGCCGAAAAAGTATCAAAACTTTAGCATTTTTAAAACTGTTAATAGAAACATTCCTTCACTTGATGATGTAGAAGTGCAGCATTTTTATTTATGTTGTTTTTGGTATTGTAGTGCTTTTTCTTATATGCATAATTCTGCTACTAGGTAACTACGTTAAAATACATATTGATATGATCATGAAATGACAAAGCATTTTAATAACTACATACTAATAATAAAGCAGCTTAAAAATAATGTTCCTAAAAGAATATGTGGTAACTTCGTTTTATCATTGGGATTTCTATTCCCTGCAACAGTATTTGCAGTTCATTTGTAAATAGTCAAGTTCTGATTGCAATTGTAATACAAATGAGTCAAGATTTACCTGAAAGAAGTAATTATTATAATAAAATGCAGCACAAAAGTTTAATTCTTACATATTTGGTTTATAAAAGGGTTGATGTCGTCATGTAGTTGGAGACATACATAATTGAAAACTGTCAACTTACAATTATGATTGCTGATAACTAAAAAAATCATAACGATTATAAATAGAAATCTGTAGTATCGATTGTTTGATAACCAATGGTTTTGGCGGGTATTTTAAATTAACAGAACAAATGGGGTGTAAAATAGTATATTATGTATCAAGTTTTATAAACGTCATTTTAGTCACGAGTTTTATTAATCACGAGCGAAGCGCAGCGGAGCGAGTGTTTAATAAAAGAGTGACTAATAAGTTTATAAAACGAGCTGCATACTATACTTTTTCTACGACCACAAATTTAGAGAATATAACATCATATTATTTCTTTAAAATTTTGACATTTATTATATTAGGTTAACTTATGCTTGACAAACGTCAAAGTGGCGGTTGAAAACTAACTTGATTTTAGTTTTGGCTGTGACTAATAAAGCAAATACTATTTGAACCTAACTTCACCCCATGACTAAAACATCCTTGCCAACTTCAGCTCATGACTAAGAGGCTCTTTAGTCATAGGTTATGAAGGCATGATTAAAAGGTCACTTAGCGACGTGTATGTTAGTATGTTAAATGGCATTTTAGTTACAGGAGTAGAAAAAATTTATAAATTAGATTGACACAAGTCCAAGATAAAACTGAATTTAATAGTCAATTTTAATTAATAGTATACTGGCATGTACAGTTACCTATTATCATACACATAAGTAGTTCCATACGAGAGTATTAAGTGCGAAATTGAAAAACCTAAGTGAGTGTATAAACTTACACTACAAAGGGAATTGTTGCCAACCACGAGAAGCATAGATCAAGCGAATTGGAAAACACAGACGATAAAAGAGCTCAAAGAAAGAAGATGACCAAGTAAGTGTATTAAAAACAAGACAAATATAGAAGGAAAGCAGTAATAAGAAATATTTGTCTGCTACTTACAAATAATAAAATTGCATTCAATTGGACAAATTGGATAATTTACCATTGTAAACATACAGTATAATTAGTGTAAAATTGATTTGAATGAAATTAACTATTTGTCAAATATTATAAACAAAGGTGATAAACATATGATAAAGTCAGATATATTTTTAATAAACACAATTGTCGCATATTTTGCATTATAGCTTTTCATTGTTTATGTCCTAATTGTATTTGACAGTAACCCAGAGATATAAGAGTCTAATAACAAAAGTTATTGCAATTGCATGCTCAAACTGTGAATTAACAAGGTAAAATTTAGAGCCCAATTTTTTATAAAACCCTGAGAACAGTATTTATTTTAAATTAAATAAAATAAAAGCTATTAGACCACAGCAATATATACAATCTACAGTATTGATTTATTTTTAACAGGGTTGTTTAAAACATAAGGCTTTATTTTAAACATTTTCAAACATCTGTTTAAAACAATTTGTTTCAAACATATCAATACTATGTACAATAAATTGGGCTATAATAATAAAATTGGTGCAGTCGCAAATGAACTCGACAACGAAAACGTCTTGTGTTTTAAATATACAGATATGTACCGGGTGGCCATAAATATCTGAGATCCCTGTAGCCAGGGAATTAGCTACTTATAAATGTTGGTTACCATTATATTTCAATTATAATAAGTATTGGTATGTAATGTAATAAAATGCAAGGTTATTACATTACATACCAATGTAATAAAATGCAAGGTTATTGACACCATTTCTTAAATACGACTCAATTATAAAAATCTCCTGTTTCAACTCCATTACTTATTGCTATCTATAATATAATTTTCCTTAATGTGTGTCTGTGACACAAAATAAAATCTCACGTTCCGGCTTCGCAGATGTTTATATTTGTTTAGGTTTTGTTTTTCTTATCTTAGCGCTCGGATCGGAGCTTGACCTTTCGCGTATCCTATTTCACGTGCGCGCCGATTCAAGACTCGCAGCGCGTAGCGCGCGGTTTGCTTGTCTGTAATAATTTTGACGGATAGGAATTTTAGTTGTGATGACATTAATGACATTTAGTTTAGTTGGATTCATCACTTTAATAAAGCGGTGTTGATTCCAAAGGTAATGTTATATCAGATATTTATGGCCACCCGGTATTTGCAATAAAGAATGGAAGCACGGAACAAGTAAACCAAACTGACCACGTCCCAACATACAAAAGCTATTTCAAAAACATAACAAACAACAGAAATCATTGACGCAGACCATTTTTTAGTGATGATAGAAAAATGGAAAGTCAAAAGAGCAAGAGCTTGGAAATATTGTAAAGATAACAACAAAACAGTTATTTATTAACAAAAATAATTGCAATTGAAAGAAATGACCATCTGGATGGTTGAACGAGTTATCAGCATGCTCAACGGCCAGGTGGAATTCTGATCGTAACCGAAAATTTCTCGGAGCGGCCAATGATTTGACCTCGTTAGTTAAGTTAGCTTTAAGTTAGATTAAGGTTTCTTCAATGTGTTGTCTGTTTGAATATGGAACAGCGTAATTCAAGTCACACGTGGCCCATTACCTTCGTTCCACTTCTCTAGCCTTATAAATGGTCCTCTACATCGAAAGTTACAAGAAGCTAAATGTTATCAATATAATAATATATCAACAAACAGCAAAGACCCAGGGAAGTGGCAATTAGATCGAACTCCGCACAATATACAACAACTGGAAGAAAAGTTATAAGAAACGCTCTATCAAAATGTAAAAGCGGCCAAAAACGATACCTACCTATTATAAGGTAATGCTAACACAAGGAGAGGAATTTTATAAGCGAACAGAATATGAAGATAAACAATAAAAAACCAACTTTTACATACAAAAAAAGATAGAAAATAGAAAATAAAGTAACGTAAGCTGTAGTAAATATGGTAAGTAACAAAGTATAAAAACTAGCAAAGATGATTTAAATAACACAACAATCAAAGTTAAGGTGGACAACTGGTTGCCAGACTTAAAAAGGTTACAAACCCATTCAGTCCAATTAATGTAAACAATAGTGGCTGTATAGTATTTATGGGAAGTTAACTATGTCTACCATACGCGTACAATGTAACATTACCGACAAAAAAAGAAGTGGAAACTACTCTTAGAAATGTAGAAAGCGGAGAAAAAAAAATGAAACTATATAGACGTATATAAACAGGATGTAAAAACTAAATTTGCATAATTGATCTTTTGCAAATCATTATAAAAATATTACTAATATCCCCAACTACTCGAAATTAAAATATTGAACTCTGCTTACGCAGGAGTTCCTTTCTACTAGGTACTATATTATCTCTTTTAGGCGAATAAATGCAGTCCTTCCTGTCAAGATCAAAATTTTTAAGTATATTAAAAGGTTTTTGGTTTGGAAAATATGGATTGATCGAAACAAGTTCTCCTCAAGTGGCCTATGATTTTTATAAAACAGAAAATGTCACGTCGTAGCTTTAATCAGACAATATTTAACGTCCAAGACACTTAAAATGCTTTCAATAATATTGCGAAGCATCTGTGGTAAAAACAATAATTTGAGGTTATGATGATAACAGTGGGGACACACGTTCAAATTCCAAGGCATGTTTCGAGGACAACTTTTTTCTAGCAATATTTAGAATCTCATTCCTCCCAAATCAAATAACATCCAGATATGAAGTCCATAATATAAGCAGAAGAACAGCTGTTTCTCAATAATAGTTTAATATAAAAAGAGATTCCGTGATCTGCAACACGATACAATCAAATTTTAAAAAATCCAAAGACAAACTCCAATTAGCCTGAACAGAAATAATTCTACGAATATATGTTTTTTGCTTTGACTATGCTTTTCAGAGACTGTATATAAGCATTCAAAGTATGAGACATTGTAATCTTTAGTTGTATGGATTTCTACGATTACAAAAATATTTGGAAATCGTAAAAACAAAACTAGGTCAATAAATAGAAAGAATCAGTACGTGATTTATCTATGATAGTTTTACTTAAACTGTTTGATCTCAATATTGTTATCTGAAGTTTCGTATGTGGGTTACGAGCCTTTGGTCTATTATGCGATTTTTGGTATAACATTATACAACTGAAACGGAATTTTAATGATAAATTTCTAAAAGGGAAGATATTTAATTGCAGCATGATTTATTCTTTATGCAAATCTTAAATTCGTGTAAAAGGTAATAACTTATTTAATTGCAACTAAATGTCTTTTATCTAGATTTTAAATTTAGTTCCATACTGAAAAGTAGTCGAAGCTGAAGATTATTAACGAATTATATTATATACCGGGTGCTAATTTCTGTGACATAGGACATAACTTATATCACATAAGTATAGTTCTCTGAATGACATTTGAAAGCTAGCTGATGTTTCTGGATTGTCCAAGCTAAATGGTGTAATAATAGTTATTTACGATACCAGTGCGTAAAGCCAGTCTTTAGTAGCGAGTGAGGCAGAGTTAAAACGCGAGTGAGCGAGAGTTTTAAACCCCGTTAGCAGCTTCTTAATGTTGTTGTCATAGCCATACTTGATGTGCATTTAAAATAAAAAAGTTGGTATCTATATCTCGAAAATTATGAAAACAATTGAAAATCTAAAATAAGGTTTGAATTTTTTAGGAAAGTGTCATAATGTCAAGATCGAGAATAAAAAATCAAAACTTTTTGTTTTTCAGACATAGCTCGCAAAACTAGTACTATTAGGTTTAATTAATTTTTTTGATATTATCCAGCATAATAATCTGAAATTTTCCCCAATATAACCGACTTTGTATCTCTTGCCATTTTCGAGATTCTAATGGTGAGCGTTGAAATTGAATAATCCTATATACGAAAATAAAAAATAATGGCATTATCTGTTGTAGTGACACAATTTGTGACGCGACTATTAACCGTCATCAGTTTATCACAGTATGTTGTATATGTGTATATCAAATGCTTTATGATTTTGTATCCATCTCTGATAAACATCGTCAACTTTTAAAGACATTAACTAAAATTGCTGAGATACTTTTTTAGATGGTTTTACTGTTTACTGTCGACTGTTCTACCGTATAACTATGGGGAAGTTTAATATTTTATAAGTTCTCTGTGTTGATTATGTTTTAAATGTAAATTTTAATATGAAATAAGAATAATAACGACCTGTAGACAAGTGATATATTTTTTCATTATTCAGTTTTGACGAGCATACTACCACTACCACTCCTTCGTATTTTATCGAGAAAATTTATATGAAGAAATTTAATACAAACCAGTTGTAACTGCTAAGCCTAACAAGATACGGGGTTGGTTCTTCAAACATTCCTATTCTACTGTTTCATATTCTATCCGAATGAGAATTTAAGAATTCCGAAAAAGCGCAGAGACGAACAAAAACATTAAAAATATGTTATCATCCATTTTTTCCATGCTCTTTACGAGATATGATGTTAGTTCTCTAGATATTCCTATTCTACTTTTTCATCTATTTGAATCTGAGGTCAAAATTTAAAAATTTCGAAAAATCTCACACACAGCGAACATACACACATCGCACAAATACAATGAACGTTTTACGAAGTGTGTGATTCATATGGTTGCATGTCGTTATATAAAACATAATGCAACAAAGTATCAGTAATTAATCTCTTCAAGATATCATTAACGGATAGTAGCGATAGGTTCAGGAATTCGGTCAAACATTTTTCGTCCTTGTATGTGAAAGTACCAACTTTAATGATATTGGTTTTAAATTAGCCTGACTTTCAATTTTACACTATGGAAAACTTAAACATTATCTTTGTAGTACATGCATATACTTTTCATGTCTACTGTGCCGTGTGATAAAATTAGTATTTTCTGTAGAAATGTTTGTAATGTAAAAAAAGTCATTCATATTTTGCTGCGTAAAACTAATTCATTGTCTAATCTATATTATAGTTTGTTGTTAAATAAGGTCAAGCATATTGTAATAATTAATTAATAACATTTAGTTTATGTGGATAATATATGACAAACGATTTTCCAAAATTTCCAACCCAATTTTCAATTAAAGGAACTAAATTTTAAACTGTACTAATCCATCATGTTTCCACAATAATTGACAATAAATTAGTATGATATACCCGTTTTTGATCATTTTACATTGTTGACTATAGTTGCCAATCGAACAAATTTCAAAATATATAAAGTGAAGCATTATTACCATACCAGAAAGATAAATATATTTTGGTTCTCATTTTTAATGTGCTAATTATATTCAGTAACCTCCTATTCGGTAACTAATTTATTTTTATAATAAAAATCTTATGTATATATACTCGTAATAGTGATTTAAACGTTTAACTAGAAACAAATTAAAACACTAGATTGTCTATCATTCACGTTAGCTATTGAAGATAAACTGCCACTGAACGTGAAACATCGCTCTGTTCCTTAGAAATCTCATTATAATCATGAGGAAAATACCACATTGCTAATAATGCTAATATTGAAGGAACGTTCATTATAGTTTTGTCATTTTGTAAATGTCGACGCCTACGTCTGTCAGTCATAAGTCATTATTGGTAATATTGCATACAAAGTTAAAATATAGCTCTCTTTAACTACCTAACTCGTATATCACCACTTTATCTCATAGAATTAAATTACAGTAGTAATAAAAGCGCTATTGTTTGATGTAATCTGGTTATTAAATAAATTACATTAAGGCGACTTTAGTATACTTGCAACGTCAAATAAAATGGTCGACAGTTGTCTCTTTATATCAAAATGATAATTTTTTAAGTAAAATTTATACTGTATGTCTGTGGTGCTAGCTTTATCCAGCACTTTCTGTCCGTAATATATTTTTGCTGTTCCTTCAATAATTTTAATAAAGATATAAAGACGGTATCACCTTCATCATGTAACGATGACTTACCCTCGGTAAGCAATCAGCATAACGCATTTCACAGCAATTAACGTCCACAGCTGAACTGACGCCCGTCTTGATATAGCACATTTAAATACAAATATAGTTACTTAACCTGTATTCTTTTTTTATAAATTTTTAACGTTTGCTTGCAACTGTTTCTCAGCAATATTTGTTGGTGTGATTTGAATGAATATTAACCTGTTACAATTTTTACTAATTTATTACATACGTTTGGTATTGCTGGTTTAACTTCTTCCTATGACAAACTAATCACGTATACCAATATCAGTTTCATAAAATATACCTAGATTCCCTCTTATTATTTGCAATTCAAAAAACATAATTTAATAATATCGTTAAAAGATACTTCAGTGTATAGTAGGGTTAACAAGGAATATCAGAATAAATATTGGAGTCTATGCTGCAATACATAATGTTTTAAATATGCAGAAAAGCAAATTTATAAGCAATTGGCAACCATCTTAGATAAAATTAGTAATCGAACGGGAGAGAAATGAGACATTTTAATAACTGAATCGAACAATAATGGTACTCTGGGTTAGTTTAGCAAGGATAAAAATAACAATGGGCAAATACTAATAGAAACCTGTATGAAATATAAATAGTAGAAATATACATCCAATTCGTGCCAAACAGTAGGCAAAAAGCAATCAAAAATAATAGTTTAGGAAACTAGAATATCACCGCCTAGGAACAAGATTTTTAGCTATTTACCGAAACTAAAGCAGCCAACGACAAAGAAAACTAAAACATACAATAAAAATCACTAAAGTACACATTACAATTAATTTGATAAAAACTATGTCGTATAGACGATGCCACACCGACGAATTTGTACAATATTTTTCCCAAGTTAACAATTTCCTGGGAAGCACTAGGTCAAAGGAGTCTTGAAAATGTTATGATAACTTAAAACAAATGAAAAATCTAACATAAGATAGACAATATTAGAACATATAAAGTCCTTGACAATTAAAATCTTAAAAATGGTCGTTCGCCAAAACTAGGCAGACTAAACATCGAACTGCCTAAGAATGAACCCAACTTGACTATTCAACATATTGTATTGACTTCACGTTGTAACGCCTATTTAATGATTATAATTGACTTTTACTATACTTTACTTTATTTTCAATTAATTTTCTTTTAAAATTGAAATTTAATTAACTGATTTGCGCTTTTTATATTATGGATTATCAAGATTATTAAATTGCTAACTCCGGTAGAAACATTTTACTCTTACTGAGACACAGGTAGGATTCGTTCATAATCTAGATTGCTTCTATTCTGAAATTTGATTCTTTCATTTACAAATACTTTCCCGTTACACTTACTTGTCACTCAACAAATATCAAATAGTAAGTACTTCCCTCCTTAAAATTACCTTTATTTAAATACCTGTATTCTGTCTTCCGTTCATGAACTCAATCCTCTGTTTTACCAAGCCAAACGCATCCATCAATCTCATAAAGATCTTTTAACGTCCAAACAAATCCCAGTCCGAACTCCGCCAAAAACACCTGGATCCACAAAAACTTCCTGGCCAAAACACGACAAGGCACCTACTCACTTTTTCCAGCAGTACTGTTAGTAGCAAACACCATCCACGTTGTCCTACCAAAATCCTCAAGCCTCCGACGACTTAGTATCACGAACCTCGACTAGATGCAAGTTATAAGATGCCACTTCAATGACAAGCTTGTCGAATTAGAACTCCTTTAGATGAAAATCTCCTATTCACCCCATAAAACGATCACTCTGCTAACAATATCTATGTAAATCACTTCCAGTAAAAACTATTCCTTGTTATCTAATTTATATGATGCAATGTAATTTGATAACAAACTCAGTTCAGCATCCTCTTCCAGAAATTTGGCTTCGTAGATTATAACTGTATTACTTAGGCATTCTCACCAGATTCATTTACTTTAATCCTCTTCTTCGTCACATCTTTTAATCTTTTAACATTTTACTTTTATTTTAACCACGCCAATTTCTTCAATTTACAACTCTTTTATACACCAAATAGCTTTTAAACTTTTATAAAGGGTTTATTTTCATAACTTTAACCGCTTACAAATTGGATTACATGTTTTTGTATCAAATTATTTTTACATACTCATCAATCAAAATATCGCCTTAGTGATTTAGTTTAGCATATATTTCATAGTCCAACGCACTATAAAAACTTTATTTTATTTATCTAACACCCACTATATTGAATGGTATTTCACGTATAAGTATTTGCCATTAATTTCCCACCTCATCTCAGATGATAATTAAATTATGTTGGAATCCACTGTTTCTTATGTAGCTTCATTAAATCGAATTTTAAATTCTATTTCCTTTCTTTGCCAAATACATATTAATAATTTTGGTATACTTTTCATTCTTAAATCTTTGTAATTTTTAATACTGTATTCCTTTAACCTTATTTATCTGATTTTAAACCCCTGTACTAAAGACCACGACAATATGTATAAAAGCAAAATACCTAACTGACTTCAAAGAGGGTCTTAAATATAATAAATATTATTAAAAAGGTAATTAAAAAAGAATGCGGGGTGTTACTATTCTAAGTGGTATTGTAAGAGGTTATGGAAAAATTCTAAAGGAACAGGAAAGGATTTTCGCAGAGGTAGAAGTAAAAACCAAAGTGGGTCACGTAGATCGTGTATCGACAATACATTCAGAATACGAGAAGTTAGGGACAACTGATTGGCACATAATCTCGAAAAATACCTTGTGCTGATTGATCCAAGACAACGTAGACTCTGGAAAGCATTGATGAGAGAAAACGCGGATCATAACTATATTAAAGCTTCCTGGGGGCTGTACAGTACCAACACTAGCTGAAGCTAAGTTGCAAAGGGCTTAATACAGAGCGACTGGGCCCTGTGTAAAATCTATTTAAATGAATGGCATAGGAAATATATTAACGAGTAGTACATTCCCGGACAACAGGAGTATGGGAATGTTGTTTTTTGTCCAAGATACACATACTAATGTTTCCCCTGAACGATACGAGTAATTTAAAAAAATAGGCAAACGTGTCTTTTTTTCGAAAAATATTTCCGGCCTAAGACGAGAATATTATTCCTTTTATTGTAAATTACCTAGCAACGGCTGATGAAATGGAATGTTTGACTTTGCTCAACAACATTTTATCTATACTGTGTCAATTCGACTACGATTGGCGGAAAATTATTATATATCTCATATGATAAACTAACAGCGTTGCATTTTAAATATAATAATGTGTCACGTTTTCGCTACCGAGTAGGCATTGGAATTAGAAACATATAGTTCCTAATTTATGAATGCATCTATTTTTATACTTAAAGGTTCAAATTTACATTTGATGTTTGATTAAACTTTAAACAGTTGCATTTATATAGTAGGAACTGCTTTCAGTGCCTACTCGCTAACGAAAATTTTGTGCCAAACGTTATATAAAACGGAGCTTTATATTTCCGAGACAATTCACGAAATAAAAAGAAACATTTCTATACTACGTTTAACGAACAGATTCAGAAATCAAATGACTCTGACGATCTTGATTGCGCAAAACCAGTTTTACACATTAGAAATGGAAAAGCTCGCGAGAATTAAAACAATTTTCATTTTAAATAAAGCTGAGGTGGTTACAACCGGCTTACCAATAACAACTATTCTATTAAAATTTAGCTCTCCTTTATGGAAGGAGTTTCTACTAAATGTGTTCTCTAAACGTAGTATAATATAGGTACTGCTCATTTCTATTTACTCCAGAATTCGCATAAACGTAGCTCAAGGTTGTTTTTGTGCAGAAACGAATTAAATACGATTAAGAAGAAATGTTTTGACAGCATCCCAGTTATACAAATTTTAACGAGCGATACAAAAATCAAATACTGGAACGGCTCTAATTGCTCAAAAACCAGTTTAACACGTTACAAATTAAAAACTCAAACTCAAACAAAATTGAATTGTGTACAACCGGCTTTTATAATACCAAGATTCTATTCAAATTTAGCGCGCATTTATGGGAGTGGCTTCTACTGAATCTGTTTATTAAACTTAGTATAATATGGGTACCACTTATTTTTATTTATCCCCAGAATTCGCGTAAGTGTAGCTAAAGGTTCTTTTTGTTCAGAATGGAGCTAAATACGAGTAATAAGAAATATTTTGCAGCATATCAGCTACACAACGTTAAACGTACATATTTAGAAATTACTGGAACGGTTTTGATTGCGCAAGAAACAGTTTTACACGCTATAAATTAATAACTTAAGAAAATTCAACATTGTTTAATTTTAAATAAATTTGCGTTATGTACAACCGGCTTCCCAACACCAATATTCTCTTAAAATTTAGCGCTCCTTTGTAGGAGTGGCTTTCACTGAATCTGTTTGTTAAACGCAGTATAGGTGTGTCTTTATTCCACCGTATCACACGTTCGTAACCAATAGAGAATGTTTTACAAGTGTTTTCTAATCGGTCGTACGAAAAGTGCACTACGATATTCTCACCTAAAAATAAAACGAACACCTTCTTGCATTTTACGGAGCATTTTTCAAGCAATTTAATATTCGTAGAATTGGGAACCTTACGGATATAGTGTACAGATGAATTGGGTATGATCATATACTGTCCTGCTAGATAATAGACATTTGTATTACTAGGGAGGAAATAACGCTTTACTCCAGAGTTATATATGTAATTTTTCTACGGTTTGACATTTTATAAAGATATTTAGATGAATTCAAAGTTATTGAAATATAAAGATAGAGATGCTAGTTGGTTTGTGTTTAATCATATCGCCTTCCGTCTCTAATAGCAACGGTAGCCAATGTATTATATCTTCCCGCTGCTATTGGATACCAACAAGGGAGCCAAACGTCTATTTTCACCAACAGACCATTTCCTAATAAGAGGCAGAAAATGTTACTTTCGGATTAAGGCGTCAAAAAATAATATTTTCCGTTACAGTACTCTACATTGTTGCCACACTTTTATCTGTTGGAAATCGAAAAAATAAATACAATAAGGACATGCAATTGGTTACTAGATACAAAACGTGTCGCGCTTCTCATACAAATGTTCTCTTTGTATATTTTTACTACTCTGTTAAAAATGTAGTTATAACAATAGTGTTAATTCTCAACTTTTGCCAGAAAAATAAAATAGATAAATAGGTATAATGGTTCTTAGGTTTTCGTCTGTAGCGTACAATGTACTTTTTGTACGACCGATTAGATACACCCTGTATTTAATCAGATCCGTTTGTAATTTTGCTGTCCGTGCCTATCGTATCTCACTTTGTAAAGTACTTCGGCAACTTGTTTACTCCCTTTGTTATAAAGCATGGAACTTGAGGGAATTGCTTTGAGCTTTAGTGACAGGTGTGATATGACATGAGCGTTTTTTCCAACCCCGGAAAGTGGTCTTGGTTGACAACTCTCTAGCAACGCGAACTTTCTGAAATGCTAATTAAATTTTATACGACTATTAAGTCGTAAACGCAGACAGCTCATATAATTTCTGAGTATCTCCTAAATTATTTTTAAATATACCCCAATAAGTGCAGAAAAAATTAAGAATATATCCAAAACATTTTGTATTCTGAGTATTTCGAAATTTGATCGAGAAACCTTTTTATCCGACCCAGACGAGCCAAGCCGGCTTTCGGAAAGATATAATTGCTAAGAAAATAAGTTCACTAGGTGACTAGATTTTTGTAATGTTGCTGCAATTAACAACAATTAATAGGTCGATAACAGTAAAGTAAAAAGCGGTAGCGCACTGCAATGCCTAAGCCGATTTTCTTAATTATTTCAGAAGTTGTGTTAACCCGTTGGCTCCGTTTATGGGATATTTTAGTTCATTCATTTCTAGGACACTGTGTATAATATTATTTTACTTTATTTCAAAAACTCCAATAAGATATATACGTTGTTATACAGCATGCTCTAAAAATTATATCTTCAAAAGAACTTATTTATCACTATTTGCGTTTTGGCAACTTTATTTTCTAGTTTTTATTTCTTTACGCATAAAATTATTTATATCTCGTTAAAAAACCACAGACTTGGAAATATTACTTATACAACTGATAAAATTTAATTTTTATATCCATTAAGATAGTTATTGGCGATCGAGTGCTCACTAGTTTGTAACCAACCAGAGTGAAATGATGGTCACACAAAAATTCGTTTTACATTTATAAAACGCACGTTTTGTATAATGGTGCCTTAAACGTTCATAAAACGGTTATTTTATTTTTGAAATCAAGTCCAAAAGTTACAGTATGCAATTTCAAACTGTAGCAATGGACCAGGTTGGATTTCTTTTACAGGGCAATCATAAAAATTTTGAACGATGGTGGTTATCTTGCAATTTTGTCTTAATAGTCACAATATACAAAAGCCAACCATTTAAATAAACAAATGCACCTGGATTTAGCAAATGTCAAATTGATAGATGAATTAATTCATAGTATTTAAACAAATCTAAGATACTGATTTTACTAGCCGCAAACGTATGATCTCACTGTCCTTTGTTCTGTTTACTGATACAATTTGACCTCATTTAGTAGATGTCTATTTTCCACATTTTTAAGTCAAGTACGTGCCGAAATTTAATTTAGACATTTTTATAATCATTCTCAAGTTAAAGGTCCTGAACTCACTGAAATCTATTTCTTAAAATTTGCCGATATCCGGCATTTTTATATCTAAATCTAATTAAATATCGAAATTATACGTTATCAAATTACTTGATTACTTATAGCTTTTCTGTTGCTATTATTACATTTCAATCTTGTATGTTTGCTGTTTATATGTCCACTGTTTTATATCTTGCTTGTACACAGCGTATTTGATTTTAAAATTAATATCTACTGTGACCTACGAATATATATAAAAAGATAAATAAAAACAACAAAAATAAGCACATGAACGACCAGAATACTTTCAATAAAAATCACTAAAGAGATAAGAGAAAATTCTCTACTTGCTTTTCAGTATTACAGAAAATTTTAAACTATTTATTCGGCAAAATTCTTAGTAGGACTTTGATCATATGACCAGTTGGTGTCTAAGGTACCTGGTACTCCGCATGCCTACACCTTGTCCATTACAAACAGACAAACAAACTATTTCTAACTGTTATGCAACATATAGTTATGATAAAAAATATCCAACTCCAAAATAAAATCAGAGCATCTATTAGAATGTGTCATCTAGATACATTAATCGAGTAAGTTATAATTTAGAAGTTATTTTAAAAGTGGCAACATAATAGTTATTTACTATACAAGTGGGATAACAGCATCATTAATATACGTGTGTGTAAGTTACAAACGAGTGCGTAGCACGAGTTATGTAAGCACACAAGTATATTAATGATGCATTATCACACATGTATTGTACAAAATTTTATCTACGACTGCCTAAAATTGAGAAAAGTGAATTAAGAGAAATGTCGGATCTGTCATTTTCAAAAATGTCATTATGTCATTCATTTGACACTATTTCAGTTACGTAATGAAGTCATTACACAACTCAGTTGCGTAATGAAACCATTACATAACTGAGTGTGTAATGAGCCTCATTACCTAACTGAAATAGTGTCAAATGAGTGACGTAATGCGTTACTTCTCCCACTGGAGTAGATAAATACTTTTATCTATTTAAACTATTTAAACTTATTCGTGGATTAGTATTCGAAAAATATATAATTTGTAAATCAAGATTTATGACTTAATCAGGTCCATGCACATGTTAATCTTAATTGTGTTTTTAAATTTAATTAGTCTGATGAAGCAGAAATGTTTATCTGCGAAACGTAACTTATCACTTGCCAAATTTTTAAATAAATTTTATCGAAATGTCTTTGACTATTACTGATGATTTTTTTATGAAAGACTAAAAAGTAATAAGCACAGTAATTTAACGATTTCATTATAGCTGATTTATCTCCCACTTTTAATGTTATAAAATATACAGAATGTTCTATTTAAAAAATTAAAGTTGGTATCATTTCCGGTAAAACTGGAAGTCAGCCATTTTGACTATATCTATTGGCCAATCACAAATTATGTCTAGTATCTTGGTATAAAATTTTATCCAAATCAATTCATAAATAAAGAAGATATAGGCATGGCCCTAGTCTCATTGTCACCCGGTATAAACTGGAATATCTAGATACTCGTTTATTAAACACTCGCTCGACCACTCTCCGCTTGTGCCTAAAATAACTGGTGGTTAAAGTAACGTTATAAAACTTATTATTTCAACTAAAATATAAGGTCGTTGTCTTTAACGACATCTATTATTATATAACATTTTTCATAGCAACTACATCCCTTTTGCAAAATATGATAAAACTAATGCATGCGTTTCTACTAAAAGCAGGTGATCCGTTTTACTGCATAGAACTGGATTTATAAGATTATCAAATAAAGTAGCAGTAATAATATATTTCTTATATGAATGAATAAATTACTACCCGTAATTTTTATAAGCGCCGAGGGTAAGTCACCAGATCAATTAAAATTATTTGAAATATACAGTGTGTTCACTGAAATGCTAATATACATATATATATATAGGAATGTGTCACTGCCTATTAGTAAATAATAGTCCTCTATTACTACTACAGGTTAGTCGAGAGCGCCAATCTAAAGCCGCTCGACTTTGAGTGCAAATAATGGTGCTAGTTAAAACTATTAATATTAGCAGAGATCTTATATGCCAGTGCAATTTCAAGAACTAATTGCAACTCAAAGAGGAAAACGGTGACAAGCCACGTGCCAGGAATTGAACCCATTTCGTTTGGTGTTTCTATTGTACTACCACAGTATGTTAATGAATACTGCATTTTTAATACAAATTTATATCGGATGTGTTTTTAGTTTGAAATTTATATGCATTTGAAGCACCTCTAAGAATTTAGGCAAATGATAATGCATGAACATTGTATCGTTAAATAAATAATATTGAAGTATTTAGTTTGATACGTTAAATAAATAAAATCGTGTGTATTCAAAAGCAATTGAGTAAATACAGAAATTTTATTCAACAACAGTTTCTGTCAGAAAATACGTCTTCTCTAAAATATGAATCACCTTTAACAAAAACAGAAATCTTATTTAAAAATACCTTTTAATAGGAAGTCGACAGCGTAAAAGTCAAATAAAATTTGTGTACACCTAAGATTAAGGTTTCTATTTAAATATTAATTACTACACATTAAATTATTCTAATTTAACAAACTTTGATATTGTTATGATTATGGAAATATAAGTTAGTATGGAGTTTGTAACAGCCCATACAGGGTTATTCAATTTCGAGACTTGCCATTGTTGTGTCTCAGACCGTAAGGAATAAGACACGATTCAAAAACGAAATAGAAATAGAAATTTCGATTTTCAGCTTTTTCGTTACTCGATTATTATGCTACTTACAACAATTATGTAATTAAACTCGTAGAAAAAAATCATATATGTGTAATGCGCTTAAAAAGTTATTTGCCGGCCTCGTGCTCTTGCAACCCTCCCTACGGTCGGGGTTACAAACCATACACTCGGTGCAACAAATTCTACTTTTTATACTTATTGTACAAACAACAATTTCCTACTGACTAATAAAAAGTTGGCATTTTTATAACATTACTACGCCTGGAAAATGTTACATTTCAATTATATAAGGATAGTTGTTATGGAAATGCTGCTGTAAACACTTTTTGTGCGTCGATTGGATTCGTGCCACAGAAAGTGTTACTCTCTGCCCGTCTTTAAAACGCTTTGTCAAACTGACAGTTAATAATGTTTTAATGCGAACTCATTCAAAGTAACTATAGTGCACGGTACTTGCTTTTGATAATTTCTGAAGTTCTAAATTATCTACTATTAAATAGAGTCGTGGTCAATAAATTCTGGCCAACTGTTGGGGCGAGTTGGCTTAATTTAAATTGTGTATCGGATTCAGGATATTAAGCCTTTGTTTACATATACAAAAGTAGGCTGGTACCTAACTAAGTCACAACTGTGTCTGTATGGTAATAGTCCTTTACCGTACATGGCAACCGTGACAGTTATTTGCTGATTCGAAGGATTGCAGATAACATTCTCTCTCACTCGGCACTGGCTAGCTTTGCTCTTTTAATACACAAATAACTATTTGCACATACCTTGGTTATTTATAAAAGTGTAAATAAAATAATAAATAAAAAGTAACTAATAAGTTAAAAATATGCTATTCTCACGGTGTTATAATTTACGTGTAGATCAAATAAAAAAGTTAATATCAATATCTCAAAAACTATAAAGTTAATTTTTCTTTGCAATGTATCCTAATGTCAAATAGTTTTGTAGTAACATAAAAATCCATTTATTATAAGATAACTAATATGGAGATAGTTTGCTTTTTGGGGATAACACGAAAACTAAAGCGGTTAAGTTTATTTTTACTATTATTCTATTACTATAATACTATGCTATTTTAATGTTTTTAGTGACCTACTGCAAAACAATCGATTAAGATCTCATTTATTAACAATATGTAAATATTCCGGCATTATTGAACAGACACCGAATTGTTTAAACACTGATAACAGTATGTTACTATACTTCAATTGTAAGATAGACTAATAAAATTGTGAATAACACTACACAAGTATGATAAAAATTAAATAAGCAACAAATGAAGGTTAGCCGTATAAGTCGTGTAAATTACTCTCATACCTTCAGTTGTTCCTACACCGTCAAGTAACAGTAATTAACGACCAAGGCCGCTCAAGGCTACAAGTTCAAGTTTAGCGAACAGAAACATTGAGCAGTGGATTTCGTTGGGCAGTAACTTCTAATGATAATTTAATTAACATAATAATAATTATCTACTTTTTACAAAATTTTTGTCCTTTAAATACTAAAATTGGTAAATCTAAGGCATAGTGAATTTTTTGGAATTTTTCTAAAAGTGCTAAGTTTTTTGTATAGTAAAATATGGTCATACCCAATGTGGCAGCATTAAACTTAGAGCTATGACTTATGGAAGCTAAACCTGAACACTGAAAGATGAAATGATCCAAAGAATCATTGGTGCCTTACAAGCAGAATAGGAATGCAGGGCAAAACTCCAACCGCTGTTATTTCAAATTTGGATGTGGCACCTTTCACCGAAATCGTAAGATTAAAATTGGTAAGCTATATGAAGATAGAATACCCAAAAAGCAAATGCAACTTGCGACATGGTTCATGAGCAGCAGCGCTATTTTTGCATTAATATTAAGTTTATTTAACTCTGGTTTCATCGATGCTAGGTTTGCTACATTTTATATTAAAATACTTAAGGTAATCAATAAAATCAGAATACCACGAACGACTAAATGAGAAACAATTGCTCTCTTCGTCATAGCAGAAAGGGGTCATCTATACCTGTTTCTTTGTTCCTGAAAACCAGTTGACTTTCGTTTAGCAAATGTTTTTATATTGTTGTAATATGAAGTAGTTGACATGTTATTATCACATATAAAAAGCCACGCAGCGCTAAACAATTAATATTTAGCTACGAGAAACATGTAGACTAAATGCTTTATAGCTTTAACTTTATGCTTCATGTAAAGGGTGTTTCTTAAATGGACCGTGTGGCTTCTGAAGGTACATTCTAACATAAAAGTTGTCGATGTTTCTGCTTCAGTAACATAGTTTTCGAAATACAGCGTGTTCAAGTCACATTTGAAATTTTCTTATAATAATTAATCGACATGTTAATAATTCGGTATGCTACTCTACACCGGTGTATATCTTCTTTTGAGGTGGTATTGGGTATTGATATCTCTTATGATTCATAGCATGTATTTTTAGAAACAGGTACAATCTAGTACGCCGAGAGAAATGCTTGCAAACTAATTTTTAATTGGGCTAGCAATTATATCTCAGTTGTCAAACTTATCAATTAAGAATAATCTAGAAATGTTACAGAAAAGTTGAGTTCACTTTTTTTGTATAAAATCAATTTTACATTCAGCAAAATAGTTGTAGAATTGTGTATTAGTTGTATATTTATTAATGTAATTAACAATAATATCTATCAAGTTGCCATATATGACAACTAGACCTACATTTTATTTTGTTTTATCTAAATCGTAGGAGATAGATATACACAAATAGCGGGTGGCCATAAATATCTGTGATCCCGGTAGCCATGAAATTAGCTACTTATAAATGTTGGTTAACATTATATTTAAATTATAAGAATAAAATATATGAATCTGTAATTATTTTGACACTTAAGGATGTAAGTAGTGATGACCCGAAAGACAGCGTTACTCATTCCAAAGGTAATGCGATCACAGACATTTATGGCCACCCTGTATAAAGCTACAAAAACTTATCAATAAATCCCCCTTGCTGGAAAAAAGTACAATTTAATAGTTTTGCCATTAAATAGTTACTGTTTAATTTGTACCGCTACACCTCAAAAGACGACTTACACCAGTTCGTAGAGTGTACCAAATACCATCCAAATCGATCCAAGCGTCCTACTGTTTTAAGTAAAATTCAAAAGTGACAACAAAACTTGATCAAGCTGTATTTAAGGAACTACAAAAGATGAGACAAAAACCATTCACAATTTTCGATCTCTCTTGATGGTATAATTTACCTCCTGAACCCACGCGGTCAACTTAGAAAACACACTGTGTATACTACATAGAATCTCTAATTCTTACGGTAGCATTTCTAAACAATATGAATTCGAAGAGATTTATTTCTTGTATCAATATTGACCATATTTTTAATATACTTAATAAAATAACATTAGTTTTTATTGGAAGTCTTTGCTATTTTCACTCGAAGCACTTGATAAAACAACCGAGAAATATAGGAATAGCATTCCATAATTTAATTAAATTGATCCTTAGTCTCGGCAAAATTCTAAGTAGGACTTTGACCATATGACCAAAGCAGTCGGTGTCTAAGGTACCTGGTACTCTGCATGCCTAGACCTTGTCCATTAACAAACAAACAAACAATTAAATTGAAACTGAAACAAAAACTGTTGCTAAGAACATAATTCACAAAAATTCAAGGTGCATGCAGTATGCTGTCCGTTGTTTTCGATGCTTCAAAAAATGTTCATCCAGTAAATTGAACAACACAAAACATAGAATGTAGGTGTTTGAAAAAAGACTATTTCTTCAAACTATAATAAGAGTTTTAAACAAACTGACAAAAATAAGGTTTATAATCTATTTTCATATATGAAATTCGAAATACTGCCTGATATTTACTTTACTCATATTTGTGCCCTTGGTAGATAATTTAACATCTTAAATAGTTGAATTTCAGGTAAAAATTCTAATTAAAAGACCTTATAGCTTATGAAACTATCATAGGAGAAAGACTTAAAGACGCTACATATTGATTGGATTTTTGGGTGAAGTGTAAATCAAGTTTGCAAGCACTTAGACCTCAATGTGGACTCATTATGCTACCACCAAGTCACGTGTCTTGTTACGCTACATCATAGACCAGTCGTCAGAGGATTGATTTAAAATTGTGATGAATTATACGACTCTTTAAAAGGGCTACTTTAACAATTATTAAATAATTAATCTCTAAACCAATAACCTACTGTGGTAAAAATTAAATGCGAACGTTGAAAAATCGTAGTTTAGCCTAATTTTATCCACACAGTTATTAACAGAAGTTGCTCATAATCACAAAAATAGTAAACAGTAAAATACCGTGTGCTACCGTGTGCATTAAAATAGCCGACTAAGCCGACGTTTTCTGTCAGAATGTTTTGCTAAGAAATATGTCAAGTAAAATTGCGGCACAACAATAGTATATTATGTTATTAGGAGAAAAATTTGTAATTTATGAGGCGTGGCTGGACCATTCATTTATACAATTTGATCAATCCGGTTTAATTTTTGAAAATTTGTAAAAAAAATTGCAATTATCTACAAGTTTCTTGGGTAAATCTCATTTTTCATTGCAGCTTGTACTGTCAGTTTTAGAAAAAATAAAAATAATACTTTTACATTAATTAGAAATAAATACTGACGATACAGGGGCGTGAAGGCTAGAGGTGAAATACACTGTAGCCGTATACATTTTATAAATCGCAGATGAACTGCTAATTATGAAGTTTATAAAGTGAAATGCTTTATTCATATATATTTATGAAAATACAAATTTATCGTTGCATCAATAACCAATCAACTTTTTAGTACTTCTATAACTAATTTATATTACTAATATATCAGCGTGTCATTAATGTACATTAGCTGTAATTGCACACGATACTAGTAGTCCAACATTTATTTTCTTTAGCCATATCTACTAGTTTTTTGGTGTCAAAACCAAACAGACAAATAAGTAACTTCCAAATTAAATGTACAAGCGAGACAATATAAACGGACAATTCATTAAGGAAACCGTTGGTCCAGTACAAGGGCAGCTTGTTAAGCCCACACAAAAATGCTATTTGCTGTCCCTTTTTATTATGCTGTTCTAGTTGACAATAATACCTAATAAAGAATGTGGCGGAAATAAAACAAAATTAGCTTTTAGCCTTTTCAAGTTACTGCACAAGCATTAAATCAGAAGCGACTTTTATAATTAGTTAGAAATCTGCAGGGCTCACAATCACAAACGTCATTAAAATGCAAACCACGTCTATAGTGAATTTAGAAACATATATTTCCTCTTACTTTTACATCCGTCGTATCGACTTTTAAAAATTGCACTGTGAATGATCTGAAATTATGACGAATTAGAATTACAAGGTTTAGACTATCGTAACGCTTTGCCGCTACTTCGACGCCGATGCTAAATTTATTCGGATACGTTTATTCATGAGTTAGAACAGAAGTCATTTACCTTAAACATAATCGTAAAAATTGGTATTTCTGTTATTAAAGTTGCAGCATTTTTATAAATAACTAAAAAGGAGTAACCGGATTAATTGATCGTTTCTATCAAAATCACCTCTAATAACACTTTCTATTACTTGTAGCTGCTAATTAAAAATTATCTCGCCACTCTACTTCTAAAAGCGATTTACTCATTATCAACGTAACTTCTTTTGCTAATTTGGGAGGAACAGTCACAAGATTTTAATTTATAAGGGTTTTAATACTTTAGCTGGGTATACATTTAAATATTGATGTAATGTACTCTACTCCAGTTAATCTTAAAAGACAGTTTGTCATAACATTACGGGCACGAAGACACTGATCCTACGTAAGTAGCTCATAGCGTAGGAAAGCTGTGTATCTATTATCTGATGCTCGTATCTGCATTACGCTGCCGATAAAATTTCAATGCTAGAATTTTTCCAGCTTCTCGTATTTGTTCCTCTTTTAACGATGGTCTCTTGATTTAAGTTTTTTGTTGTAGTAATTATTTTGTGTATACATATTACAGTTAATTCTTTGTCAAAAACTAAGGAAGTGGGGGAGGTTTTAAATATTCCCCGCTGAGTTTTCCAATCAACTATAAGTGTATTTTTTAAATATTTGTGCCGTACATTCTAATATATTGTAAATTTTTACACAAAAAATATTGGTTTCACGAAAAACCTTAACGAACTTACACGTTTTTAAGTAAATCAAAACTTGTAGTTGCTTATATATGTACAATCAAATGCCAGTCCGCTAAAAATTGTAATCAAGACATTTATAAAGATTGCTAATTTTAACTTCTTAACGCTACATGTGAAAATAAAAAAAGTATGTCTTAAATGAGCCTTCCGTTGGTAGAAAACATCATTCAATTTTCACGTTAATACCAGTTTTCACTAAAATCACACAACACTTGATTTTAAACCTCTCTTTTAGGGGGGGGGGCGCTTTGAAGGCAATCATTGTTATAAAAACTTCCCCCTAATTTTCGACCAAGTCGCCTCTTAAATTTGTTCCATTTCACAACTAGTTTGTTTAAATAGTAGTACGTTTGCACAGGAATTTATATGATCCAATATAATACTTTAGAATGCTTTCAGCTTGGGGGTGGTACACCGTGAATAAATTAACGGAAAGCCGCCAACCACAAAAACATCAACAAGATATCAGCCACAACTCTACAGATAATAGAAAAATTATGACAGTTAAGAAATACAGGTATTGATATGCAGGGCAATGAGAACAGATACGCACAGTTAAACAAACAAATACAAAGACTATGTCAAAGAGATGAGAACAAATATCTATCTAAAGATCTGTGTTAAAACATAACAATGCCAAAGATCTATCTAAACTAATTAACGAATAAATAAAAAATGTGGACCTTATATGTGAATTATCCAAAACAGGTGAGAAAATGACAGACATCCAGGGAGTTGTAAAAGTCTATTGCAAAAAATATTCAATGATGGCACGCATGCGGAAGATGTGGAAATTGTAGAAGAGAACCCATCTGTTCTAAAAGAAGAAGTCATAGTCATAGCTATGAAAACGCTTAAAGCTGACAAATCACCTATTAATTCTGAAAAATACCACCGGAACAAGCAGGCTTTGTAAAAGGTCGGGGGACTCGTGGACATATACTTGCGTCACATTTTAGACAAGGACTGTGAAAGTAACAAACCGGTATTTATTTATTTGTGGATTATAGCAACGCCTTCGATCGCCTGCCGTGGGAGAAATTATGGACCGATATGCTGGAAATAGGGGTGTCATCCCACTTATCTGTGTTATTCAAAGATTATATGTAAACAGCAGCGTAGCTTAGAAAAACAGTTATCTAATTTGAAAAAAAATTAAAAAGCGCTAGACAGGGGTGTATACTATCGCCTACACTATTCAATATATATGGAGAACATACACACCCTAAAAAACTATAACGGGGGGATCACCATAGGTGGAAAGTGAATTATCAATGACACAGTACCTTCTACTTGCAGAATCATCAGAGGAACTGGAAGAACTCCTAGTATTGTTATGGGGCAGAAAGCAACAACTACGAGCTAGATATTAACTATCAGAAAACCAATATTATGATTAGTATTGACAAATTAGAAAATAATCGGCCATACGTAAAGCAGGTGGAAAAATGACAAGCAGTAAACCAGTACGTGTATCTAGAATTCATATTACTGATGATGGCGGTAGTACACCGGAAGTTCGAAGCAGATGTGAAATGTCGAGAAAAGCAGTCAATGACCTATAAACAACATGGGGGGACAGTGGTATAACTTAAACAGTAAAAAGAAAGTTATAAAAACGTTAGAAGTTATAAAAACGTTAGTGTTCCCAGTCCTACCATATGGTGCACAGTCTTGGACAATCAAAACCCAAGACAGAAGAAATTGCCGCACCAGAAATTTGGTGTTGGCGGCTAATCCCCTGAACCGCCAGAAGAAAGTAAGGAGAGAGGGAAAATCAAAGAGCCTCAGCGATTATCCCAAATAGTATAGTCACGCATTCTTAAATAACTATTTTGACCATATATCAAGACGGGACGAAGACAACCTCCAGAAGTAAATTGAAGGTACCAGAGCCCGAGGAAGGTCATCGAAGCGATGGATTGAGAAAAATAGAGAAAGATGGAGACAACTCGTACGAAGAGTAACTGAAGCTCGCGAATAAAGCCGATCACAATCTCTCTGTCAAGAGAATACGAAGAAGAGAAAGAATAAGGATAAGCAAGTTCTGGAAGTTGGCGTGCAGTGTTTTGCTGATTGCTGCAATGGACAGCTGTAGCAATGTGAATGTAATATGTGCAATCAGTGGACCCGCTCCAACATGCGGTGGGCTAACAAACTAATTAGTACTATAAATAATATTAATATTAATAATAATAGACTTGAAAATATGTTTATATATTAGATTATTAGTGCTGCATACACTGCAATGGAGAGTCTATAACTATTCCAAAGTCGCTAAGGTTTGTTATTTTGCATCAAATTAGTCATATTTTTGCTTATCTCCACAATGTATATAGGTATCTATGAAATTATACTTGAAAATGAAATTTTACTGGTGTATTAAAAAAACTATATGTGCGGCAAAACGATATTCAAAAATTTGAATATGAAATTATTTACAACTCATGCTATTTGGATATCATATACTACACTAAAAATGGTAGAAGAGAGAAGAAAATTAAAATTCTCTGGTTTAAACAATATGCAAAAGGAAAATTTATATAAACTGCTAAGCTGAAACATACAACGAGCCTGTCGAATAGATAAAAATTAATATTACAGAAAAATATGCGTGGAAATTCAAATTCATGCCGAACAAAAAGATCGAAAAGAATTATATAAAGCAATTAAACGTATAACCTGGCAGTTTAAACCTCAAACCTGGACTATCCAAAACATGGAGGGAAAAACTATGACTGACATCTGAAAGCAGAGAAAGCGACTGCTAATGATGGTATTAATGCCGAAGCCATTAAAGTCATGGAAGAACTCGGCATAAATCTCATACACAAATTATGTCAAAAAATCTGACATACAGATATATGGCCTAATGATTGGCGTATCTCAATATTTATCCCTATACACAAAAAGGGATCCAAAGCAAAATGTGACAATTATAGACTAATAGCATTAATACCACGTACTAGCAAAATACTTCTTCATATAATAAATGAATGACTAAAATCATACCTGACATGTCAAATCCCAAAGGAGCAGACTGGCTTTGTCAAAGAAAAAGGAACTCGCGAACAAATACTAAATCTTAGACAGACAACTGAAAAGGCCAGAGATTTAACAAGCAATTGTACATATGTTTCGTAGACTACAAAAAGGCTTTTGATAGCGTCAAGTGGAACGAGCTCTGGCTGATACTTTCAGAAATGGGGGTCCATTGCTATTTAACATACATATATAGAGAATACATCATGCGTAGAGTCCTGGCAAATGGGCAGACCGGAATGAAGATCGACGGAGAAAGCATCAACAATTTACGATATGCAGACGACAACGAAATCTTTGCTACTACAGGAGAAGAAATGTTAGAATTTATACAGACTGAAAGATGTTAGCGCAGCTTATGGCTTAGAACTTAATAAAGATAAAACAAAAATTCTCATCGTAGATAGAGCCAATAATAACAGACCTGACAAAAAGCAAATAGCCGATTTTATGAATCATTACATATATTTAGGATCCTATATCAGCAATAAAGGAGGTAGTACAGTTGAAATAAAAAGACGAATCCAAATGACTAAAGGCGCTATAACTAAACTTAACAGAATTTGGAAAGATCACCAAATCACTAAAAACACCAAAATGCAACTAGCAAAAGCTTTAGTATATCCACTTCTACTATATAGGGCAGAAACATGGACGTTGAAGGAAAGTGAACGAAGAAGGATAGATGCATGTGAAATGTGGTGCAGACACCGAATGCTAAGAATACTGTGGACAGATAGAAGAACGAATATTCCTATTTTGGCAGCACTAAACGTGACGCAACGCCTATCTTCAATTATATATAACGGGTGTTCATAAACAGTCGTCATCCCAGTTGCTTTGAAAAACAAAATGTTATGTCTTTGATTAATTCGTGCAACACAATGAAACGTCATTGAGTACTGTCATAGCGCATTTTTCTCAATTTTAATAGACATACGTTTCTGAAGTCAAAACCTACTGGATGACGACTGTTTATGAACACCCGTTATAAATACATACTAAAGTATTTTGGTCACATTTCAAGAAGGGACAGGAGTAACCTCAAAAAATTAATTATACAAGGACGGGTGGAAGGATCTAAACGCCGTGGAAGATCTCCAAAGAGATGGCTGGATCAAGTGAAGACCATCATCGAAAAACCTCTTCAACAAATCACCCATGACACGCATGATCGCGCAAAGTGGAAAGAAATCATCCACACAGCAGTGGATTCTGTATAACGAGCATGTTGATCACGACGCCTCTGTCAAGAAACGAACGACTGAAAAAGACATGCTATTTACAAAAGTTCTAGAGAAACTACATTAAGTTGAATGGGAATGTAGTAGAGTGCACTGCAATACATAATTTTTGTAAAATGTAGAGGGCACCTCCTCTACAAGGAACACTGAATTAATAATATATCTACGGTATAGGAAAATGACAGAACAATAGCTATTTTCAATTTTTTACTATAATTATCACCTCAGTGGACATACCTTTCCACTTTTCTGGTTCAGAAAAACAGCTCGCTAAAGTTCATCAGAAAAAAATCGACGAGTACGTAGGTGTTCCTTTAAGTTTCTGATAATGGATGATATAGCTTGAGGAATCATAATTTGTGCATTCAAGCTTGAATAGCTCACGCCTTGTGCACTATTGCATTGTGTAGATTAGAACAAATTTAAACTTTTTCCTGTATAGCACAATGTATTTTCTCAAATGTGATAGAATGGGCACCGAGGGTGTTTGTTTTGCCTTTTTCCACTTAATAAATTTTAAAAAATCTCCGGTGGTTAAAAAATACCGTCGCCATAAGCTTGCTTGCAGACACTTGTGATCGACATTTTTCTGAAAGCAGCGAACCCTTATGGACCAACTGTATTGATTGTTGTTTGGTCTCAGAATTTAATAAATGGACCCAAGTTTCATCTCTTTCACAACATCTGTATCTTTTCTCACTAAATGAAAATTCCTTGAAGAAATCTCTCTAAGAAAATCTTTCTGTTCAGGAATCAAGTTTTGGTACCCACCTGCATGACAGTGCTCATTACAAACTTTTCATGCAAAATGTATAGGACTCTTCTTGGTTCGGATATCCCACACGACCCACCGATCTCTGCTATCTTCAAACATCGAGTTTTGAGACTCATCTACTCTGCACATTTCAGAATTCCTTGCAGTTTTCGGCTGTTTACGAATCACTACCCGAACGGAAATAATATTTGAACTAGTATTTTATTTGATACAGGCTCGGTTTATTCTCAGTATATACTGTCAGCATTCATTCTTATAAAATTTTCGGTAGGTGGCCTTTCAAAGTTAAGAATTTTATTATGCTTCTGTACTCTCATTTAACTAAACTCATTTCTAATTACGCACTAGTACACAAGGATACAATGATATGCAATAAATGGATAACATTTTGCACAATAACTATTAAAACTTAGTGTATTACGACACATTTCAGTTTTTTGTAATATTTATTTATTTTTAACTATCTAGTGCCCCTAATGTTTCTAGAAATTTAAAAGATCTATTCTCAATTTTATGATGTTTGATTATAGTAATTTAGGATACAAGCTACTCTTTAGTCACGGGTGGGACAGAGTTAAAATGTGAGTGAGCGAGCGTTTTAAGCCCCGCGAGTGACTAAAGATGCTTTACGCATGTGTATCGTACAATATTTTATCTACGATAGAATCTAGAAAACACGGTAAATATAGAAAAAAATTAAATGTAAATTAGGATTACCAGCAACCGGTCGTAATTTTGCGTGTTTTAAAAATTTTAAAACACGTTGCTACTGACAACGTGCCTAAGAAAATTTTTTAAACACGTTACTACTGACCACGTAAAGTAATGAAAACATGTTATTAAACAGTTGTTTTACAAACTTAAAACTGCCAACTAAAAGGAAATTTTACACACTGTCGCAGATGAACATACTTTTTTAATCAAAAAGCTGGTTCAATTTTTGCATCAATATTAAGTTTATATAACTCTGGTTTCATCAATGCTACGTTTGCTATATTTTATATTAAAATACTTAAAGTCCATAAATAAATAATAAGCACTTACAAAACTAGAGTGTAGAACCCCAAATAAAAGTCTATAATATTTCCGTTCTAGAATGAAATAAAACCAGGAGAATATATCATCGTCTCGAATTTTGTAGCGAATGCTTCTTTCGTAAACGTTTCCGAAAAGATAATTAAACAGGGTTATCTTAAATGTAGTGGACATGTGAATACCACAACTAATTTAATATAATTTCTTTATTTTGTCATTGCATGGTAGCTAAGTCATCCTACATCATTTACATTAAGAAACTGAAGCTTAACTACGTCACTGGGATATAAGAGTAACGACTCTTCTATTTAAGCGGTGTTTCACGAAGGAGCAACAGAATGCCTACATCAAATATAAATTCTTGAGTTATAAATGTAGTACATAGTATTTTTAGAAACAGTATTTCTGTTTACTGCAAAATGTGTTTCTACATTTAGAATATGTTATTCAAGCGATTAAATATAACAGATGCAATATTATTTGTTTCCAACTTATTTATACCTATTGATAAAAAATAAAACTGTAAATAAAATAAATAAAATTAATGCTAGTTTGACCTGCTATTAAAGTTTTTAAAATTTTTTACGTAGTTTTACAGTAATAGATAAAGGCTATATGATAATTATGTTTGATGTTTTAGGAATAACTTAGCATGGCAAATTTGTTGATTACTACATTTTAAACTTGTAGTAAGAATTTTTTTATATTATCCCAAATTACCCAAGCAGGATTCCACAAAATATCATTACAAGGCCATTATTTATTAGTGCATAGGTCAATGTCGAGAATTACTTAAGACAAGCGATAAACACTGCACTCAATGATAAATTTAATGACATACAATTCTTAGATATATATTTTTAACTTTAACAAACTATTTTTAGAAAAGCAGATTACTAACCACATTAGTCTCAACGTGTATAATAGCTAGAGAGCCTCAATAGTAAAGTACTGGTGTATTTTCTACCATGCTAGAAATGATTAATCTTATTAGATATAGAAAATTGGCATAAGAACTTTGTATCTGAGTCGCCCTGCAGAGAGTGCTCGTTTAAAGTCATTTAATAAAAATGAAATACTTTCTACCACATGATTTTTATTATATTAACTTTTTGCATCAGAAGGAATACCAATATATTACTGCCAGAAACATTAGATAATTGCGCGTGGGTGCCAGACCTCCCTTAATATGCATAAGTGAGTTCACGTGATATATTTTGTACCGTCTGGGTCTTATTTTAGTGTTCTTTTGAATCGTAAGAATGCTTTTATACCAATAGAAGCTTGACTAGTTTCAATTTATGACTTTTAAATGAGCGCACTCTGCAGTGCGACTCAGATGCAAATTTCTTATGCCATTTTCTTGTTCCTTGTATTGGATATGCTAAAATTGATCATTTCTAGCATGGTCAAGAATACAGCAATAATTTAGTATTGTGGCTCTCAAACTATAACAAGAGGATTTGATGGAAGGCTTTTTATAATTGAAAATTCTTTCGACTATCTTTAACACTTGTGGTTCACATTAGCATTTTTATATCCAAGTACGTAATGCAGAGAAAAACAAGTGATTTATTTTCACACAATTTGTAAGCATGAATACACTAGTGCCAATACATTATAACGTAGCCCACGGGAAATTTATTAAAGCAGAGTATATAAATGTAAGTTTGACAACAGTGCTGATGTATCCGTTGAACTTATATATTAAACTATACAGAATGTTTACGGTCTTCCCTGTACTCTTTTAAGAAGCGATAGTACACCTCAAAAGAAGTCGATAAACCCTAAAATGCCTTGGCAAAAGTTGTCCAATAAGCGAGATAATAATTCGTTTAGTTTTTACATAAAACGATTAATTTGTATTATAATCTAGTAATGTACTACTTAATCAGCATTGTCCACTACAAACGATGTTCGATGTTATCACCATGTTGTTGTATACAAAGTCTGGCTCGGCGTACCCACGACTCTTTATACTCTCCAAGGCCAACGCAATTTTTAATTTTCAAATAACAAGATAAAAATGGTTAGTCAAAGGTTAATTATTGATGACAACTTTAGCTGTTAAATAAACAGACTTAACAACAATTGGGCAATCTTGATTAAGTAGTAGGTTACTAGATTTTAAAGCAAATTAATCGCTGAATGTAAAAACTAAAAGAATTATTTCGCTTATTACACAACTTTTACTAAGCTGTTTTAAGGTTTATCAACTCCTTTTGCAGTGTACTGCCGCCCCTTAGAAGGATACAGAGAAGACCGTAAACACTCTGCATATTATCAGTCCGTTTTACATTACTCTTACATGGTATGCATATAACGGCAACATAGTTGTGAAATATTTGAATATTACAACGCGGTTGTAAAAAATATACTTTATCTACGACAGTGTGTAAAATTGCCTTTTAGTTGGCAGTTTTAAGTTTGTAAAGCGACTGTTTAATAACATCTTTGTATAAGTTTACGTCGTCAGTAGTAACATGTTTAAAAGATTTCATTAGACACGTTGTCAACAGCAACGTGTTTTAAAATTTTTCAAACACGCTAAATTACGACCGGTTGCTGGTAATCCTAATTTAATTTTTTTTTATATTTACCGTGTTTTCTAGATTCTATCGTAGATAAAATATTGTACGATACACATGCATACAGCATCTTTAGTCACTCGCGGGGCTTAAAATGCTCGCTCACTCGCGTTTTAACTCTACCCCACTCGAGCCTAAAGAGTAGCTTTACGCACTTGTATGGTAAATTACTATTATCACTGAAGAGCTCCACATCCAATATTAACATCATTTTTCTATATTTTCACTCCTCTTCTACATTAGCAAATTTTGAGATTTAATGAAGTGCATCGCAATTTATTCCTAATTACCAACAGCAGCATCACGTAAGAAGTCTTATAAAATCTAATGCATTGATGCCTATATTAAAACGAAATGAATGAGTAAGGAAATTCGAAAAACCAATTTGTGAGCGGTTTAAAAAGGAATTACCTTTACAAAGGACGTTTTGATGCGAGACGAAATTACATCAATATCATAATTACATATAACTGGGTTACCACGTGTAAGGATGCCATCGACTTCCGTATTTCCTTCCTAAAATGTGTTTCTTTTTTAAACACCACAAGAACTTGCGGTATATCTAAGAATATTTCTTAAACCTGGAACAAATAAAATGGTTTTTTAATGAACTTAAGTTGTTGAGTAAAGGTCAAGCATTTTAAAATAAATAACTACTCTAACGCCCCCTACGTTGAGTGAATCAGTGAAATATTAGAGACAGCGAAATGAGTCTTTAATACCAGCTTGGATAACATATAATAATGTGTAAATACATATACAAGTGTTATTGTGTTAGTTCTTAGCTATAAAAATAATACAGAATTCGAAAAGAACAACACCTTATGGTTTTGAAAATATTTCATTAGCCATAATACAATTGTTCATTATTTGAAAGAACTTCTCCAAACACGCAGAGAACTCAGTTTTTGGAAGATAGTCAAACATCCGCTATAATTTAACAACCGTCGCATTTGCGTCGAAAAATCCCTTACTACGAGGGTAGATGATCAGCTGGACTACAGATCATGTAAGAAATTTAAAGCTTTTACGGCCGCATGCGGCGTTGCATTATCATGGAGTAACTAAATGACATGAAAACCAGGTTTTCGGCGACTACTAGTCAATTTTTCAAACATCTGGAAGGCAAACTCGGTACACTTTTTTACTATAGTCTAGACTCTAGAGAAATACAACTGGACCACAGCGTCTTAACAACAACCATGTTTGTGATTGCACTTTATAACGAACAACTTTTATTTCCTTAGTCGGATATTCAATAACCAAAGTACTTATTGTTGTTTCGTCTCGCGTTTCTACTCGTAATTAAAGATAACCCTTAACAATGTTAAAAACGTGATTTAAAGATCCTGCATCGAACTTTGATTACATAAGTCTGGTGCTTAGCCGTGTTTATATTTGTATATAAGAAAGTATTTGTGTTTCTATACGCTTCAACACCAACACCTCAAAAAGTTGCGAATTGAAACTGTACAACATACGATCAAACCTCAATAAAAATATAAGTTGCCATGGAAATTCAGCATGGTCAACTAGAACAACACACCGGCGATGCTCAATTTCGATGGCAGATGCTATTTTCCTATTTTCTATTTTTCTGCTTTGTAGGACAACTTGGAAACTAAGGTAATAATTGAATTAGACAGACTAAATAGACTCCTTAGAACTTTTTTATTTATAACTACTTCGGCTCTAGGCTTAATACAGGAGACAATAGTTTAAAATTATAACAAGGGGTCCCGAGTGGTGTAGCTTGAACAAGCGTCCACGTTCGATCAGCAGAGTTAAGCAACGCTGTCCCTGGTCAGAACTTGGATGGGAGTTCCACGGCTGCATCTCTCGGCGCCTCGTGGTACGGCTATCACGGAAAAAAGTTGGTCCCGGCGGTCATACAACATCATGACAGTCGTTAGTGGGGTTGGAAGTCCTCATAGCTGCACAGCGACGCCTATAATTGGCCTAACGGCTGTTGGCTGAGTGCGATATAAATAAATATAAATAAATAAATAAATAAATAAACATTTGGTCGATATTCAGCATATAACAGACGAGCATTAATTTCGTGGCCGAGGCCTACTAGGTCGAGGCTAATAAATTATCCGAATCAGTTATACCTAATATCGGCCGTATGTTGTTTATCAGTTATCGTAATATCTACCAAAAGTGACCAATTTTAAATAATATAAACAGAAATTATCTACTAGCAACCTTAGTTGCGCACGTAATTTGGCACGGTGGCAACGGTTATAACGGTCATGACTGTTAAATTTTAACGGCGCTAGCTGTTGTGGGTTACATTTCTGTCAAGCATACAGTACTTTTATAGTACAATAACATGTAGGGATTAGAAAAGGAATTTAACATAGGATTTTCTATGTTGCGTGGTCAGCGTATCGTATACACATGGTATCAACGTTTTTGTTTCATTGGCGTTCACGGCCTGTTACTAAGAATTAACAGAACACCCGCCGTGATATTTAAGAAATTTATTGTCGACGTAACCAATACCTTTTATTTTCTGAAGATTAGCTGTGATACCATTTTCGATTGAATAGCAACATCTTGTTTAGTAAGCCACAAAGGAAGAAGTAATATATAAACAAATATTCTTTGTTAGATTTTCTATATTTGTAAAACACAAGTATTAATGCCATTTTGCATTGGTTCTCTGTAACGCCATATAGGGTATGCAAATTTTTACCGGAATCTGTTTGTTGTTTAGAAACTTCAAGTGAACGATATAATAGTGTATATACTGTATAGTATACTCAAATTGACAACTCCGACTAAAGAAAATTCTATTACAGAGTACTCTAGCTGGTTCCAAGCAGAGCAAAAAAACCTACGATTCAACCTCTGGGAACGATGCCTAAACCCTAATTGAAGACTTAAATGCCAAAATAGGGAAAGAGAAGCTATAGACCAATGATTGGAAAACATAATCTGCACCAGGGTACGAATGATAATGCGAAAAGACTCACCGCCTTTGCAGCAAGTAAGAACATGAAGATTAGCGACGAATTTCTCACATTGAAATGCTCACAAGCGTACTTGAACATTCACTGATGGGAAAATATTTAATCAAATTGATCACGTATCCACCGATAAGAGAAATTCACAAAAATCATGAACGATTATGTCATGGGGCTAATATCAGTTCTGATCATCACTTGGTTAAAGTCATTCTTAGAAATCGCATCCCCAAAAGAAGTGTAACTAAAACTAAAAATCTACCAAGCTGCAACACTGAGAGACCAAAAGATGGGGACTAGAGTGGTCTATAAAAATAAGATAAATCATCGATCAACAGCAGCAGGTGAAAGCAGTATTTCAGTGAACTATTAATTCAGAAAATCACAACCTCAGCCACAAACCAGAAGACGAGAGGATAACTGAAAACGCACCTACAGTATACTCACAGCCACCGAGTAGAGAAGAAGTTGTGTAAGCCCTACAGTCATACTCAAACAATAAATCACCCGGAATGGAGAGCATACCAGCGAAGTTACTGAAAAATGGAGGATCGCATCTCATCACATCTATCACAAATCTGATTGGTTAAAATATGGATGATAGGAATAATTCCAAAGGAATAGAAAACCAGTATTATATTTCCAATACACAAGAAAGGTGATAAGTTAGAATGCAAAAACTACAGAGGAATATTAGAGATAAGCACATCATATAAAGTGAAGAATACCAAGGAGGCTTCAAACCCAAGACAAACTGTTTTTTGTAAAACAAATCCTTGAAAAGTGCTGGTAATTGGAGACTGATGTATGTCAACTATTTGTTGACTTCAGGTAAGCATATGATTTGATTGATAGAGCAAGTTATATAATATCATGATGGATTTAAAAATCCCAATTATACTAATCCGACTGGCAAAATTAGCCATAAATAACTCATAAAGCAAAGTAAAAATACAAGAACACCTAACAGATGCTTTTTTTGTTCTCCAAATTTCAAAATACAGTATCATACTTTTAAGCATATTTGGTCTTAGAATTTCATGCTCTGTCCAAATTCATTATAAAAATGTGGGGTTTCCATTTAAAAAAAATATCGCAAACGTCATAACTCAAAAACAAAGACAATCTAAAAGTGACAATTGCAGTAAAATATGTCTTATTTAAAATACAAATTGGCGTGTTCGAGGATTTGTTTTAAAAACGTTTGATAAAAGTTATATTTCGATAGTTCCAGACTTTACGCTCGCACGGCATATTTCTGATTTAACTGATTTAATACGAAAAATCATTATAAACTGGCTCAATGGTATAAAATCATTAATAGCTGCCTAATGCACAGAATCATCAAGTTGGAATTGTTAAAGAGCTGTTACGAATATGGATATTGGTAATGGATTGCAAGTTGTCCTTTGAATTTTGGAATTTTGTCGTTAAATTTGCTTGTATCACATATGCAATATTCTTTAATAATAGAATTTAGCAACATTTTATAAATAATCAAGATCCTAAAGTATAGCTGTGTAATTTTATTAAGTCGATAGGGTAGTACGTTTAGTACAGCAACAACTCGGTCTAGGTATTATGCAACAGCAGCCAATTGGGTGTAGCAATATTCACTCACGCATTGAAAACCCTACAGGATTTTAATATTTTCCCCTAAACGAACTCGAAAGGACGGGGAGAGAACTGGAAGCAATAAATGAATTCTCAATTTTATTAAAAAGTAAGTTTGTAAACGCATAGAATAATCTGAAGAAGTTGTTGATAAATCTTCGTATTAAAATTCCTTAGACTTATTTTGGAATCTACTAAAATCACATTGGTAACTGTTATGATATAGATGCTGACTGCGCAGTTACGAGTTGTTTTAATTAACAGAAAAATTATTTTAAATTAATTAATTACTATCTTTCGTTTTTGAGAAAAAAAATCTTTAACTAGACTTTCCAGTATTATTCAAAGGCTGTTTTTATCTTCAATATTGCAATAAACATTTGAGGCCAAAGGAAATATTGCTGTTATACAAACTAATTTTCAATTATAATTGAGTAGGTAGATGTTCAAACATTAAACTTCACCTTACAACCATGGCGTCAAGTCAACGCACTCAACACCAGACAAACTTTTATCGAATTTTTAGCGTTTCCCAGCATTTACCTACTATGCATGTAATAGTTACACATTTTCGAACCCTTAAGATTGAATTATATCTAACAATTCGCATGCCACATAACATATATTATTTATAAAATATCTCAACACGTTTATTCAATTACTGTTATGTCGTATGTATTGATAAATATACTAGCCTGAACTTACAATCTACTCCTCTTTCAACTTGAATTACCAAATTTCTGTGAGTTTAAATTGCAAAGTGCCATGAGTATTTATATTAGTTTAACTTTCTTGCTTCTCTGTCTTTCCGGAAAATCTATATTTTCCCCGCAGGCAGCATAAAATTTAATATTAAGCAATTAAGATATAAGTACTATAAACTAAACGTAATTTTGGTTAACATTCATTCATAAAAGATTTCTTTAAACTAAATTTTAAAATAAAGGCCTATTTTACGAATTCAAAAGACGAATGTTAATTTTGTTATTTTTCTGTTAACTTGTTCATTGAACATGTTATTATTCGCTGTTCTTTTTGCATAAGCCCATCAAAATTGCTTTTTTATTTTCCACAAAATGGCACGCATTTCTCCCAAAGTTAGCATATCGGGTAGCAACGAATGCTTTAACATTTTAGGTTATTGTATTCTACAGCTAAAGCTTGCGGCTGTTTGAGTCTTTACGTTTGCAGTCAGCAGTTAGCGAGCTCGAACATCAGGACAGTGGTTACACCGCACGCTCTCCGGTTACCACCTTTGGTGGTTGTGACCCCTGTGAAAGCGATTCTTGCTTATCAATGGGTTAGGCACAGCCTGCGGGCGAAGATGGCTTATAAAAACACAGCTTGCGTGTGGTAGTAACAGGCTCTCATCGTATACTAAGAGCAGGAAGATTGTATTGTACAGCTGAACAAATTCGCAAAATATATAAATAGGTTGCATAATTTAAAAGAAATATGATCCACAAAATATATTTTTAGCAGAATTATTGCATTTAATATTTAATTTTCTATTTATTCATAAATATTCATCAACAAAATTTTCAATACGAACAGGCACAGCAATTAAGCGTAACATTCCCAAACGACTGTGAATATTGTTGGGCGAGACGAATATCAAGCCTAACAGCACAGGAGTCTGGGAATGTTGCTTTTTGTCCAAGATACACATACTATTTTTCCGCCAATCGATACGAGTAATTAAAAAAATTATAAAACAGTACTCGAATATTCCCTGCCTAGGCCGGGAACATTATTCCTGTACAGTTGTATTGTAAATTACCTAGCAACGGCTGATGTAATGGAATGTTTGACTTTGCTCAACAAAATTTTGTCAATAATGTGACAGTTCTCGTACGATTGGTGGAGAATATATTCTTGAGCTACGCTATTATTTGACACTTTACATACGTCAAAATTGTGTTGTTTTGTCTGTTATGCAATAAAAACATTATTTCGCATTTCTGTCAGAAGTATTTATTAAATTCCATGGATTTTTAATTTAAAAGGATGAAATAATGCGTAACATTGTTTTTAGCGAATTTTCAATTAATGTTGACATTTTGAATCTCTTAGCATAAATGCGTCATAGTAAAAAAGCTATGTATAAAACTATATCTAAACGTATCTTTTTTGACCTAGTGATGATTTAAGAATTCGGCTTCGGCTCCTTCTTTAAACTTTCTCACGTGTGCAAAAAAGTGGCGCTTTATATCTCGTTATGTAGATAACTACTTTGCAATCCTGTACTAAAATATCAACTTTTTAGTTGTCATTATTAATGCCAAAATGATATACTTTTTTCACGCTTTGCCGTAATTTTGTTTGTCAACAGAATTTCAACAAATCTTGTATACAATACTTTGCAAAAATTTGTTTTTTTCTTACTCATCGTCGTGAAAATAACATCCAAATTTAATTCTATTGGTTAGAGTTGGGTTCAAGTGAAATAGGGCAATTGTCAACATTTATTAAATAGGTGGAACTCACATTGCATACTTGATCAACTAGTTGTCTACACTTTTTTAAGAAATTCTAATGGGGCTACAGTTTTCGTAACAGCTGTCAGAAATTCAGTATATAAGCGAATACGTAAGTATGAAATTTATACAATTAGTTGTATCATCTGTTTGGTATCACAGGGTGGTATGAAAACAAATCCGTCTTTTTTCTTACTTTTTTTTTATACTAAATTAACATTGACATTTTAAAAGAAAGAATAATGAAGCATAATTTTGGTTATCGAATGGACTTATAAAACTAAACGAAAAACTTAATTACTATACTCTGCTACCTAAAATAATATAAATAGTTTAAAATACATATGATACATATGCCAACACAAACTATTTATTGTTACTATATGACGTTTTTGATAAATTTTGAAATATATTTTACAACGTATCTGAATGTGCGTTGGGTTACTGTATCTACTATTAGATTACAAATACAACATTGAAAAATCAGGTTAATATCGTATGTTTAAAAAAAGAACTCATTCGCAGCATGCCATGATCAAATTGAAGTTTGCCGTAACTTGATACCGACATACCCATTGTAGCAAATGAACTACCGTAAGCCAGAGTGATCTAAATTAAATATTGATCTTGAACTATCTTACGATTCGAACTATATAATTGGTAAAGTAAAGTACTTTTACATTACAGTCATTCTATAATGTAAAAAAGTAATATTTGATAGATTAATTCTAGTAACAAGTAAGATGTTATGAGCAATATGCGTCACTGTTTAGGGACAATGCAGTTCTTAATATTAGAGTTCGTTTTGTATAGCAAAAATTATAAAAATACATATGCATTTCCCTTACTTTTTACCGTATGAAATCTTACATAACATTTAGAAATAAAGGTCTTTACTCAGAACTGCCCTCGCAAGTGGATGTTGCGACATTAAAGAATTTAGAAAATCAAAGAAAACTAATCAATTTTCAAATTCCGGTATGTGCTCTCGCCACGACTAGCCGTGCTTCGCGTTGTCTGCCGAGTGTGCATTATTTAAAATTGCAGTTTTAATTTCATCTCTTTACGAATATAATTTGTTCTTGGCTCTAAAAATTCTAGTACTTCGACGTAACCATGCCGTTTACTAAGGGACAGATCGAAGACATCCAGGGAATACTCTGTACGCACGTGAAAGAGCTACTTCAAAATGTGGATTTTGTTAACGAAATCGCCGAAACTTTATCATCTGTTCTGCTAAACAAACTCAGCGATGAAATGAACAATTTAAAATTAGAAATTGAGGATCTCAAAACTAAGAATACAGAAATCCTGGACCAGAACAAACACTTAAAACAAAAGCTACTGCAACAGGAGTCGAAGCTCGATCAGCATGGGCAGTACAGTAGGAGGAACTGCATACGTATTTTTGGAGTACCCGAAGAGAAGCTTGAGGACACAAATCAGAAAGCCTTATCCATTTTCAAAAACAAATTAAACTTAGAACTGCCGACATCTGACATTGATCGTGCACATTGAGTTGGTGCTGTGAAAAGTGATAAACAAACTAGTCCTCGCCCTATTATCATTAAGTTTGTTAGCTATCAAACAAGACGGCTTTTAAAAAATAGCGGTATTACCATTCGGGAAGACCTAACAAAAACTAGACTTACTTTGTTGCAAGAAGCTATCAAAAAATTCGGCTCCACTAATGTATGGTCGTCTGATGGACGAATTGTAATAAATACCAACAGAAAAAAGCATACTATCACAACGCTTGATGAATTAAACCGAATCTAATATTCTACTTTATACGTACACACGCATATCGGTCAGACAATGTCCAATTGCAGTCTACAATTTAATTGTGTATTTAATTTCTTTTTTGAGTATTTACAATTTGTTTTTTCGTATTTTTTTTCAGTCTTTTGTTATGTCATGCGCTTGTTAGATGATGATCGGATGTACTTTTGAATATATTTAATATGATATCATGAAAATTGCACATTTAAATGTGTATTCATTGACAAGAAATTTCAATTTGTTTAAAAACCATATTCTTGATTACAACTACGACGTCGCAGCAGTGTCAGAAACTTGGTTGAGCAGTTGGATTTCAGATGAAACCGTATCTATTCCAGGATATGATTTCATCAGAAAAGATCGTCCAAGTCGTGGTGGTGGAGTAGGCATCTACCTAAAAACAGGTATGAAATATAAAATTATTGAAACCGATTCTAATATTGAGCAACTTTGGATTACTCTAAATTCAAATAGCAGTAGTTTTGCTTTTGGTGTAATTTATCGTCAGCCTAAATCAAATTTATTGCATTTTCTTGATAATTTTGAAAGCAGTTTGTCTTCGGTGCTACTTGTTGAGGATAAAGTAATATGTACTGGTGACTTTAATGTTAATTTGTTAGACTGCGAAAGTCCAGGATCCGCTCATTTCCAATCATATCTGAACGGCCTTGGTTTTGAACAGCTTGTGAAAACTCCAACACGTATCACATCTAGTACATTCTCTCTTTTAGATTTGATCATTACAAATGTTCCCGCATTAATTGATAACATCGAAACAATAAGCATGCACGAGATTTCTGACCACGAACTAGTGCAATGTATCGTCAATATTGTTAGTGCAAAGGTCAACCCTGTGATCAGAAACTATAGAAATTTTAAAAATTTTAATTCTCAACATTTTTATGATCAATTAAGGTCTATACCTTGGAAAAACATTTATGATCTGGATAATATAGACGACAAAATCGAATTCTTTAATGATAATCTTCAAACGCTTCTTGATTTACATGCGCCTTTCGTGACATCCAGATTCACTAAAACACCTGCACCTTGGCTTAATGACGATATACGATTATTAATTTCACTTCGTGATCATGCTCTTAATCGTTATAAGTTATCAAAAAATTCCAGCCATTATGTGTATTACAAACAGCTGCGTAACCTTGTTACAGCTGCCGTTAGAAAAGCAAAAAAAGATCACCTACGTCAAAAATTTCAAACAAATACCTTAAAGAATTTTTGGAAGGATTTATCAAATTTCGATATACACAACAACAAAAAGCATAAAAATCGACTTCCTTCAAATTTAGCAGATGCTGAGCAAATTAATCGTTTTTTCATTAACTCAGCTCCCAGTGTAGCTTCTCAAAATGAAATTGCTGACACAGCCAACTACTATCGCAATAATATTCAAGCAAAAGTAAATCACATGCTTAAATTACAACCTATAGATGAAGCTCTTGTGATGAAATATATAACTTCCATCAAATCAAAGTCTATTGGTTGTGATGGCATTGGAATATTTGTACTGAATGCTTGCCTACCATTTTTACTCCCAATAATGACACACATTATAAATTACTGCATAACATTTTCAGTTTTTCCCAAGTGTTGGAAAAAGGCTGATGTTATACCTATTCCCAAGGCGACTACACCGTCTACGTTCAAAGACCTACGGCCTATCAGCATATTACCTGCCCTGTCTAAGGTCTTGGAAAAAGCAGTTGCAGCGCAGCTTAGACACCATCTTGACAAAAATAAAATTCTTCCTGAAAATCAATCGGGTTTTAGGACAGGTCACAGCTGTGCTTCGACACTCGCAAGCGTTGTTGATGATGTACTACGAGCTATGGACTGTAACCAATTGACTTTATTGGTACTGCTTGACTTTTCCAAGGCCTTCGACACCATTGATCATGATATATTGTTGGGAATTTTGCATTATATAGGTCTTGAGAACAGCGCTGTGAAATTCTTTGAGAACTATTTGTGTGACAGATTTCAAAGGGTAACGGTAACAGATTGTAAGTCTACGTTTTTAAGCGTTGAGAGTGGAGTACCCCAAGGATCGATATTAGGCCCAATTTTATTTATTATTCATACTTCGACTTTCTTTCAATGTGTAAAATATTGTAACTATCATTCATATGCTGACGATACACAAATATACATTTCTTTTAATTCTAGTAACCAAGTTAACGCATATTCCTTCTTGAACCAAGATTTAGATAAATTATATCAGGTATCTAAACAGCATTGCCTGCAACTTAATCCCAAAAAATCTAACGTTATTTTGTTCGGTAGTAAAAACGAACGATTAAAAATCGTTTCTGATTTTAAGGTATCGATTAATGGAGTATCTCTGGAATATAAAGAATCTGTGCGCAATCTAGGCCTTCAGATAGATGATAAATTACGTTTTAAAGACCATATTAGCAATTGCCTTCAAAAAGCTTACTGTAAAATTAAGACGTTGTTCAGCAATAGAGATATATTGAGCACTAACATGAAGATATGCTTATGTAACGCACTTGTACTTTCGCAGTTTGACTTCTGTGATACAGTATACGGTCCTTGTATAGATTACGTTGACACTAAGCGAATTCAGAAACTGCAAAATTCATGTTTGCGTATGATTTATGGCATACGCAAGTATGAAAGAATTTCGCATAAGCTACAGAGTGCTCAATGGCTCAATATGAAGAACCGGAGGTACTTACACGCTGCTTGCTTTTATCGTAAAATTATATTAACTGCATCCCCACCATATTTACATAGAAAGTTAGCCTATCGTACGGAAATACACAATCTGAACTTGCGTCACCGAGGTCTTCTGACAGTGCCATTTCATTATAAACATATTTTCACCCGTTCTTTTTCGTATTGCATAGTAAAATGTTTTAATAGATACTACATGGAAATGATGAAACCAGTAAGCTCAACCGTATTTAAAAATAAATTAAAAACGATCCTGCTCAATGAACAACACGCAATGAATACCATCAAGTAGGAATTTCAATGTGTATTTATTTCACAATCACATCTGACAGGCGTATGTACCGGAATCATATATAGGTTTATATATTGTATATTGTATTATGTTCATAAAGTTAAGTTGTAGGTTAAGTGGAAGAGCAGCCAGCATATCATTGCAACCAGGCTGAACTTCGCCTGCAGTATTTAAATATTTTTTCCTTTGTTATACCCTTGAATTATTAGTATAATAAAAGACACTTTATTATTATTATTATTATTATTATTATTATTATTTAAAAAACATGACCGGTTGTGGGATTTGAACTTCAGCGCTTGCAAATGTAATTTTATTTTATTTTTATTTTATTTTGATACTCAGCCAACAGCCGTTAGGCCAATTATAGGCGTCGCTGTACATTTTATGGGGATTTCCAACCCCACTAACGACTGTCATGATGGTATGACATCCGGGACCAACTATTTCCGTGACAGCCGTATCACGAGGCGCCGAGAGCAGCAGCCATGGAACTCCCATCCAAGTTCTGATCGAACCTGAACGCTTGTTTGAGCTACACCACCTGGGACGATACTTTAAAGCCGCCCGTCTGTTACACTCAGCCAATCAGGATCATCTCGCATTCGTCTTCGCGGCTGGATTATATAGAATACGTTCCTTGTTTCCCCCTTCTGTCGTTTTTACATTTACCTTGTATCTGTTTGGTCCTATTTGGGTGAAAGGTAAAGCCTGAGCTATGTGCAAATGATTACTTTTATGTATTTCTCAGTTAAAGCAAAAATAAACAATATTTTATGTTTTATGGTACTCACCCTATATATGTTGAGTCCAAAGTATATTATTTATCATAAAAGCTAAAAACCTATGTGCAAAATATTGCTTTGGTTTAAGTAATAATTCTTGAGTTAAAACAACAATAAGCAAAACTTTATTCTTTAATGTGCTCACCCTGTATATATTTTACAGAAAATTTCTTGGATTTATGCCAGAAATCCGCATACAAAATCCCATGTTTCTCCAACAAATAGTTTTTAAGTTATACCAGCCACAGACACACAGACGAAATTAAGAAAACCTGTTTTTCGTCATCTAGGGACCCTGAAACGTGAAGATCTAAAGAAATATAGGAATGTGATTTTTTCATGATTACAATACTTCCTTTACCTTTTAGGCGAGGGAAGTAAAAAACTGGAGTTGTACATATCTTGGTTTTAAATTTGCATAATTTTGCAAATAATTCAGAAATTTAAATCATTTAACACTTTTGTCGTACGCATTATGTGCTAAATCAGTTAATTCTTTGAAATCCAAGGAAGTTAACTTCGCAAATCGGTTATACAAACCACTTTGCCGGCAGTAAACAATTTCTGGAACTGAGCGCTGAGAAGGAACAATGTGGTGCTTTAAAATTTACGACTCGATTAATCTAATTAGACTTTGAAACTCAACTTTCGAAACTTCCAGTCACAAACATTACGTCAAAATGTTTACAGCTATACATTTACAAATTCTTTCAATTACAAAGTAATTAACGTTTTGTTGAAATGCAGGATACATTATCAGAAATCATTAATACATAGAACTTCCCTCTGTGTGGAAAATTTTACTAGCTACAGACATTCACAACTCTATTGTTTTAATGCTAATAATTAGAAACAACAATTTTCGTTTATGATCACATGTTAGTAGAACAGAAACTGTAGGTTTAAAAACAATAATTTTATGGTTCTTCACGGTGTGTTTCCCTTAGCCACAATGCATTTTTTCACTTTTTAAAACTACTTTTCAGACAAATTAAAAACTCTGCTTCTGAAATTTTCTTAAAGTTTTGTTAAATTTTGCAACTACGGCATTTTTTGCATTGAGAAACCTTCTGCGGTGCATGCACTTTTATTTTTTACAACAGAAGAGAATCATAACTATTGAATAACTATTTTTCCCATAACAACTTTAGTTAGCAGTTCTTCATCTTCAAAAAATCAGAAGATTTTTACTTATTTTTAGGCTCATATTTATATGTCAACGTTAAAATACTTGTGATTACATAGAAAACCTTCTTCGACGCATGCACGTGGAATTAATCTACGAGCTGGATTTTGTTCTCCAGTTTACAAATGTGGTATACATCGATTTGCCAGCTGTTGACAGCTTTCGATATATTAGTATAAGTCTGCCATTTAAAATATTCCCTGTGTATGTATGTACATATTTGTTGCAATGATTTTAAATATAGAAATAAATGTTAGCCTTTTTATAATTTAATTGAGTTTGTAATATTGTTTAATATTCTAGGAGTTAGGATAATCTAAAATTAAACTATTAATCGTTTTGCAGTAGTCATTAGTGAAATTACCTACAAGCTGCTTCAACTAACAAATTTGTTCAAGAATATTGACTGATGCTTAGGAGAAATTAAAAAGTGTCCGAGATTTAAAGAAATCCTTATTAAAGCTTCTTAATTACAAGCGACAATTCTTTGTGTAAGGTGAAAGGTTGAAAGGTGGTACAAAAATTAACAAGGCAGTGTTATATTCTTGCAAAGCGCTTTCTACGCCAGTATCAGATTCGCATAATGAAACTGACGGTTGAGGATTTACTTTTCAGCTTTCATACTGGTAAAAGATAAACATTTTCAAAATACACGTAGACGTAAGTACTAGAAAGAATATTATATACCACTTGATTAAACTGCTTTTGCTATAAAAAGGATTTCTTTGCGTCGCTCATATTATGATGATACGAGTACATTTTGTGTATTATTCGGTTTCCACTGGTTATAGCAATACTAATGTAACATTTCGACTGAAAAGTGGCTTTTTAACGCAATAAAAATCGACATTATCAGGTCAATGTAAAGAAATTTCTTTTGATAAGAAGTATTTATGGATTATTTATAAGTACATTAGAATATATTGAAAAGGTTACGGTGTAAAAGGATAAATAAACACTGTCGTGTTCAGAACTTAGATTATCAAAGTGATTCCAATCTAATTTCTTTCAGCGCATAGCTAGTAGCCATGGCTGGGACAATTTTCATATTTTCAAACTTTTCTTCAGGAACAACAACGGTTAATTGTATGAAGTTGCGATACATGTCCTAAATAACTGTGTCAGAGAGACATAAGAGAGTTACGTAAAAGCATGGCAACGCTTATAGATATGTTTCATCCATGCCTTTCTACACTGAATGTGTAAATGCATCAACCATATTTACTGCACTATCCATAAAAGTAATCCAGTTTTGTATATTTACGGCAATGATGTTTGGATTTTGCAATTTTAATGTTTTATTGAATTTATAATCAAACGTAATGTAATAAGTGATACGTTTATTATTAATATTTCTTTTTGAAATGTCATAAATGTCAGTGACCTGTCTTTTATTGCTCTCCGAAACTATATGTCTTTGAGAAAAAGATGTATATAATTGCATAGTACATGCTTTTGTTCGAAAAAATTTAATTTCTATCGAACAATTATAAAAATTGTCCGGAAACCGGAAAACGAAACAAAATAAGAGCAAGGAACCGGTTAGCCGCCTTTGATCAAAAATCACTGGCATCTCCAAATTTATATTAAAAAAGTAGATATAAATTTTCAGGCCGATATATTATACCGTTAGGGAAAAACGAATATTTTCGCAAACATGTCGACGTCGAACATTGTCCTGACTACTATAAAGTAAAAACAGGTCAAGAGTGTTTTAAAGATGTTTGGTAACGCATGTCCTGCATAATATGTTAAATTTCTTTGAGTGACGAATCACTGTTAACGTCAAAAGATGGTCTTGCTCCATAATATAAACAGAACCTCAGAATAATTAAATTAATTAGTTAATCATGAATTGGAGGTTAAACTTGACAGGTTCAAGTGCTACAAGCTACGCCCTACGGAACGTATGTAACGTTGTCGTTGAAGCACTTTTGACGCATTTTTTAGACACGCGTTTATGTTCAAAGATTGGTACTAGCAGTGGAAGTTGACATTTAAAAAAGTATAAACTTTTAAGCGTTGCACGAATTATACTGATGACAATATAATGAGTATATGCGTATATATTGATGCAAATCGATTAAAAAAGTGACAGATGTTTGTTTAAGTTTTAAGTAGTTATATACATGCGTGCACAACTATGACAACACAACAGCGTGATATGATCACATATTAATAACAAAACTAACGATGAACTTACATCCTTGAATATGCCATATAAAGGTAGAATCTATATTCTCAATTTATTAAAAAAAAAAAATAATAATAATAATATTCTGGAAAATCGAACACGTAGTTGAAAATGACATTCTAACTGAAGTACAATGAGGCTGTAAAACAGATAGTTAAGGGTGTAGGTCACAGCTAATTATAGACAGTACCATTATTAAGCAAACAAAAAAAAACGTCAAAGAAATCTACAAGTATGCTACATAGCTACAAAAAAGTACTAAACATAAAATACATTCAATTATACGAAACATTATCTCCACAATTATGACAACACGGCGAACAACAATACATTTAAATGCAGACACAGAACAAATACAAACAGAAAACATAAACATCAAACAGAGCTGGGCCAATTGCTTTAAAAATTTAATTAATTTCAAATTACCAATTACCGCCAAATGAAGTAATTGAATTACCAGAGATTTCAATTACTCACATGAAATAGTAATTCAATTACCAATTACTTGGTAATTGTAATATTGTACAACATCAATTACCTTTTCAATTACTTTCAATAGAAGTTATTGTCATATGTGTAGTTGTATTTAGTAAAACTTTTTTGTACGTTGCAACTATCATTAGTGTTGTGTCGATTCGTAATCGTAAATCTAAAAATGCTTAATTTGTATGTCTAGTTAACTATAGTAACCTACATACTTTATCAATTTTGAGGATTTTTTGATAATTAAATCTTGTAGCTACATGCACCATTCACCAACAAGTTTTTAATTTGTTTTGATGTAAGATCTAAGTAAATAAATAAAGTCATACAAACAGCTATAAAAAATGTCTTAGCTAACTTTTGAAATTTTAAAACAAAAATATACCGTACCCCCACCCAAGGAAAGCGCCCTTCGGTGCTCTCCAAGAACCATTTATTTATGAAAAAAAAACAAATACAAAATTTTTTAAGGACCTATCGTATGAAAATGATACAAGACTTCAGGAAGGTTCCTGACGACCGGAATCGTGTAAACATACTAACATACGTACACCGTACAGCACGTTTAGGCACCCCCCAATACGAGGGAGGGATCTAATGGGCTGGGATCTTCACCAAACGATCCGCACAGCAGAGAGGGAGATTTGGTAGTGGGTTTATTAGTCGGTTGACACGAATTTTAGAGATATTTGACTCAGAGTAGTTTTCGATATCAGGGAATTTCAATACTTCGTACACTTCGTGTCGAAATAATATGAAATTGGTGTTGACCAGGGACTGTTGAAGGTTGACAGGTGACTGATAAACCTAGTTGAAAACGGCTGATTGAAATAAGAATTCGTACATCAGATACAAAAACAAAAGACATTTACTCAAGCACGTAACAATGAAGTCATTTTTACATTCACGAGACCTTTATACCGTGTGTTCAAAAAGAAATTAAATAAGGGTTGACCATGGAAAATAAAACTAATGCCGACAACAAGCTTTAGAGACAGCAATCTTTAGAATGTTCAATCATGATATCAGCGTATAATATAAACTTATGACAGCAACTACAGTGATGACAGTTTAATGAATTCTAAAGCTTGCTGTTGACATTACTTTTATATTCCATGGACAACCCTTTTTGAACACACCGTATTAGAAATGGGTAAAAATACGTATAAAATTACTGTCAACGCTCGACAATTAAATTGCTCAGATTACTTTCATATTTTTACTTCAATTTTCAAAACCTTATTAACTTCTTTAATAATATTGATTGATTTTAAGTTTAGGGTAATAAAATATCTGAAATTATTTTACGCTGTTTAAATGTTTTAGGATTTTGGACGTTTAATTCAATTCCTCACAAGCAAATTAAAATGAATAAATAATTATTATGAACCAATATCGTCTAATGAAGCTATTTCAAATTATAGTTTTACCGTAGGTATTGTAATCTGTACTAACAGCAAATATAGTTTTAGCGCCTTACGCAATAAATATTAGTGTCACTATTAAAACCTACAGATCACATCTATATACACGCACCAATGTACTCTTTGTTAAAAATAACCCTGCCACGGGCGTGCTTCAAGTGGACGAGTTTCTTCTGGGTTAAAAAGCATCATACTATTCTATCCAATTTGTGATGTTTAACCTGTCTCTGTTAGGTCTCATTTCGCTACTGATGAAGCCTGTGCTATGCACAAATTATTACTTGTATTTATTTCTCACGTAAAGCAAAAATAATAAGAATTTTATTTTTTAATGTGCTCGCCCTGTATATATTTCTCCGAATTTTTCTCAGATTCATGCCAGGTAAACATTTATGCAAAATATCATCTTCCGCCAAGAAATAGCTTTTCAGTTACACCGCCCATAGACAGACAGGCAGACAGACAGACTGACAGGCGAAAATATGTTTTTCGTCATCTACGAACCCTGAAACATGACGATCTAAAGAAATTTCGGAAGGTGATTTTTTCGTGATTATAATACTTTCTTCGTCTTTTAGAGGAGGGAAGTAAAAGAGATGGGTAAAGATGAAACCACAACGGATATACTTCACAATCAAACACTGAATAACATGCAAAAAGATGAAATATACAAGTACACAAGAATAAAACATACAGCAGTGAAAAGCCAACTCAAACAACAATTGAAAACCGCTTAATACTTATATTAAAAACAAAAGTAAATGCAAATAATTTATTCCAAGCGATAAATACATTGGCTATACGTTCCTTGCATATTACTTTCGAATCTTAAAATGGTCAAGCATAGATTTAATAAATATAAACACAATCACGAATAGAGAATTAACAAAACACAGAAAACACCGCCCTAAATCATATAAAGCAAGACTAGTCATCCATGGGAAAGGAAGAAGATGTATGATAGACATTAATATACTTCATGCGAAACAAATACAGGCACTCAGGGATTAGTTCCACAAAAAACGCATCACTACATAGAGCAACATTAAAAACAGATGAAGAATGCATATCGCTCAATTTATCGAGGAAAGAACAACAATAAACATACAATAGAGCAATGAGCACAGCAGATGACGCATGGTAAACATCTACACATAATAATCGACAATGGAGATATCAACAAACAGGACACATACACCAAGAGAATATACAGCATATCACAGGAGGCTATAATGTCTTAGCTGGGATTGCCTACGCCGAACGACTTTATATCGCAGCAAGGATCACACATCAAGCAACAGCACTTAAATATAATTCCACAATAGATGACACACCATATTATAACTACATCCCAGAAAACGTTCAAGAAAATTAGCAGTACGAACGATACTACGATGTAACAATACATACAGAGGAAACTACCATATACCATAGGCCAGATACTACACTACAACATAAAATAAGGAAAGAAATATATCTAATTGGCATAGCCATATAACAGATATAAACATAATAAAAAAGTACACAGAACATACACCAACACATTCAGAAAGGAATCATACCAAAACATTTCTATGGAGTAACCAACAGAAGCTGTGAATGCATGAATAATAATAACCACTTTGCATTTGTTTATTTTAAATTCTTATGCAAACTTCGAAAGTTTTTGCACATTCTGATAGAGAAAACCAACTACTTTAAAATAAAATCTTGAAAAATATAGAATATTATTTCTTAAAACAAAGTTTTGGGGCATGTTTTCAATCTCAGCTGGCAATTGGTCATAGAACCTACTGTCTGATGTAGAACACATACAAAATTAACTCTTATTAAAAAAAGTCACAGCTACTAATGATAGAATTATTTAAGATTAAAAATTACTGCCCACAGGTAATTGTCAAACGAATGACCATATGTATTCGTACGTATGTATTTTTGTCTTTGTCTCTTCCGAACAATTTACTGAAATTTAAGCCTGCTGGCGTATATACTATTATACTCTAAAATATCTATGGTTTTATAATTTTTTACACTGGCTCGACTCTATTCAGCTAATATTTTCTCTACAAAATGTATTAACTATAGTCAAAATATACATATTGAACTTGGACAATTTTAATACCATCATAACGAATCATACTGTTCAAAATTGTTATTCATCTATTTAGCTCTATAGACTTCTGATGTATCGGAACGACGCGTAGCGGAGTACCAAAAAAATCAAACGAAATCCATAAAACGTATTTACACAGGCATTATATACAATACTGTTTGCAAGACCAACAAAATAACACACAATTTAATTAAACGTTAGCAACACGATATGAATTTTTGATAGATTTAAAACTATTTTGCAATATAATACAATGTCAACCTAAGCATGACTGAAGCTGGTTATAATGACATTTCTTTATCTTGTTTTATATCCTAAAGTAATTATTAAATAACTTAAAATGTTTAATAGTCTATTAAAGTATTGTGTTGGCATTGCTTTTCTTTTTCATCTGAAAAACGTTGAAATGGCCTTTTGTTTGAGACAACTAAGAGATTATCACATTTATGAAATGTGAAAATACAAAGTTTATGGTTCTTTCTATGCAAAGTAGATAATATAATATAAAATACTCGTTGTATAAAGCCTGTTATGGAACGTCTTCTTAGAAAACTCTAATCACTGCCTTTTTTCAAAACATCAACATCAAGAATGCTAGATAATTAGACATTACCAGTTACAATTTATATACTAAATTATATGAACATAAACAGATAATTTGCTTTATTTGTAAAATTTGTATCCGTTCTGCATCGCTTCACAGAGCTGATATTTTTAAATTTAAAATACCGCCTAGAGACACTTGAAATGAGAAGAACTGTTAGCGAACAATTATTTTATTTAAACTAATTAATAACATTGTAGACTATACCCACTTAATATCCCAATTACTGTTAAACGTCCCAAATTACGGAACCAGACATATTTATTTTCACTTAATACACACTCAAATAATATAGGTCATTTCTCAATTCTGAGCCGTATGATGCGTAGCGATAACATACATTGTCATGTCCATATTGACATTTGTAACACTACTTGCAATGTGTATTTCAAATTCCTAAAGAAGCACTTTTCAATTTACTGTTTGTAATTTTTATTATAGCATAATCACTTTCTTTTGTACCTATACAATCTTGTATTAGACTAGTTTCTTTGCATTTAGTAATTTTTTTAAAGAGAAAAGGTGTAATTAGGCCTACGCCTGTTTGTTTTCCAGTAAATAAATAAATAAATAATAAATAAAACACATATTTTAGACCTCGCGTAGTATTGAATATCTTCTTGGTTTTCTAAATGTATTCCAATTTAACAGCCCAGAGTCACACAATTTGTTACCTACATGAGTTTTCTCACTATCATTACTACAATGTTGATAAATGCATTTTATTGTAATAATAATAGCTAAGGATTTAGTTTCTAATCCTGTATTTTAAACTATAGCTTTTTCTGCAGAGCAAATTTCCTTCCACGAGGTAGTAACGTGAGTTTAAGTAAAAAGCTGTTTTAAATTAAAAACAACGTCGTTAACCACCAAAAAACATTTCACATTGTGTACTAAAACACGAAGAAAACACTTTCTAGTGGCAGTTAAAGTGAAAGTTTAGTTATTGTTTACAGAAGTAACACTAGTAATTTCCTATATTTTCAATATTAGCAAATACGAGAGAGCATGACAATAAATTCAAACAGCCTTGACCCCAAGCGCCTTACTTCGTCTGAACTTCAAAGGTCGCCTCGACAGTCCAGCTAACCCTGGCCAATTTTCCACCGATTTCCTGTTTTAAAACCATTTCTTAACCTCACGTATCTGTTTCAGATACGTTACCTTGTTGATGCTGTCAATCGGAAAAAAGCAGACCAACAAAAACTGCTGCATTGTGCACGGTCCTTAACTTTGCTCAATGCCGCAGTTTGATATTGAAGTTTATGTTTTGGTGTTACTTGCTGCATGCTACTTTACACGTACAAAATTTTAGAGCATGGATTACGTGTACTTTAATCAATGTTTTCGCGTTTGGGCGCCCCTGCTACATGTTTGAATTAAAAAGGGTGGAACTTATAGTACAATACTTTCAGCATACAAAGCGTATACGAATCAGCAACCTTGTGTGCATTTTTATCTAATTATTGATTGTAATTCAGCGTCCTAATTTTTTTGTATAACTTTGTATATTTTACCAAATTTTTTTTTAAATCTAAGTATATTGTTGTGGTCAATTTGAGTACAATATAAAATTTGGAAAGAGTGTCAGAAAATATAACCTAAATTTCCAAACTTAACAATAGTTTGATACTGAATTTGCTATACTTTAAGAAAGTAAACAATTAAATTAGGCGTTCATCACTTTATGAGAGTTTAGTCGAAGTCGATATTTGAAATTCTCTCTAACTTTAAAGAGTTTCTCTTGAAATTAACCTAATTGCAGGTTGACATTCTTTACCTTATTTTTTACTTCCCTCGTCTGAAAGCCGAAGGAAGTATTGTAATCTAGAAAAAATCACCTTCCGAAATTTCTTCAGATCTTCACGTTTCAAGGTCACTAGATGACGAAAAACAGGTTCTCTCAATTCCGTCTGTCTGTCTGTCTGTGTGACTGTTGCCGGTATAACTACAAAACTATTTGTTGGAGGAAGACGAGATTTTGCATGTGAATTTTGATCAAATATATACAGGGTGAGCACCTTTAAACATAATAAAACTTTATCGATATTTGCTTTAACTGAGGAATAGACAAAAATGGGATCCAACAGATACAGGGTGATCGTTCTAAAAAAGGGCAACAATAAGCTATTGAATGTAATGCAGTCGCTTCGGGCCCATATGAGGCACAGCTCCGTGGCAGGATGCGATCGACCGGAGTTCGTAATTTGCATTACCAAGTGTTTCCTTTTATTGTTTCAGTATTATTAGGAACGTTAAGATATTTATACCCCTAATTATCTTTGATTTTTCAAAATATTTGTTGTCACAACTTCCGCTTGCGAGGAAAGTTCTGAGTAAAGCCCCTTACATATTTTTTTATATATATCATACTATTTTTATTATTATTATTAAAGATTTCTTTACTACATATAATGCATAATTGAGAAATATTAAAAATGTTATACTTATGTATATTTTCTTATAAGGCAGCTCGATTTGAATTATAACATTTTAAATTCGGAAAATTCCAAAAATCTAAGGCTTTCTTTTTGAGATAACATTACAACCTCTCAGTAACAATAGGAAACTTAGTATTCGTTAAGCTCTTGCTTTAAGTGTGTTTGTTATGGACACGCTATAGGCATGCAAATTATCAGGTACCTTAGACACCGACTGTTGTGGTCATATAATAAAAGTCCTACATTAATTTTGCCGAAACTAGGTTATAATTGATGTGATCTTCTGACTGGTCTTCTTACAAAAGAATTACATAGGTTATAATTAATTCTTTGTTAGTCAGCGTCGGAAACTACAAATGAGTATTATTCTTAGAAATTTATTCGAATTTTGATTTTATGCCATCTATAATTATTTTTAGAGAACATTATTTCGAATTTACATTAAAATAATATTGGGTTGCAGAAATGTACTTTAGTGTTTCACATTTATCATATGGAAATGGAAATACATACTACCCACTCGTTTGCATATATACTTTTAGAATGAGGAAATTTGAAGAAATAAGAACGATTCAATGTAAAAAATTACTATTTTGTAAATTTCCCAAAACATAACTTTAGAAAACAAACAAATATTTTCCATATTTTCGCCGCAATGTAGAAAAAATATCGATGTCACCGATGTATGTATAACAGCATGTATTATTCTTTCGAAGAGAAACATATTTTTTTGTTTATAACAACTTTTCCTTTTGTAACCTAAAACTCAAATCAGACATGACCGAGAAGCAACTAAAAATAGAAAAATGATGTAAATCGCCCAAAGTGTTGTCCATTCATTCTACAAGAAAACGCCAGCTTTAGGCTATCTATTTATGTTTGGTTTCTATCTGCATATAATTTCTACAACAGATTAGTATTCTATTTATCTTTATTTCGATTCAGCGGCGTTAACGATAGCTATGTAATTACGATTCCATTAAAACTACACTTTTGATGTTAAAAAATGCTTACTGAAGCTCACTCCATTATAATAATTACTATGAATTTCTTACTGACACAGTTTTGTTAATGTGCAGTATACTTACAAGAACGCGTATGTCGGAAGCTTCTTTTATTAGAACCTCTATCTCCTTAGACGTCCGTTACGAATTGAATTAAGTGAAATTAATATCCGAAACAAGGATTTGTGCTGCTGGGGCATAACAAAACACCTTTAATTTTCCTAGCGGAAATTCCAGAAGCATTTCATTAACCGAAATTATGGAAAGTAGAATAAAAGCAAACAGATATACATGTAATAAAAGCAATTTGAGGTGACATTCAGCCGCCTTCATGCCAGCAAGATCCTTGGAACAGCACGCTGCACAATTAAATAAATTAGCACATTAAGAAACGCGTAATCAAATTGATGACGCCTTTTACGAGCAAATTCCATTAGAATACATGCAAATGATTAATATAGGACCAATGCTATCTACACCTTGGTATTATAATTTAAGAGTAACAAACATCCACAATAATAAGGCCCGAAAGGGTTACAGCCTATGTTACATGTTATTATTTATGCTGCTAAGTGCAAGACAAATATGCCTACAGCAACTATGACTGAATAAAAGACCCTGTCACGTCAAATGCACTTCACCTAAATACCACGAATAAATTGTTCGTAATTGTTTGCAAAGGAAGGATAGTGTATCTGTTTGTTAGCTGTACATTAATTTCTTCAATGTGCATACGCACGTAAAACACGCTAAGTCGAATCAAGCACAGCGATAGGAGAATTTTGTGAAGTAAATATTCCGATTACATGCTTGTTTTGCAGACTAGAAAACTCCCTTAAATCAATCATTTGAAACTGCAGACATATTAAAAATTTAACAAATTTTTATCCACAGTACCAAATGCAATTTTATATTGATTCAAACGTTTTGTGCTTACAGAGAAAAATTTTCGCCTTCGTTAAATAAACGAGTTCGTTCAGAGCTGTCATTTTTACAATTTCAGGGTACTTACGTATTCATTTTGTGAAGTTGTCTGGAAATACAACTGCGGTAATTCAGGAAAGCCTGTTCTAACTTACATATTCCTTTAAACGTACGATAGACATAGAAACTTGCAATGCACTAAGGCGGTAAACTACTATTATCATTTCAAATCGCAAATTTATATTTAGATAAGTTAATCGGTAATTCAAGTTTTAACCAGATGTGCCACTAGCAAAACTTAGGGAAAACCAATTTCTGGATCCCACACACAGGGCTCAGGATTAGTCCAACATTATTAATTAATATGTAAGTACAATATACCGTACTATACCGCATCAGATAAGAATCATTTTGCTTTGGTAACTCAGTTTTCCAATTGCAATTATTGGAATCGCTAGTTTGGTGTTAATAAACTGAAATCAAACATTTAACAAATATGTATCTCTTGGCTAAGTTGTAAAGACAGGAAGTTAATTATAAACATTGTTCGCTGCTGCCTACATAATGTAATAATGAGTGATTGCTTTTGATAAAACAACATGAATTTATATAATTTTATAAAAAAATACAGACTTTCAATCATTTTACAACATTGCACTATTCGTCATTTTGAGAATACAAAAGGAAACTGTTTTTAAATAATCCAGGTTACTACTAAGTTACATAAGCTATTGATGTAATTTATTTTAAAAAGTACAACTACTTGTAAGCCCTGATTTTTAGAAAAAATAAGGTAAAAATATTTTGAAACTCCCAATAGTAAATTGAACCTATCATATTACTTAGAGCATTAAAAACGTATTCAGCTAGTATTTAGAACTTTTCAATACGCTAAATTTAGTATACTCAAAAAGTATTTAACTTTTTTGCCATTGTTACAAGGCAAATCTTGGGAATACAATGCGTAACAACGAAATACATTCTGTTTCCTCTAGAATAGCCAAACGGTTGCCCTCCTTTAGTAGTAGATATCGTGCTTGTCTCAAAAACTCCTCCGCCGAATTCTTCATTATTGTTTTTCTTAGACAATTTTTTCTCATTTTCATTTGCTTTCCAACAGCAATTCATCAAACTCACTTTCACCAACTGACATCACGAAAGGAGAGATAAATCAAAGTTTTGATGGTTTGAAGTATGGCGATTTTATAATTACATACATAAAGCAGTCATATAGATAAGCGCTAATCAAGCACGTATTAAAGTTAATTACTCGATATTATAATAACAAATGGGTTTGTATTTGTAGGCAACGACTGTACAGATTTGAAATCTGAGTAATGTTGCAGCGCCTCCTGAACACTAAAATATAGGGAACATTTTTGGTTGTGGATTCAAAAAGTGGAAAATTTCGATAATTCATATAATTTTCAAACATGCAGACTTGGTTTGAATTAAATTTCTACTAGAATAGAATAAGTGGAATCCAATCTTATAACGAGAGGATGTTATGCCATCATCCTGAGTGTTAGAAAGCACCGAAGACAATAACAATATTTTGTTCTAACAATCTAAAACGTTAGGCATAGTACAAATGATAAATTTTTCATTCCATTATTACATTATTACACATATGTATTAATCTAAAGGTTGAATTCAGACAACATGGCAAAATAATAATTTGTGGTAAACCGTCTTCAAAATACTAAAATAATATTAAATACAAAGACAAATGGGAATAAATACATGAACTGCCCGAGAAAATATTAACACAAAGTGCAAATCTAAATAGTGTAGCAAGTAGACCGTGAATTGTACACCAACCAATGAATAAATAAATCTTGTATATAAGTATAGCAGTCGACTTTGCCATTCACTGAATGCAAAAATACTTATTATAATAAAAAATGTGTGAAAGTGTTTGGCATATTGTTATTACTGTATAATTTGTAAATAAATTATTTGTAATTCGATATAGAAAAGAAAAACTACTATGGCAACTTTTTAACATCCAAAAGCAACTGCTAGGTTTTCCCCATTAAGCACGCAATGCAATTATTCACTATTAAGTTAAACAAACCGTAAAATATAACTATTTATTGACGGCAGTTTTAGTTATGCATTTAATTAGTTATTCATTTGCAAATGATAGGCAGCACATCCTAACGATTGATGCTTTGTTATATAAGTAATATAAGATTTTTACTATTCTCAAACATTGAGTCATTAGTGAGCTTAAAATACAATCAACATTTCTACAAAAAAACAATAATATGGACGGAGAACTACGTTGTTTTTCTTAACACGACTACTTCATTTTTCTGTGGAAAGTATTTATGGAATTTGCATCTTTATGAGCTGACAATAATGATATTTAGTGTTAAAAATTGCAATAACAGTCCAGCATTTTAATTTTATGATGCAGGCTAGATGTTGCTTTCAAGTTACCTATTGCATTTTTTTCATTAATTCGGTTTCCTGTTGTAACAAAAAACAAACAAGATTTTATGATTTAAAATAATGCAGATTACAATGAATTATTGTAAAACTGGTAACTCGTGGCAGTTAAATTAAATAAGCCATTGAAAAGGAAACCACACAATTTTAATTAATAGAATTGACTATTGACAATAGATTTTCTTGTTGAAAGTTGGTTTAAAGTGAAAGTCCTTTCCCTATTACTAGAGCCAACAATTAATGAAAGAGATATTAAATATCTATAAGTACAAATTAATTACTTCAATCATGATGCGGTACTCCAAGAATTAATTCGTTCGATAGAAAAAGTTGTTTTGGCTTATAGATATTAAAAATGTCATTAAATTGAAATTATCGTATTTTGAATTCGTTGTTATTTTACAGTCAGTATTGTGCAAGCATTTTGACATGTACAGTATATAGAGTGATTAAAAAAGAACTACATTTGTCTTTGAAATTTCTGTGCATGTAAGTTTTTATGTGCGGTATGTTTTAATTGTTCTCGAACTACCTAGTACTTAGGCATATTTAAGTATTGATAGATCGAGCAATTACTCTGTATACAAATTAACATTGAACTTACCCTTGAAGGTTTATTCGAACTAAGTTGGCAACAACATAAGAGATAAACTGTTGCAAGGTAAACTGTATTGCACATTAAACAACACAAATTATTACCTCCTTAAGTTAAAAAATCGCAGTTATTTTACTGGTAACTACTTTTACTACAATTAGATAAGTAATCTGTTCGATATTGCAAATAAGTTTACAAAAGCGTGACTCACTAGTGCAATTTATTGATTCATGCTGTTTATTGGGTATCATATCACGCCACAAAAAGGTTTCAGAGATTATCAATTTCTTGATGAACTCCTGTCGTATTAACAATTTCACAGTTCAGCTATTAGTGTATTTAGAAAACTAATTATATACTAATTCTTAATTGACATTAAATTATATTGCGTAAACAATCTCGTTAGTACACCATCACATTTTCATTCAACCAAGCATAAAAAAATTGCGGAAAGGTCAAAATAATGCATTAGGGCCAATATCCACCTAAGTAATATGTATTTTCGGTTATTGTTTAAATTCCTGCAAGCCTCTTACCGATTTCAAAGGTATATGCCAATTCACAGTTCAGCATGAAGCTGTAATTCCTTGTTCAGCATTTCTTACACATTTGCTGCACTTGGAAATACTGCTAAAGGTTAAGGTCACAGTGATATGGCGAAGATGTCTATAGCATATCATATGTCTCGAATTAAGAGACAAACAATTTACATTGCGTTCATTATTTTTGTAGAATTTAAAATATTTTAAAAGACCTATTAATATCTGATTCTTTAAACTGAGTGCTCACCTGATTTTCGTAGTCGCTCGCCCCGAAATTGCTGTTGGAGCTGCCAGTGCGCTTTCCGAATCTGTAATTAAGGAACTAATTTTAATTTACCGTAGAAAACCATCATATTCTATCTTCAAATAGCGCTTACGAATGTAAACTGTATAACAGGTAGAATATTTTACAAAATACCAATATTTGAGTACCCGCTCGCTTGTACCTATCGCAATATTTGCGGAACACGACATTCCGTAAATAGTTTTTTCCGGTCTGCTGTATTCATTTCTGATTAAAAGTTTGTTAGATTATTAAAAAGTTAAGAGCCGCATAATATGGTTCTCAAAACGAAAGCCATACAATGAACAATCCTCGATTTGTCTGGCTCCAGGGAAATCAAATACATGTCCGGACTAGTGACCCAAGTGTTTCCTCAAGTAAACACAAAGCGCAGATCGTTGCGATATCAGAAAAATAGCGCGTTATCAGATTTATTTTCGCTTCTAACTATAATAGCTAGAAATATGTAAATTTGTGCTTTTACTGCATAAATTCAATTAAGCCCATAATAGAAATAAGTGAACTTAATGGAAATGAGTAAACATTTGCGTTTGTTTATTCTATGCTAAACATTTAAATGGACAGCAATACTATAATGTATCAACTTGCAAAATAACTATTTAACTTTGAATAAATTAAGTACGCATTTGGAAACTAATTCCTTTTTTAATCGGCAGTGAAGGACGTCGAAATCGCCATTAAAATACGATAAATCGGCAGTGAAGTAATTCATTGTTTTAGGACTTTTTTGTAGGCGTCGCGTCTGGGCGATAGGTAAACGTCAACGGGCGTAAACATAGCATACAAAAGTTGGCTAAAATGTTGTAATTTCGCGGTTTAAAACAACATAATCTCCCCTACGGGCCTCGGCAACTAAATCCACATTCGCGATAAAAAGCTAAACATCAGTGCCTTGGTATACAAACTACTATTTTCTACAACCGTCAAAAAATGTGACATTCGTGGATCGGTATTGATACGCGAAGTTTGCCTTTTTTTAACATTGTAAAAAATAGGCTATTTATTGACATGCGCAAAACAATATTGATATTACTTTTTGGAGTTACATTTCCTACATACTTTTCATTATTTTGATAACGCGTGTAGTAAAGACGTATACACCCCGTGCTTGAAATACCATGAGATAAAAAAAAAGATTCTGAGCAGACATTGATATGTGTTATACGTTTGGCAGTACTGAAGTGTATTGTCAGTCTATGTCAAATTCGAGATTAAAAGGTTAGGTTTTGTTTGTTGTTTGACACAGACTGACGTAAAAGTTAACCTGGAAATCTCGAATTAGACATAGACTGACAATACACCTCAGTACTGCGAAACGTATAACACATATCAAGGCCTGCTCAGAATCATTCTTTTTATCTCATGGTACTTTGATGCACCAAAGAGATATTTCGTGCACTAGATACACAGATAACTATTTCGACTTACTTCTATCGGCTCTAAAGACTGTCTAAAGTATTTGGCATCAGTTTATGTGATAATGGAAGCTTTCTAGAAGATTAAGAAAAATTATCTTCCAAAGTGGTGAAGCTGTACGTGAACTGTATTTTGTAAATAGCTCCCAATATACTTTTTCGCACGATCGGTCTTTTTGTTTACTTACATATTCGTTGTCAGGACAGTAAGCTACATTTACAGGTTGCTAGGCCTAACAAAACGGTAAGTAATTTCGTTCTAGAACGGTAAGTAAATTTCATATATTATATATTATCATTACCCTCATTTTACCTTGCGGTGTATATATATACTGTAATTTAATGAAACAGCAAACGAACCTACTTATTCTTGAAAAATACTTTTTTGTATAATAATAACAGCGTCCAAGAATAAAAATGAAAATTAAGAAACGTAAACGCACAGAACAAGCGTAAACAAACAACGGAACAAAGACATTCCACAGTGTGGCTAATATCACACTAGAATAAAATATTATAACTTCTTTGAAGGTAGGTTTTTTTGGACAAGCTTATTCGATCTCCAGTACCTTATAGACACATTAACTATGGTTACCGTAGCTGTCGCAGTCAATTTATGAAAAAGTAAGGTAGGTACTTTTTTCATTTTGGAATATAGCTATTTAGTAATTTTTTTATGTTCCGATCATACAAGAAAGGCTACTATATATGCATCGCGAATGCAAACGTTACGAGTACCGATCTTAGGCAATAATTGGAGTCGTTGCTTCAGTCCTCCTCCAAACAATTGTCTTCAATCGGTAAAATGTTCTTACCGTACTTAATAAGTTCTATAAGTATCTTCCGTAACATGTTCGTTTTATGCTTTTTTTAATAGGCTCTAAAATGTATTAACTGAGTTTTCTGTGGAAACTAACACTTGTCAATTTAATTGTGTTTGAATGATTGCATTTAGAGATCGTAAAAAAGTATGGCCAACCAATTTAAATAATTTATCGCTTTAACAAAAAATACTAACGAAAAAATTGATAACTGAGGAAAATGAAGAAAATAAATAATGAGCTATTGAAAAAAATAATCATCGCAGTTCCCCATTTTGTGAAATAAAGTCAATTTCTTTATATGGAAAGATCAGTATCACACAAAATTAAAACAACAACATTCTGTGATAAAGCATATACCCTTTGTATAATATACATATGTGTGTATTATACACCTTCCAAAAATGAACATACGTATAACGCAGAATCTCAAAAAATAACTATATTCTTGAACAACTTTTTAAGAAATCTCATAATGGATACATCAAATTGTGCTGGGCAAAATTTAATATTAAAATACTGCCTTTAGCGCGGTTTGACATTTGACTCGCAAAAGTCTATTTTAATCCAAAACATGCAGTATTCTTTGAACTACCAAAGTCTATTTATTTTTCCTTAGTAGTGTCTTGCAGTTGACAAGTAGCAATTCAAAATCAGATTTATGTACTTAAAAATAATATACTACTACCAATAAGGCTGAATATACAATTAAAAGAAAGAATGTCGGTGCTTAAAGATTTAGTTTACTAGGACTGAAATCAAAACTAAATTTAGTACAGATAAATGCAATAAATATTTAGGAAGCAAAAGGTATGTTAAGTGCAGATAGAATACACAGTGCGTCCCAGATCGAGTGGGATTGCATGGGTAACTTTCTTACCATTGAAGGTGGAGATTTGGGTTAAATGGGCTATGTTTTGCAGTTTTATAAAGCTGATTTAAAATCAGTTTGAAAAAGTTCAAAATGTTGAACCAGTCAGAAGTTATTAAAAAAAACTAAAAACTGTCATTTTCTTGTATTGTCAAATTTCACCTAATTTTGTTTGGATCCATGTAAGCCTACTTGATTAAAATGTAAAAACAATTAATTTTACTGGTATTTTTTATTTAATCATACGTTATCTTACATTGTTGAAACAAGAATAAAAATGTCTCTTCAGTACACCTAAAAATCAAATATGGCGCCCATTTAACTTAAGTAAGTTGATACGAGCACCTCAAAAGCAGCCATCTTGAATTTTTGTTCGACACCCAGTTTTAAATTGGTCTCATCGAAACAGTGACTTTCATATGAAACTTTCTTTCGTATCTCTTATACTTATCAAGATATTTGACATACAAGAAAATGACAGTTTTAGTTTTTTTTAATAACTTTTGATTGGTTCGACATTTTGAACTTGTTCAAACAGATTTGAAATCAGTATATGAAACTGCAACACACTGCCCATTTATCCAAATCTCCATCTTCAATGATACGTAAGAAAGTTACCCATGCAATCCCACTCGATCTGGGACACACTGTATATGTAGATTAGTAATTTTTTAAATTTAAGGTATTTAATATAGAATCATAAATTCGAAATTTTAACATTAGCTTTAAATATATCTTAATTTTAGAACAAAGCATTATAGTTGGAACTGACGATGTGTTACAAAAGGCAGCAAGAATTTCCTGTAGATGTTTTTAAAAGTTTCAAATGATGTCACATAGTCTAAATGAAAAATTGTATTAATCACGTAAGGAATACCCCTGAAACTACATTTAAGTAATTCTCATAAACAACGCTTGAAATTTGTTTGTCAATAATGTGCATTACCTATTAGTAAAGAGAATTTTTATATTCTGATGGTTTAAACAATTGCAGGTGTTCATTATTATTCACAATCGTGCCTAAGTGAGCAACGAATTTTAACTTCCAAAGAATCTACTACTACCAGTTAATACACTAGAAATCAAAATACAGTTTCACTTGAAATTGTGTGGATATTGTTAGCATCCAAATGAAAAAGCGATATTTACCTCGCTACGTAAGATCTGGCCACATTATATACTCAAAGCTAGAGTCTAAAGAGAAGTGTTTTGTATTTACCACGCGAATTCTACGCCTGCACGACGTGCTGCATACTTAACCCTCTGCTGAGTAAAGCGGCTTCATTTCAGCTAGTTTATGATATCATGCAAATTTGGTTCATGCAACTCATGCTTACTATTATTTTGGCGCATTTCGTGCTGCTGCTAATACCTACCTCCAATATTGTTATTAGAAGGTACAGGTAATTCTCATTTCCGGGAATTTACGCGAATGCAGAACTTAGTAGGCAGATTGTAACGACCAAATGATTGCAGTAGATTGAAACGTGTAACAAAAGTCCCCTAAACTAATCTCCTTTATCAACAAGTGCTGCTTATTGATTAAGTTTCAACAAACGCAGTAAATAATAGTGTTTCTCTTTCTAATTCCACTCTACAGAATTTTCTCTCCACATCAAAATTAAACACAGCAGATGTTCGAAATTTAGAGGATGAAACCATTGCATGAATGCCTAATGAAACATATCCTTTCAATTTTCGTGATTTCATTTTTTCATGTAACCAAATAATGTGTTATTTTCAATCGACAAAGATTATTTTAATTTCGTATATATGCTTACATGTAATGTATTTGAATTTTTTGTGTTTTGAGAACGTTTTTCACAAAAATAACGGTGTTGATTAATTACGTTACATTTCAGCTCAGTAGATTTGGTGCCCTCCAGAGATACCTAATGCCAGAAACTTTTTCTTTCCTAAAAAAACGTTTGAAATCAAACGAAACGCACAACTGCACAAACATGTACCTGCTTAATTCTGACTTATCTTCATACGTAGAGTGCAGTATGGTTTTACGCATAGATTGCTCTATGGCTTACATTTCAATTTAAGTTTAATAGTCATTGTTAAAATTAACCAAAACAAGAGTGCCAAAGCAGTCGTTTCGAAGCATCTTAGCCCTTATGTGTGATAAAGTTGGTGAATAATCCACTCAGTTGCTTATAAAGGGACTAGTACCAAACTCTACGGTAGTAGGGAAGTATTGAAAGTAGACCACAATTAGGCCACCTCATAAGGTATGGCTGAGCTTTAGAAAAATAATCGATAACCCTGAACGCAGTAGCTTGATTTGTTACGACCTATAGTTATAACTATAATACAGCCATTTCGAGTGCCACTTGTAGCCTAAGTGAGTTAATAATAATAATAAAAGAGTAACGATTCCCACGCATCACATTCCATTAGTAGTGTCATATAAAAAAGAATGTATTCGGTATTTACGATGGACTTACATCCACCTGCTTAGCAAGAACACGACGACACGTTGATAGGGCACATTCCAACGGCTTGCTATCTCATTGCCACATTGCGGACTATATAAAACTTTAGATTTATTCTAGTTCGTAACAGAGTTAACATGGTTTCTGCTTTATACCTGTAATCACAAAATGTCTACTTTAAAAATCTGTTAAATCACTTAACTGGCGCAGTCGGTAGGATAGTGCGCGGTTGTGGAAAATTTCTTTCGCATCGTGTTGGAAAAATAGATAATCCGTCGCAACTTTGAAGTTTCAACCTCTACAGCGTAGAACCTTAGTCATTTCTTCGAGGACGTCGGAAATAAGATCTTTGTGGGCAGCAAAGAATCGAAAGAGGAATACAAAGGTCTACAAACCAAATAAGTGCCAAATTATCAAAGCTGCCCTTCACAGAGCCTCTATTTAAATACTTTGGTGAAGATAGGGTAGTGTGCAATCTATTATAGACAATTTAGCATTTAAATAGTTATTTGTGCAACAAGTGCTAAAAGTGAATGTTTAACACTTTTAGCACGAGTAAAGGTTTTTTTTTCCAAAAGTAAATCACACCAATTTTAAAAATAAAGCTTTCATGCCTAATAAATATTGTTTTCTCCTCCGCTACGGAGTTTGGAAAGATTCCTAAATTGTGCCAAATCCAATTGGATGGCAAGAAACTTATACAGGACGTTATTGAAACAAGACAAACCACTCGATTTTACCGAAGTTTGGCATAGCAACACAAGACTTCAAATTTTACAAAACTAACAATTTTCCAAATTAGTGAATTCGCAAGACAACTAACACCAATCAAGCAGATCGATTATCCTGAGAACACCACCTCAATCATTAGCACCCTGATTGCCTACTAATTCTCGCAATCATTGTGTTGTTTATGTTAACAATTAGAATTCTCTTTGGTAGCTCGCGTTGTTTGAGTTACCTTCAGAATGTGAATACTTACGCAGATTTGGCCTTGTTGCTGTTTGTGCATCCATATTCAATAACGTTTCGCAAGACTGCAGCTGGCATCATCAGGGTGAAAGTCGCACTAAAAATTGAAGGTCGGTGTCTAGCTATTTCTAGTCCTCTGTGCCAGCCGCGCAAAGTAACGTAACGCTGATTGGTCATTCAAGTGCAGCGTAATCCCTGGGGCGTGGCCGTATGACGCAAGCGATTGTAATGCTTTAGATCGTGTATCACAGGAGTTCACGTTTTACTAAGCTTAAAACCGTCTTCCCTCTTTATATTATTAGGATGTTTTTCTATTTCTATGGCTTCACGTAGCACTCGTGGAAGGTAGTGAGGTATTCTTTGGCGTGCTCAAATTCTAGAGTGTGCCCATTTGTAATTAATCGTAGCTGAGCATACATTTACAAATGAGTTTAAGCTTAGTAAAACGTGGACTCCTGTGATGCACGATCTAAGGCATTACAACTACTGTGCGTCATACCGCCACAACCCACGAATTACGTTGCACTTGAATTACTATTCAGTATTACTTCGCTACGAGCGGCTGGCGCAGAGGACTATAAATAGCTCCACATCGACCTTCAGTGGGACCGAGCTTTGTAGAGTAGTGGTTAGCACATATGCTTAGCATTCGGGAGGTCACGGGTTCGATTCCCTGCTCGTCTGTTCTGATTCAGGTTTTTAGGTGGTTTTCCTGAGTCAACCTTCACTGAGGCGAATGCCGGGGCTGTACTCTCCACCTTTCCTGACCTCTCTTTCATTCTCCACCCCTTCTTTCTCTCACCCATCCTATAATTTCCGTTCTTGGCTGAAGAGGGACGCAAGGTCCCTATAGCAGCCAGTTCCCAGTTGGGGGAATTGAAATAACGCTGAACCTTTTTAGCTACCGTCAGTTATTAGTGCGACTTTCACTCTGATAATGCAAGCTGCAAGATTTTGCGAAACGTTAGTTAATATGGGTGCACAAACAGCAACAAAGCCAAATCTGCCTAAGTGTCCTCGTTCTCAAAGTACTTGAACAACACAAACCACCAAAGAGCATGACCACTGCGTGGATCCGTGCTCGAGTTTACAAGGTGCAAGGCACATTAAGCCAGATAATTCTGGGTGTCTATCTACAAATACTAAGCGATCTAAGCCGAAATGCTATGTTAACTAGAGTTATTCTTTGCTAGTTAGTAACAAAGTTAACATGGTTTTTGCTTTATACTTGTAATTACAAAATAAAGTTTATTTTAAAAAATCTGTTTTTCCGATTGAATAGTTAATTTAACTATGGCGTATACCTATTCTCATATCATTACCAAATCGGCACCATCCGAAACCCCGGAAGTTGTTGGTTTAAAAATTTTGTATGAATATGAGCTCAAAAAAATTTCAATTTCAATAATATGTATATTGAATATATTGTTTAGATTGGAGGATAACCAAATATAAATCCGCTTAACAAATACTTTCATCACATTTTAAAAGGTCGGCGCTCTTCTTTTATATAAAATTTTAAAAGAAACGGAAATAGTTTTAGTCTTGGCGTTTAACATATGAATTTCTTATTAATATATTAAACTGGAAAGTGGTTTTGTATAACTAATCTTAAATATAAAAAAATGTGCCACACGTGAATTCAATTTAATTAACTTTAAAAATCTATTTTGCTATAACAAGACATCGTGTTGGGCTTCTTATAACCATTTCAGTGGTGTAATTAGAACCATCTACATTCATCATCATTTTTATATCAACCTGACGGATGAGCCTTTTTGCATTCTCTACGCTTTCTTAGTACCTTCATTCAACTTTTGCAACGGATTCATGTTCCACTTTACATTGTATGTTTTATTGTTAAACATTACCTTAAAAACCAAGTGTAAAGACTTTTTGTAAGTACCACCTTATTTGTCGAATGCATTTTACTATGCTGTGGAATTTGCAAAACAAAATAAGAATGCAAACTTTTATTAGGCGTGTTACTCGTTCCAGTTACTATGCAGCTCGTACAATATAAGCTGAAAGTATTTAATTCGTCGAATTAGGAGCATATCTCAGTAACCAATATGCAGTGAACAAACGATGAGGAACAGTAATTCAAAAGCATTACATAATAACTTTACGAGAAACTCTCCAAAAAAGTGTTTGACATTTAACATATTCTTATTTTGGCTTACGGAGCAAACATTAATTTTACAGCTATTTTTTAATTACAGAGGCGTTATATATATTTAGTTATGTGAAACGTAAGGGTCTGAAATAAGCAATATATAAAGACATTTTTGTCAGAAAGTTTCCTAAAGCTGCACCTTCATTTATACTCACTAATACTTTACAACTCCACTTTTGGTTATAGGCACTACCATGTATCATTACCACTCTTAAAAAGCCTTAGCCCGAGTCATTACAGTGTGTCGTAGATAAGGAGGGGGGATCTCCTTAATAGTAATAGATACAAATTTGGTTAAATGAGAAAAAAGTTGACCAATTAGAGGACTAAGAAAATGACGCCTACAAATTCTTTATACTATTTTTGGTTTTTGAGTTGTCTTAAAGAAACCGTTTTGTTTTATTTTCTTCTTCGAACAATCATGATCAACTTCATTCTTTAAATATGGCCCTTTCTTCTTTTATTATATCTTATTTTAGAAGTCCTTTTTATTCTGAATTCATTAATATACATACACTATGGTGTAAATACGTTTCGAGATTTTTTTGAGAATCATCAAGAAAGTTTTGTATACAGACCTGTGTCCTAAAGCATTTCAAGCGTTGCTTCATCTTTTTTAATTTAAAGAATAATGTAATGAACCCATTGGATATTTTTTATTTCTAATTGTAATTATTTTAAGGGAGTTATAAAAATAATCTATAAATTAATAATCACGTATTGTCTTGAAATACTAATAATGTTCTATTGTAATTAATTAATTTATTGATTATTTTTCTTACTGATAAACAATAATTAAAATTAGAAATAGAAAACATCCAGTGTGGTTTATTACATTTTTCTTTAAATTACAAAAGATGAACAAAACGTATGAATTGCTCTAAGACACACATCCGTATCCAAAAATTTCTTGATGATTGTACAAAACCACTTGAAAAATTATTAAACCATAATGTGTGGTATATTGTTGAATTCAGAATGAAAAGGGGTTCAGAAAATCAGGGCCGCATTTCAAAAAATGAAGTTGATTATGATTGTTCCAAGTCGAAACATCGGATAAAAGAATTGATAACGTAATCTTTAAGTCCATTAAATGTTGCAATAAAGTTTTGTCAGTTTTGCTCTTACTTTAATATTAACGCCAGAAAAAGTTAAATATAGAATTAGAAAGACTCAAAAACGAAGAATATAAAAAATTTTGTAGGCGTAATTTTATTATTCCTTTAATTACGCAATTTTCTCTCCAGTTAACCAAATTTGTATCTCTTACTATTAAGAGATCCCCATACTGGGCTTCTTATCTTGGACACTCTGTATAGTCACTTGGTATATAGATTTAAGGGTGATAATGGGATATGGTAGTGCCTATAACAAAAAGTAGATTGGTAAAGTATTAAATAGTATAAGTGCCGCTGTGAATTGGCTGATAAAATCTTTTACATGCTACAACTAACTGATAGTTTGGGCACTTTACGAAGTTAGTAAGAAGTAACTTTGAATCGACAACATGAAGTACAGCTTTAAACGTCCAGAGTTGTTTTTGCCGCTCTATTATATGTATGCATGACATTACGTAATATATGCATCACAAGTCAATATTTTGGCATTTAATACTCCATTACGATAATACGCAGTGAAAATAACTTATTTTGTTGAGATGAATAAACCATTGTCGACTAAAAAATATTAACTAAGTACGTCTATTTGAATAGCTTTTATAATTAAAAAATTTCACCTTCATCAATACACTGGTAAGCGATTTAGTCTTAAAAAATACTATTGTTTAACAATCGCGGGGAATCAAATCACAAAACCGAACGAACTAGCACGGGCGCAGATACACAGATAACGCATGAACGTTATCGTTTAATGGCTAACGATGAACATGTCAAAACAATTACAATAAAACGGCAAATGATTTAATTTTCCCCTGGATCTACAATCATTTATAATCAACCTGTAATAAACGGTTGTTACTCATGGTTCAGTCTCTGCGACTATCACGGATCGGGCGCAATTCGTTAACGACCGGTCCTATTCTCGACGTGCCCTTCATAATGTAACGATAAGCATATGCGTTATCTAACGTTCCAGCGCGTAAAGCGTCTGCCTAGAAATTAGATTCCCTCTTAGGCACGAGTTCGAATCCCACCGACTGCGATGTTTTTTTTTTCTTTGCGAATTAATGTAATTCGCATTACTAACTGTATTGATTTTTACTATTTCAGTATTATTCCCAAAACGTTAATACAGTATTATCTATTTTTTTATATAATTTTCAGCACTGTTCAACGGTTACTTGATTTAACAAAAAATGTTTTCCTTGCAATCCGATTTCTTTATTAACGACATTAAAAATATTTTCTTCTGTACTTACATTGTTTATGTACAATTCAATTTAAAATGCAAAATATATTTTTTTTCTACTCCTGTAACTAAATAGTTATTTAGACCACAAGTGTTAGAAGTGCAACTTTTTTTCACAAGTGTGGAGGGTTAATAAACGAGGTTCAGACGAGTTTAATAATCCATACTCGTGAAAAATAAGCACGCTAACACGAGTTGTCTATTAGATTTTTTTAAATTTCATAAAATATTCAAATCCAAGCCTAATTTCACCTAATGAAATTTCAAACCAAGCTATCAAATGATGAGTGAACTAACACATGCAAGCATAAATGTTAAATTGTATATTGTAATATTCGTAATAATAAATAATATGGTTCTAAAATCTTTCATTCCTAAATTAAAGTGTCACTTTTTTCACTCAGTGAAATGAAATTTTAAAAATGATATTTAACATACTAACATGCACGTCGCTAAGTGACCTTTTAATCACGCCTTCATAACCTGGGACTAAAGTGCATCTTAGTCACGACCTCAAGTTGGCAACGATGTTTTAGTCATGAAGTGAAGTTAGGTTTAAAGAGTATTTGCTTTATTAGCCACAGCCAAAACTAAAATCAAGTTAGTTTTTAACAGTCAACTTTAACATTTGTCAAACATAATTTAACCTAACATAATATTCAAAATCTCAATGAAGTAATATGATGTTAGATTGTCTAAATTTGTGGTCATAGAAAAAGTATAGTATGTAAGATATTATATAAACCCGTCTAGACACTCGTTTAGTAAACACTCGCTGCGCTACGCTCTACTCGTGCTTAAAAAAACTCGTGACTAAAGTGACGTTTATAAAACTTGTTACATAATATGTAACAAGTTTCTACTCCTGTAACTAGAATGGCATTTAACATACTAACATACACGTCGCTAAGTGACCTTGTAATCATGCCTTCATAACCTGTGAGTAAAGTTAGGTTCAGACAGTACTTGCTGTATTAGCCACAGCCAAAAATGAAATAAGTTAGTTTTCAACAGTCAACTTTCATGTTTATCAAGCATAATTTAACCCAACATAAAATTCAAAACCTTAATGAACTAATATGATGTTATATTGTCTAAATTTGTGGTCGTAGAAAAAGTATAGTATTTAACACATTATATAAACTCGCCTAGACACTCGTTTATTAAAAACTCGCTGCGCTACGCTTCGCTCGTGCCTTGTTACATAATATACTATTAATTAGAATAAGACCACCTATGCGGTGGGTTAAAAAATAGTTTTACAGTGTTTGCATGTGCCACATTATATTTCAATAAAATTAGCTAATGCAAACAAGACCCTGCTGCTAGGTTTTTAAAGATACAGAATTGTGTTACAATTTCAGGTAATAAGGACTATTTACTCGACTTAGGAAACTAATCTGTAAAGACAATGTTGAAATAAAAGCGACTGCTGTAACATATAAAGCTTGTGGATAATACTTAGATATTAGTTTGTAGTAGTATGTAATTTTATTCATTGACCTATCTTAACAAGCTGTTATCTTTACTACAAGTGTGGCATGGTTCGATTATGACAAACTAAAATATTAAATGCTTACAACAACCATTACTAATTGCAACTATTATAATTCAAAAGTAAATGTGATAAACAGTAGAATCAGTAAATTTCAGAGATATATTATTTAACTTCGTGACGTGTTAACGTGTGAACGTGTTAAGGTGTAAATAATTAATTTAAAAAGTAACGTTAAACCACGAGTACTACAATTGGTACGCAATAAAGAACAAAATTAGAAAGTGCGCCTACGTTTAAAATAGTTAGGCAACACAAAAAGCGATTTATAGCTGAACTGTATTAGTCGAGCATTAAGTTACCCGTACATACTTCCTCCAGTGGTTACGTAATGTTAACTGTAAAACTACACTATGTAATGACGGAATAGTAACACTTCGTTGGCATTTAAAATGTTCCAAAATGTTAATTAATCACTTAATTTACTTATTACACTGCGTAGCATTTTGAAAATTCTCGATATTGAACCCAACGACAAATTTCTAGATGATCGAAAAAAAATTAATAAGAGAAAAATTTTTCTGTATAAATCGCTTTTCCCTTTCAGGCACTTTATGAATGGCATCATTCACTGTGTTATGTATCAAATTAAAGCTGACTGGAGATGTGACATATTAAACACAAAAACCGATCGATCTGTAAAAAAATATATATATATGACTTTTTTAATTATATTTCTTGTATTATAAATGTTAAAATGAAATAAATTAGCAACAGCTTGAGATTAGTTTACCTTTCGGTGTCGAGGACCATTCATACCTCGCTGGAAGTGTTAACACCAAAACAAAATACATAGTAATGTTATACTACACATAGTTAAGTGAATTTTGGTAACTAAAAACCATAATATCTAGTTTTAACAAATTTGCGGATTCCGCATATTTTGAAATTGTGTTGTCTGACACATGATATGAACTGCGCGAAAATTCTGACCATGGCATTTTATCTGTCTTTGGAAGGACAGTACTCCATTAGGTAATAAGAACTTACAAGAACTGTATTGTTTTAAGTAGTTGTACTCACACATGTGTTCTATTCGAAAGAACTGATATTAGGTGGTACTGCAACTGTATATTTGTCTGTAATTACAAACAGGTCAGCTAATATGTTAACCATCATTAAACATAGGTATCTATGATAATATTATAATAATTTATAAAAGTAATTCAAAAGTTTAGGTAGTAATTTTTAATATGAAATTTCTAATAAATCTATAAAGATGTATATTGATTTGTAATTTAAGCTAACATGGAATTATGATGGGAATTGATATAATTCAAATATTACAAATATTATGTTAAAAATATTCCATAAATGTCATAATTTTGAATTTAAAACTGTAAAGAAATAGCATTACCTTTAAAATAATTTATATTTAAAATTGTAAGACAGTGTCAGCTTTGACTAAAAAATTAAACTGTAATCATAACAAGCTTTCAAACAAAAAAAACATTCAAAAAGAGAAAGGGGGGGACACAAAATTAAAGCTAGTGCGTGTGTTTTGGCTTCCCACAAAGAGCAAAGTAAAAGTTATAATAAATTCTAATGTTTAAAACTACTAAGTGTTTTTACATTAGTGCAGTGTTGTTGGATAGGCTGCAGAGGTCTTGCATGCATTCCTCTGCAGATGGTAAAAAGTGTTAAGCTACTGTGCATTTGGTTTTGAAGTACCTGCTTTGTTGGTGATTTGTTCGAGGTATATTAGAAGCGGTAGCCTATGTTAGACAGCACCCGTCGTGCATCATAACGAAGCCCTAGCTGTGGGCCCGCAATCTGATTTGGAGCCGGGAACAACGCAATATCCGTCGCAAAAACATAAAAACAAAGTCAGACGCACGTTTGTTTTAAATAAATTCAGTGATTCTTCCGGTAGCGTCCTTTGTGTGCGTTTGGTTTTAGTGGCGTTGTTTACTTTATGTTATATCACCTAGCATTGATACCTAATAGCAGACCTAATTAAATTTAAGCTAAGTCCGATTTGCCTCTGCATTATAAATGTGTAGTTAGGTCACTATAAGTTGACTGTGAGAGTATTATTTACCATAATTTCAAAAATCTTATGAGTTAAATGGGTAGCGCAGAAACGAGCCCAATTTAAGAAAATCATAACGGTGTATGTAAACGCCAGTATATTAGCAAATAATTTTACACATTTGAAATAATCAATTAGCAGGAGGTAACAACCCAACCCATGAGGTAGAGTCATTAATAAATTAATAATATATTAAAAGTATAACGCAGAAGCCCAGCCGTCTTTTTCATAAATACATAACATTGGCACTAAGAAAAAACTGAGTTTTTAAATTTTCTTAAAATCAATTAAACGATAACAACCATACACCTATCTAAAATGTTCCTAGTCAAAACCGAGCAGGTATCAATAAATCATTTGAAAGAAAATATGAGATGTAAAATTTAAGTACCGAGGCTTTATAGTAAATTTAAGATACACGTACAGCGAACTGGATTAAATAAGGATTAAAGGTCGTAGTCGACGTTTTAAATTAAGGATAATAAACACACGGTGCTGGGTTCGATACATGCAAAACAACCCAGAAGGTTAATGTTAAATTAGGTACATAAGTTCGTAAAACAAGAACAGTCAAAAATTTTAATTTAGAAATTAATATTAATAAAAAAAATGGTGTTATCAATACAAACCATGAAGTACAATAGTATTCGGTTAAATAAGCAAATAAAGGAATTGAATTAATTATTCGCCTTAATCTGAAAACTGAGAATAATCCTAATTAAAGGAGACTCCTTAAGCACTCAGGAAAGCTGGTTTCTTAAACGTAATCCACGGGCTCGACGTTTTTCACAATGACCTTTGGGCAACGAAGCACATTATAGCACGTAAAATCAACATGTTATTAAAAACAAACGTCTTTGCTCATTGCCATGGGCGTGAAGATCCAATTAGTCCAGTATACTACCTTAACCAGCAATTGTACAAGTCTAATATATTTCACAAATAATTAAATCGGCAGGCTAAAAGAGTGAGTGAAATTCAAAATTAGTTAGTACCTATGTTAAACTAACAGCACGCAGCAAAAGTGGTTGGATATAAACAAATTAATTGCAAGTTTAAGGCTTATACATATTAACAAAGTTCAACGATGATTACTAGAACCCTGTTTTCTTTTAATTATTCCGAACGTCTGCTCTGATGTTTTCTTTTGCATTCTAATCGCCTGGTGTTTTGGAGGAAAGGTACATAATCAGTTAAGCTTATCGCTGAAATACAGCTACGCCATGTATAGATAGGGTGGCGAAACAAGGAACCTGGTCTTGTGTTATCCAAGAGTTTAGGTGGGACAGCGGCGCAGTTAAATACATCTCGAAGCAGGAGAATTCTTCAGCTCTATAAGATATATATGGAACACTTAGGGCCGGTTGCAGAAAGCAATGTTAAGTCTGGTGTTAGCTAACGCGACGTCAAAGTGAACAAAAACGAATCAAATCTCAAATGCTTATGGTAACTAATACATTAGTAAACAAAATTTGATGCGATTTTGTTCACTTTGACGCGACGTTAGCTAACACCAGACTTCACATTGCTTTCTGCAACCGGCCCTTAGGAGGTTACCCAAATAACGGTTTGATAGCTGAAGAAGGCACAATGCTGGGATCACCGGAAAAGGCATGTAGGTGGATAACGGCCATAGCAAAATTCTAATAACCACAGGAAATCTGAAAGAAGGGGATTCACTATTAGATTAACGCCATAACAGTTACTCCCAAATATTTGCGTCCTGTCGGCAACGAACTGCTTTATAAGTAGACAAGAAGAAAAGTTCCAAATTCTTTAAAAAAGCTGAAGAAACCCTTGAATTATACGTGTTGCAACGTTCGATGAGTCTAAATTAGGATTTAAAATGTCCCAAAAATTGATCCATCATGAGGAATACAACGTGCTCCACTCGCCGGTGCTTGAAGAAATCTATGACACAACTCAGCAATATTTGGCAGAAAACTCCATTAATAAGCGACTTCCGACGGTGATGAAAAGAGCTACAGCGTAACGGAAAAAACAATTTGGACCGTTAAAATAAGAACAAAGACAAATCAGTATTAAATATCCACACTAAAATATCGTAAACATATTAGTTACATCTAAGAAATGTAATACACAATAACATGTCCAATAATAAATATTTTGGCAAAAAATTTGCTCTGAGTTGTTGGAACAGATCTATACATATAACTACAGAGTTGGTATTAGCTTTTATTATTATTCTTTTTTAATTAAACTAGAGTTACTGGGTAAAAAGGACTTAATATATCTTGACTTGAGTTTCTCTTTCGTCACCACATGAAGCACAGCAAATAGTAAGCTATATTTTTTTCATTTTGAGAATCACTAGCTGTTTGCTTCTGGTAGCGTAAAATGTTGAGAAGTTGCAAACAATCGACAGTTTTCAACTCCAATAAAGGTTATAATTCTGTTTTATGGAAAAAAAATATTCCACCAACTTAAACAAATAAAATAAATTTTACAAAATGTTATTCTCAGGCCTACTCTTACACGGGGTGCGATGCCAAAAAATACAAACTAAATGAATTATTTATTTTTTAAATTTTGCTAACGGTGAGTATAAATGCTGTTGTGTAGCACAAAAACTAATATTTTACTGGCAACCGAATAAGGAATCATGTCTAAAGGTAGGTAATGCAGTGCATTTTGTTAACACTCTATAGTATATCGCAATTTTATACTGGTAATTATGCCCAATTAAATAGCATTGACTATTCAATTCCCTTCCATCTGTGAGAAAGTGACTAATAAAAATTCAGAATTTGAGGTTTCTTGGCCAATCAAAAAAATATGAGCGGATATATCTTCTTAGAACGTGTTCAAGTGACTTTAAAGATATATAGTTTTTATTAGAAAAAAACAATGTATTTTTCTGTCACTATTGAAATTGCGTGGCTTGTTGCTGGATTTACCAAAAACGAATTTGAAAAAAAAGTTTGATGCATTGAATAGTCCCTAGAATACTAGTCGTAGTCAAAGTTAAGTAGATTATTTTTGGTGGTGGTATCACTACTCACGCCATAAGTAGTGATACCACAGCAAAAAAAAATAGTCGACATGACTTTGACTACGCATAAGTGAAAATTTTTGTTATTCGTATACATACATAACTTAATTATGTTCAAAGGTATTTCTACCAAATCATTGCTTTAAAAAAAACTCAGCGAGAAGCGTAAAAATTTTTAAATTGCCAAATCCTGTGACAGACAATTTGAAACGCAAAGGGAAACAACAGCTTAACAATAAAATTTTATGTTTCAAGCCGGAGGCCATACAAACGCTACGACTTTCGTTGACTGTAAAGCCGTGTCCTTTGTTTAACCCGTAATTATATTTGGAAACAATGTTTAATATACAATTTAACTAATTCATACGTGACATACCTCACACAGAAAATTACAATAAAAAGCCCGGAATTACTTGAATCAATACAGATACTATTATGTAGTTCAAAAGTATTTGAATGTTACCTTTACTTCTTTATATGAAATGTCATCCAGAAAGATTGCAACAAATGGAAAACAGAATATTATACCTTTAGCAAAATACTGTTATGATAAAAAATTTGCCGATACTGAAATAACACCAACAAAATTCACGAAAACATGAGAGTGCAAAGTGCAGCAAAAAATCTAAATTGACTTTCTTTCAAATTAGAATAAGGGCTATAACGAAAATTTACTAATATTAAAAATTGTTCTACATTTGGTGCATGTCTCTCTAAGAAGGACGTAGTATACTGAAAATGTATTGCTGTTGAGTACCAATTTGTTCTTTTGAGTGAAATTAAAGAGCACTGTAACTTTTCAGAATAATGTTGTGTGGATAAGCAAATTAAAGTTTACCAGCTAGTTCACATTCAACCCTGTATAAATAAAACACTGGTGGAGCATGTGGTTTGATCGATATACCACTGAACTTCAGACCATAAAAAGCATCTCTGTGTACATTGGTTTCCCTTCTAAAATTTGTAGGAAAATCCCAAAGACAAACTTAGGATTTTAGAGAGATCTGGAATTTACGAAAGTAAATGTTCCCATTGTAATTCTAAATAGGTATATTGGGCAAACACCTCGTAATTTTGGTACTAGGTTTAAAGAGTAGATAGCTCATTTTAAATTCAACAGATTCGAAAAATCGAGTATTGCCCAACATATTTGTGAAACGGGTCATAGTATAAAAGAGGATGACCTAAAAGTTGTAAAGGCGTTAACTTCAACAAAGCAACTAAATTCTTTTGAAAGCTTGGCTATTTTTAGGAAACGAGATAATAAACGTTTGAACAAAGACGGTGGACCCATTCCTTCCTCCGTCTTGTATGATTTGTTGAAGTTAAATTGACCGGCGGCCATATTAATTGGCCCTCGGCTACGCTCTCCGAGGCAGACAGTTCCATTTGTGATTTGGCCAGGAGCATATCGTTGCAATTTTGCTGTGTAGGTTTTACGCAGCTACTGATGATGACAGCTTGGCTGTCGAAATACGTATTTCGCAGTGGTTAAATATTTGTGTGGTGAGGGATTTTAACGAATTGTGATATTTAACCCCGTGCTAATGTAGTGCGGTATTACACACCCCAATACTCATTCGTTCAATGGTATCCTTTAAAATATCAGTGTAAAGGTCGTTTAGTCTTCATTACCTTCTAGCTGCATGTAATTGGAAAAATTTCATACATTGGAGTATTACATATCCCACCACACCAACGACGGGTGTTTTTTGTAACAGTAAGGCAACGTGTTATTCAATGCGGTTGCATATCTGTTTTATTACGTTAAGTATACCGCCAATAATTTATTACAATGCCATATGATTAAAAGCAACGGTGGCTACTAATAGAGTTATGAAAGGAGCTTGAGTCGGACGAAAAGCCGTTTATTGACTCTCAATCTGTAGTAAAACAAGAACAAGAAGAAGATAAGAACAGCAATGTCAGTAGATCCAGAGGGTGGTAAAAATCTACGGATAATACGGTACTTGTCAGAAATGTGATTACTGGGCTTCCTGGTGTCACCGCATGGATACTATGTTGATGGAATTATAGTTTGAGAAAGAAAGAGTTTATAAATGCATTTGAAATTAGACGCATAACAGAATTCAGAATTGATAGACCAAATAGACCACGGATATCTCGAAAATAATGTTGAACCAAAGAAGCTTAAAAAATATATAAGCTTTCAAGGAAGTGAAGCCCAATAAAAACTGTTTCGAGTATCATAGAACAAAAAATCAAAGCACACATAACATTTCTGTAAGGTGTGGTGTTTCAATGAGTCAGGAGAACCCTAATGTTTTATGTCAAAAATGTTGTGTATACAAGAATGAATAATTTCTTCTACTGAGTAGTTGTAAGGTGCTTTTTTATGAATATTCCCTGCTTAAACTTTTGGTTAAAGTATGCCATCATAGTTGTATGTTTATTAATATTTTCTAATTAAAATAATCTTCTCTCTAATATTAAATGTTTCTGTTAAGATCAATCTAAGATTTTATTGTTTTATTATATTTTAGGCAAGTAAATATTTACGTTTTGCAATAATTAAATGCAATCTATTTTCATGTCAATTATATAAAAAAAAAAAAAAAAAATGGTGAGTGTGGTACGTTACTACACTCTTGAAGTCATTGTTTCCTACAACACTAACGAAGGGTTAATCTCTTCAATGCGCTCATTTGAATCCACGCTGGCATTATCAAGTTGACGATAACAATGTGTGGCATTAAATGTTTGTATCGATTGATTACGGAATACTACCAGTGGACCAAATATTTATAAAAAGAATTTCATTGCAGACTATTACTTGTATATATAGGGTTTTCCAATAGGAGCGATATGTTTTTAAATTAAATAAAATACAAAATATTTGAGACAAAAGCAAAACTTTTTCTTTATTTTATAGTACAACTTATGACAATTATGTTTTGAATAACACATTATTCAAATGTCCACCTTCGCTTCGTTTGCAGGACCAAAACCGATGAATCAATTTTCGGTAACTTTGTCTAATACATCAGGTGTAGTTTCATTAATGCAGCGTTCGATGTTCAATTTGAAAGCGTCAATAGTTCGAGGTTTATTGGCATAGACCAACGACTTTAAATAACCCCACAAGAAGAAGTTCAAAGGTGTTAAATCACAACTTCTTGGAGGCCAATTAACAGTTCCATTTCTGGAGATTACAGACTCACCAAACTTTTCTCTCTTTTTATAATTTTTTTGGATAATAACCAAACGTTGTTGAAGCGTGTATTTTGACATGATGAAATGTCAAACTATACTAAAAACAAATTACAAATAGTGAGATTTCTAAAATTTTAGATATAGTTGCTATGACGTTTTAAAAACATATCGTTCCTATTGGGAAACCCTTTATAATAACACTTTTTAAATCACTTCGAACAGGTTTCTTAAATCTTCGTAATAATTAATTAATTTAGGGCAATGATGAGTAACAAAGGGTAAGAAACTGAATTGTAAAAGTGCAGATTTATAAGGAACTGTAGAAAATGCGGGTAGCGGGTAGACACTCTCTGTGATCCCGACAGAAACAGGTCTACTTCAGGGATGCGACCCTGCCCACGTGAGCCTTGGTTCCACTCCCACATCCCAAACCCGGGAGGAAACCATGTCAAAACCGAAATCCTACCTAAAACTCCAATTTACCAACCCTATATCCTATGGTATAGTGGTAGCGGCTATGCCATTACTGGCGATACGTGGATTTACCTTGATCCATATATCTACAGACAATTACAGCTCATACATAGTGTGAGAAGTGATTACCGCACATTGGGGAAGGCAACGGGAAACCACCCCAATTAGACTCCCTCGTATAACTCTCATGGCGTTACAAAGCAAAGAATACAATGTTACTGATCATGGCACTCGGAAGCCAAGATCCGGCAGGGGAGGTTACAGGGCCTCCCAGGTCGTCATCACGCGAAACCCCTGTCAAACTAACAAGAACACACTAACTACAAGAAAAACACCTTTAAAAATCTGTACCTGGAATGTCCGAAGTATGTTTGAAGCAGGAAAGATTCATAATACGATCAAAGAAATGAACCGACTACAAATTGATGTGATGGGCATTAGTGAAATGCGGTGGCCAGGTTCAGGAGAATGCTGTGTAGATGACCATCTAGTATATTATGCCGGTAACAATAACAATAACCATCTCAATGGAGTAGGTTTTATAGTAAATAAGAAACTACGGAATTACATTATAAGCTGTTTACCTCATTCCGATAGAATAATAATGATCAAACTAAGAGGACAACCCTTTAACATCAACATAGTTCAAATCTATGCACCGACATCTGACAAAAACGATGACGAGGTAGAAAGTTTGTATGCACAAATTAAAGAAGTTCTGCAAAACACCAAAGAAAGAGACATAAATATAATAATGGGAGACTTTAACTCTAAGGTGGGTCATGGACAGGAAGACAATATAGTCGGAAATTTTGGCCTCGGACTGAGAAACGAAAGAGGTAATAGACTTGTACAATTCTGTAGAGAGGAACAACTGGTGGTAACGAACACCTTCTTTAAGTTGCCACCCAGACGTCTATACACCTGGAAATCACCAGCGGACAAACCAGGAAAAATCGTAAGGAATCAGATTGATTTCATTCTGATCAACCAAAGATTTCGAAACAGTATAACATCTGCCAAAACATACCCAGGGGCCGACGTACCATCGGACCACAACCCTCTCATGTGCACATTAACAACTAAACTACGAAGAATTAAAACCAAACAAAAAAAGAAAATATATGACTTCACCAAACTTCAAGATAATAAAACCTTGGAAAATATGAAAGAAATGCTAAATAGAGGGATACAAGTAGTAGGTGCAGAAGTAGCAGAGCTGTGGGAAGGTTTTAAGAATGGAATTACTGAAGTATGTGACCACTTTTTGGTTTCTGAAAAACAAAAAAGGAAAAAGAAAGAATGGATGACGGACGAAATCATAGACATGATGGATAAAAGACGAAAAGTAAAAACAACTGACTCTATAACTTACTGGCAAATGCACAAAGATATCAAGAGAAAAATCAGAGAGGTAAAGAAAAAGTGGATGAGGGATAAGTGCGAAGAAATAGAAGAACTCGTACAAAGGCACGACACGTTTAATCTCCATAGAAAAATTAAAGAAGCTACGGGCACAAACAGACGAAGAACATCAGGCAATCTTATAGACGATCAGGGTAAAATTGCACATGAAGTCACAGAAAAACTTAAAATCTGGCAACAATATATACATGAACTATTCAAAGACGATCATCGACAGGAAAGACCAGACCATAATTCCCTAGAGGGACCAGATATCACGGCAGATGAAGTTAAACGTGCTATTGACAGTGCTAAGAAAAATAAAGCTCTTGGTCCAGACGAAATAGCCACTGAGATACTCAAGATCATGGACGAAGAGTGTATTCAAAAACTGACTGTTCTCTATAACAGAATATATAATACCGGTATAATACCCGACGATTGGCTCACTTCCACCTTTGTCACCATTCCGAAAAAGACAGGTGCTCAATATTGTGAGGACTACCGTATGATCAGCCTTATGAGCCACGTGCTGAAAGTCTTCCTTAAGGTAATCCACGCTCGCCTGTATAATAGATGTGAACAAAACATGGGCGAGACGCAGTTTGGCTTCCGCAGTGGTCTCGGCACCCGAGAAGCTCTCTTTGCTATACAAGTTCTAGTTCAACGATGTAGAGACATGAAGTGTGACGTCTACATGTGCTTTATAGACTATGCTAAAGCTTTCGATCGATGTCAACACAGCAAGATGGTGAATGCTTTGGAAGAATCAGGCGTTGATGGGAAAGATATCAGGATAATTATTACTAATCTCTACTGGCGACAAAGAGCGAAAATAATATTGGATGGAAATGAATCCGAAGCTATCGAAATCAAAAGGGGAGTTCGCCAGGGGTGCATATTGTCTCCACTGCTATTTAACCTCTATTCATTTAAAGAAGCACTGGAAGATGTTACACAGGGTGTCACTATAAACGGGGAAATCGTCAACAACTTAAGGTATGCCGATGATACGGTACTGATAGCTGATAGTCTAGAAGGGCTTCAAGAACTCGTCAATAGGGTCACCGATATAAGTAAAGAATATGGGTTAGACCTTAACACTCGGAAAACCAAATATATGGTAATTAGTAAGACAACAATCCAACAAAGCACACTTCTATGTAACAACGAACATATTGAAAGGGTTAATAGTTTTACGTATCTTGGTTGTAATATTAATGACACATGGGACCATTCTCGAGAGATCAAACGCCGAATAGAAATGGCAAGAGCAGTATTTATCAAAATGAGACCGCTTCTTTCCTCTAGAGATCTTAGCGTGGAACTCAAACGACGCATAATAAAGTGTTATGTATTCTCAACATTGTTATACGGCGCAGAAGCTTGGACGCTCTCAGAAGCAACAGAAAAACGTATTCAAGCCTTCGAAATGTGGACTTACCGGCGAGTACTAAGAATATCCTGGGTCGATAGAATCACCAACCAAGAAGTCCTCAGAAGGATGAAATGTCAACCTGAACTTATGTCACAAATCAAAAAACGAAAAATGGAATACTTTGGACATGTAATGAGAAATTCCAACAAATACCGGTTGTTACAGGTTATAATACAGGGAAAGGTGGAAGGACGAAGAGGGCCAGGAAGGAGAAGAATCTCCTGGCTCGCAAACCTTAGAAAGTGGTTCGGAATGACATCTATTGAACTTTTCCGCGCAGCAGCTAATAAAGCGCGGATAGCCATGATAGTAGCCAACGTCCGGAACGGATAAGGCAAAGGAAGAAGAAGAAGAAGTAGAAATATAACATGGTTGGTTGGCTCGCTGTTCTTATTGCTATTGTATTTTCAGGGGTTACTATAAAAGACAAATGTTATAAAAATATACTGATAATCAACACTATAATGTTTGAAACTAAATAAATGACAATTTCAGAATATGTTGTAAGTCCGCGTTATATACATTTAATAGTAGATTATATTATAAGTGAGAGAAATGCATCATTATTTGCGAGTGAGAATTTTGAATCGCGAGTGCCCTAGCACAAACGATACAATTTCTCACGAGCTTATAATGGCATTTCGCTCACGTGTGATATATGACGTTTTATCTTACAGTAGCAATTCTTGTGCCTAAATAGTTTGCGCAGTCAGAATATGTCGCGAAATAAATTTATAATTAATCGCCTATGATTTGTGATATACGTTTGACAGTACTGAAGTGTATTGTCAGTATATGTCAAATTCGAGGTTCGTAGGTTAGGTTATGTTTTACACAGAGTGACGCAAAACTTAACCTAAAAATTACAAATTTGACATAGCTTGACAGTGCTACCAACAATGCAGTAGTATAAATAATGAAAACTCACTTGTGAATAAAACTTCATTTTAGTCACTGAAAACAGAGAACCTATACTTATTGCATGTCTCTGAAAGTGGAAAGAGAATATTAATCTAGTGCCATTAATGGCGTGGTACTATGATCCATATTTACATACTAGAATCGGAAAACTAAAACAACTGTTTGTTCACTACTTAGTTTCGCCAGATTTTTTTGGAGAGTTTTAAAAAGGTACATTTTTGGAAAGGTTATGGTATAAGCAATAAGAAAAACAGTGTTTCTATTTGCCCCGAGTCCTACGTGGCCGCCATCTTGGATTTTTAAAAATGGCTGACTTAAAAACAATTTTTGTTAATATCTCAGCTTCTAAATAACATAAAAATATAATTATGACAGCTAAACATACATTTTCAGGGGTAATAAATGCAATGGTATCCAAATAAATACTCTAGATTCAACTAAGAATTATTTTGATTTATTTATTTGATTAAGTGTGGTTTTTTATACAACTTTTCTTACACGAACAAGTTTAATGTTTTTAATTTTTTCAGCAACCAGAGAGTTTTTACATATCATCACCACCAATGTCATCATCAGTTTCATACTGGTTCTGGGTGTCCTCGTCGTTCTTACACTCACCGTCCCATCCTTCCAGCCGGTGGGTTTCGTTGTGATGCCAGGACAGCCTAGAAGATCAACAGTGTGTCTACTTCTTCATGATTGTTGTCGTCTAAAACTAAGTCTTTGTTGCTTCTGGTACACCCTGAAGAACAAGTGATGACCAATTTTTGTGATGAGCTGTTGTACTCTAGTCTTTGCAGCAAAATATTTTGTCAGGTCAGTCTTCGTCTTGTCATATGAAAGGAACCTGTTCATTGGGATATGTTTAATGTTGGTGTCATCTCTGACCTCATACTGAATTGGTGCTTTTCCTTGCCTTCTTTTATCCCTAGTAGCACCCTTGAGAGAATCTTACCAGTATGTATCAAACAAAAAGATGATTTCATCGTAATTTCCTGTGAGAGACATAAACCTGTTGTTGAAGCAAGTTACTGTAGACCGTCACTATCGTTGCTGGTTTCTTGGCCATCTTTTGCGGTAGAACCATTCCATCTACAAGGGCTGTCTTGCGACTTGGAGCATCTGATCTGGTGTCCCATCTTCTGGCTGCAGATCTTGTTGTAGAGTTTCTACTGTTGCCACCTTGTTGATGAGATTGACCAGTTTCGACTTGTCAAGGCATGGTAAGATTGTACCATGTGGATCAAAAAAGGTTCTTGGTATCAGAGTGAATTCGTAGTTCCCAACGGCCACTTTCTGGTTTATGTCTCTGTTGGACCTTGTCAAGACCATCATTCTGCCATACAAGTCCTTGGCCTCCTTTAGATCCACAGTCTTGTGTGTTTTACTGTGGTTTTCTTATTTGTCGACATGAACATCTTGTTTTCCTTCTTTACTGATGTCCATAGGCATCTCCATTTATTCGCGCCGACATGTAGTCTTCATACACCTTTGACCAGTCTCATCTGCATTCAGGATCATTTTTACATACTTATCAGGGATGTAGGCATGAGAGATCATATTGTGCAACTTGTTAAATACGACAGCAAATGTTTCCATGTTTCAAAATTGCTTCCTTTAGCTTGTCGATAACATGATGGTGCTTCTTGACTGCACTTGGTCTAAGGTCATGATGCTCTCTAGTTTTGTCACGTTCTAAATCAAAATGACTCGTAAACTCTTTGACAACACGTTCAGGTGTGGCCATGAAGAATCTCTGTCGAGCATTGGCATTGTTCCGAGATACCAACAATTCCAGAATGAATTTTCATGAGCTTGTTCAGATGCGCGCATGCATGGTCCGCCCCAATGGATACAAAGGGGATGGCATTTTTCATGACTGAAATGTTACCCGCTTTTATTTCTTCCCATTTTGCGTAAATGAGCGTTCTGTCCTTGAAAGTGATAAATATGTGATTGTTGTCATTTTGTATTATGTTACTAGTAATTATTTATAAACACTGCTATAGTAAATGTCTCAACACATCTGCAATTAGCAGCATTGCATTTATTAGCCCTGAAAATGTATGTTTAGCTGTCAAAATTATATTTATTTCAAATCGGGATTAAAGTACCTCGAAATCGTTATTACAATACGAGAAAGCGGCATTAAAGTAATCTATTGTTTTACGATTTTTTTGTAGGTGGCGAGGCGATAGATGAACGTCAACCAACGTTAACATAACCTACAAAAGTTGGTTAAAATGTTGTAATTTCAGGATCTCGATTTCAAATAAAACATAATGTACTCCGCGGCACTGAAGTTCCTTTTTATCTTGCATGTGGTGTATTTGCCTTGGTCCTACAGACCTCGGCAACTAAATCCACATTCGTGATAAAAAGTTAAACTTCAGTGCCTTGGTATACAAACTACTAGTTTATGTTATTTAGAAGCTGAGATATTAACGAAAATTGTTTTTAAGTCAGCCGTTTTTTAAAATCCAAGATGTCGGCCAAGTAGGACTCGGGGCAAATGGAAACATTGTTTTTTAATTGCTTATACTATAACCTTTCCCGAAATGTACAGTTTTCATACTCTCCACAAAATTCCGGCGAAGGTCTAAATCAAAACGTAGTGAACCTAACTAGTTGGTGATGTTCTGCGTACTATTACACAAGCTAACGTCCGACTTTGTCGAAAAAGTTCCTTTGAGCAGTGATCCAGTGCAAGGACGAATTGTTGAAATGGCCCCATTCTTTATACAAATCGATGAGTCTACTTTACTATGGAATGCAGCGTTACTTTTCATATCTGCCAAGAATTATTATTTGCTAAAAAGTGATAGCTGACACTAAAGGAGAATCGATGTTTCATATATTGACAGAGATTTTAAAGAAAAGTAAATTCCTCTGAATAATGCCATGTCAGTTGCTACGATGGTGCTCCAATGCTGGAAACGCGCTATCGCATATTTATTTCGTTTTTGAAAAAGTCGGTATCAAATGTATTTGTGCTGCATTCTGTAATTCATCGACATTGGAGAGATTTGTATAATAAAATTAATAAAAGGAATTTACAGCTGCAAGTAGCTGAATTTATTCAAAACTAACCTTTTTATTTCTGCGTTTTTGTCGAAACTAATCTTGTACAAACGCAATTTAGTATTTGAAAAATTTTACTGGTTTCTGAAAAAACATGATGATAACAACCTTAACAGAGACAAAGATCCTTATAATTGTGACACAGTTTCAAGTACTGAAGAATCAGAACTGCAATTACAAGAAGAATTATTCTTGGTCATGAACTGTAGGTTGTACTAAAAAATTGCTTATTATATTTCCATCTTATTTAATTGAACTTGAATTTGATACGGTCCCAAGTCTTTTGACTAAAAGGAGGAACCCATTGCAAATAGTTGACCGCTAGGATTTTAGAATGATACTGGCAAATATAAAGCCTAAAATATAAACAAATCTGAAGCACAACAGGCTCGTCCTTGTCATTAGTGCTCGCTGTTAATTTTACTGATTTGATGGATAGATAGCTTTTCCGAGAAAGCCACTGAAAAAACTGTTTTTAAAAATGAAGTGGTGAGCCAAACAAGCTTGAGAAATTTAGCTTAGGTACTGTATATGATACACGTGTTTTTTAAACACTATAGATCTAACAAAAATAAATATTTTGCTTGGAATTTTAACTAGAAATATTAATATAGGATACAATTTTTTCTGCCAAATGTTTGAAACCATAAATAAATGAAGTAAATTGTGTATTTTATTATTTTTGAATGTTACACTTCGTAACCTTTTTTAGTTCAAAATGTGTTCATGTAAAAATGCATTTCACCATGTCCTGGTTCTGATCAAAATAAGTCCTTACACTTACTTAATTCGATTTCTACCAAATCAGTGAATGAATAAAAATAATTCATTTGGTGCTGTGTATTGATTAAATTTTCCTAGACACAATAATGGAATCTTTGTAGGAAGGTATTCATATAAAACGCATTTTAAAACTGAGTCTTATGTTCAATATTCAGAAAACTTTTTTAGTGCCCATATTTTCCCTAGTCGTTTAATTTTAAAGATGGTAATTTAATGTATATTACTACTCCTCGTACTTATACGTCTAGCTAACTACTAAAAATGTTTAGTGGCAAGCATTCAATCACCAATAAATTTGTCAAATAACTCTACACTTGCAAAGGCTTTCCGAAACCAATCAAGTAAAACGAACAGTCTGAAACGCAATACTCTGCGAAAATAGTTCCGACTTGTCATTAGTTCTATTCAGATTTGTGTTACCTGACAGTCTAGTTAACGTATTCGTTGTACTAAAATTGCTAGAAAGGTCTATACTCAAATACGAAACCAGTTTACAATGTATCCAATATTAAAGCATGTTAATACTTGGTCCCATTCTATTCTATAAAACAAATGTGTCAGTCAAATCAAACTAATATTCCTTGTATAAATTCAGACTCCGGCTTTTGAGCTTACTCATGAGCTTACCTGATACTGGGGGATCCAAATGCCTTTCACATTACCTTCTTTTACATCCGCCTGAAATCCCCCTGGCGTTTCATTCGTTCATTTTAAAAACGCGTGTTCGTACACAAAAAATGTATAGCTATTGAAATTGCTTTTTAGAAATGATATCTTAAAATTTACTTTCCTGCTTTATATACAACCGTAATAGATGTACAATATATCTCAGTAGTGATATACTAATTACCAATATGATCTCGTGAAACAATATGTTAAAATTTTCGAGTATAAAATTGGAAAAGGATGATAAAAATAGCTAAAACTAACCATCAAACTGGAATATATTTTTTAAAGTACTGCATTCTAAATTATGAAAGTTATTTAAGTAACGTCATATACAAATAATTTAGTTCCTACCTAAAAAAAATCAAAGACTAAAAAATATGTGATAAATCTGCTTACGTAGAGCAACAAGCATTTTAATTACATTATCTTTCAAGTTAGGCAGTTATCTGATTTTTTAGGCTTTCACGGCCATTGTCATTAAGTAACAAACGACTTCCGGGATTGAGATCGAAGAACTCAACGTTTCGCCCACTTTCGTAAGGGGCTTCATCAGGAGGAAAAGCAAAAGAGCACGGTAACTCAACGTGTTAACCACGCCAGAGGCGAAACTCTTTGCAAGGGGAGGGATAGAAGAGCACAGTAACTCAACGTGTGAACCACGTCAGAGGCGAAACTCGAGTTTCGTCTCTGGCGTGGTTAACACGACGAAAGTGGGCGAAACGTTGAGTTCTTCGATCTCAATCATGACATGGTCCAATCCCGGAAGTCGTTTGTTACTTAGGCAGTTACCTAATTATATTTTTATTTAATATGTATTTAGGGTGATTCATCATAGTAGGACTCGACACCACAAGAAAATAAATTGTCTTATTGTGTTTTTACCATTTTTACTATATTCATAGATTTCAAGTTTTAGCCAAACAATTAAATGAAATAATTTCGAGAGTGTTCAGCCGTCTGTTAAAGCGTTTGAGCTTGCAGTCGGCAGGTAGTGGGTCCGAGCTCCACGCCCGGACGCCGATTACATCTTACGCTCTCCGGTCATCATACCAAAACCTTTGATAGCCGTGACCCCTTCAGAAGGGCATTCTTCCTATTAAGAACGTTAGGCTAGCATCATGCCCAGTTCGCGAGTGAAGATGGCTTATAAAATCGCACACAGTGGTAATAACAGGCTCTCAGCCTATAAAAAGGGAAAGAAGAAGAAGAAAAAGAATTAAATAATTAAATTGCATTTTGTTGTCAACACCGTGTTGAATTGGATTTGGTTCATTGCTGTGAAGACAATTAAAAGCCTGGTTTAAACAAGGTCTAGAATGTATACATCCTCCAAAATGTTGCACCCCCAAAGCCAAACTAGAATTTTAACTATTTTATATGTACACTGTAGACTACAATGAAATAAGTTTTGAGATAAATATACACTGACCGCTAAAACTTCGGCATCAAACGAAAAAAAAAATCCAAAAAGCTTTTTTCCGGCAATAATCATATCGCTAATATAGGAGGTAACGGAACATAACCGACAAACACAAGAGGGTGATAGAGGACGTTGAAACATAAATAGTTGGGATATAAACTATTTTCTATTAAATCCCTCCCCGTCTAGTTACGCCCTTCGAAAGAGGAGAGTTAAATTAGGTTTCTATGGTTTTACTGAAAACTGGAAAATGGTATTAAAGTGAAAATTTTCAAATACGTTCTACCAATAGTAGACATTTATGAAATGTTTTTTAAATTTTTAGGCATGATCTGAAGGGGTTGAAACTGGTAACCCTTGTAAATGTTTTTATAAAAATTTTTTAGGGTCCTCAATAGGCGAGTGCGGCGTTCGCTTGCAGTTGAGGTCATAAGGGCTTTCGGGAATCTCTGGACCCTTGCCATAGGTTAGGTTAAGGGTAGTTTAAGGTAGTGGTAGTACTAGTATGCACAATGGATCCGGCAAAGTGGCCTAAGTGCTGTAGGACGTAGAATCCACAAGAACTTTTTAATGAAAAATTACTTTATTATAAAAAATATGTGCTGGAAAGTCTGATTTAAAAAAACCTTTTTAGCTGTTTTAGTTCTTACGTAAAACTAATATTATTTCTGTAAAAACAAATAGAATACATTATGATGCAAGGCATTTTGTTGAATAACTGTGCCGTGCATCATAATGTATTTTATGTTTTACACAAAATCTATGAGTTTGATAAGAAAATTAAAAGAGCTAAAAAAGTTTTGAAGTAAACAAGGCTTTTTATTACATATTTTTTGTAATAAAGTTCTTGTCCGTTAAAAAGTTTTATTAAACCCTATTTTTTAGGAGGGCGTAACTCGGCGGGGAGGAATTTAATAGACAATTTTTTTATATGTAAAAATGTTAAGTTCCAGCATCCTCTATAACCCCCCGAAGTTTACAGGTGTTGGTATTTTTTTATATTTTTACAGATTTTCAAGTTTCAGTTTGATGAGTCAAGTCAAATTAAAATGTAAGAAATCTTAAAAAAAGAGTCCACCTGTTCACCGGCTATCGATCAAGTATTGCACATCTAATGTTTATCACGATATTTTTGTTTCTATTAAAAAAAAATCACAATAAGATAGCTTAAATAAGAAGCATCAGACATTTAAGAGAAAAGAAAAAGAAACAATATTCACTTTTTTCTGAGAGAGATTGGCTACGATATGATGTTGTGAAATTTTCTTTTAAAACATTTTGTGTTTGTAAATGCAAGCAGATCGAAAAAAAATTAATATCAGTAAGATTTGGGGATTTACTGAACTTAATGCTTTAATATTGCATGCAAGTGCCTATTTTCCATGCTAAATTCTCACGGTGTGCTAATTTACTGACTTAAACTTAAGACATTTTATTTTATTTGCATGAACAGCAGTTCTATTCGGAGCTAAGTTATTTACTTTTACATCGTACCTACACAATACAGTTATATTTGTATTTAAATACACAAATATTTATATAAAATGATACTGCCCAAGGCAGTAACCTGGAATATGTTCCAATGAGTGTCAACTAAGCTAATAGGTCCAATTATATCCTGAAAAGTAAATTGTTTAGACACGCGTCATGAAAATCATGCATTACTGTAATGCCATCAATGTTTAGACCGGAAAGTACTTCTTTAGAGTACTACAGGACTACATACATACTCGTATATCTCTATACTTTTACGAAACTACGTATATAATGTGTGTTTGTTATTGTAATGTTTCAATACTTAGAAAAGATTAAAGGAAAGGAAAAATGTACGTAAGTCATCTGAAAATGCTCTTTACAAGCCTCGCCTTCGGAATCGACCTAAAATATACCCACAGATGCTCTTTTCGGACTTGTTACTACTATTACATAACCTCATTAATAAAAAACTACGTAATATCATTTACATCATCAACAGCTTGAATCACAATAGAAAAAGTGCCATTCTTCAGTAGCAAACTCGTCTTCTGTAGAGAAGAGATGAAAGAATAATAGGATGTGGAATAGCTATAGGTCACAATCGCGCAGATACAACAACGCAATCGTCATTGGTTTTTAAATTTATAAAGCAATAACATTTTCTAAAAATAAAGAAGTGCCACAAATACCAGTAAAAGAACAGCCTCTGAATAATTTTTTAGGTAAACCCTGTTTTTCCTATTATTTTGAGGAGTGGTTATCAAACCTTTTAGAAATTTACAATTTTGTATATTTGCTGCTAATGTTGTCAGAATGTATTGATTATTTAATATAATCTAAATTTTCAAATACCCTTAGTTTTCATTATTAATTATTATTTTTTAAATTATTTATATTTTATGTCACAAAACCTCAAATTAATAACATAAAAAGCGGCCTCCTTGTAAAAAAAATCAGTTAACTAAGATTATATTCTCAAAATCAGATATGCTATGTTTACAGATATTCCAAGCCCTACTTTTCGAAAATATCGAGTCACACTTCATTCACCGAAGCGGGGTAGTAAAATCTGCAACTCAAGATACAAATATCATCAATAAGTAAAGTTGATTACTAATATGATTACTACTATCATTTTTACGCGGATGATACCCAGCTGTATTTGTCTTTCTTTCCGCATGGAGTTAAACAAGCAATTGCTGCAATTAATTTTTATCTAGAGAGTTTATTACAATATTCAAATAAACGTTGCCTTATCGTAAACCCCAAATAATCTGCAGCTATACTTTTTGGTAGGAAGGGTGATCGAGAGGAAATATCAAATGAAGTAAATTTATTAGTAGGCCAGGATAGAATCCCAATTTCATGTCAAAATCTTGGGTCTTTATCTTGATAATGATTTTAAATTTACTAAACATATTTCAAAATGTCTGCAAAAATCATATAGTACCTTGAAACTTATTTACCAAAATCGACAATTTTTAAGTGTAAATGTCAAAACCGTTTTGTGTAATGCATTAATCTTGTTTTGTTTTGGTTATTGTGACGTTGTTTATGATTTGCTTTTAAGTAGCTTTAATATTGCTAGAATTCAGAAGATTCCGAACTCATGTTCACACCTCATATTTGGAATAAGAAAATATGAAAGAATTTCTATAAGCTGAAAGATTCAAACTGGCTTAATATGAAAGAAAGGCGCTTCTTTCATTCTGCATGTCTTTTCCACAAGATCATCTTGAGTAAATCACCGATTTACTTATACAACAGAATAAAGTTTAGAACTGACTTTAAAGGAACGCTGACTCCGCCTCAACATAAGTCAGAATTTTTCAAGCGATCGTTTTCTTGCAGAATAACTAAATGCTATAATTCGTTGTCAAATATAGTAAAAGGCTATTGTACGTCAAAATTTATAAAAGCTATTTTTCAATATTGTATGAATAAACATCAATGAATTAATTATTAGTGTCAACATAACACACTTAGTAAATTGATATAGCACTGAACACCGCCATAGCTGTTTTGTGCGTAATATTTCGCTTGGAGCCAAAGCGTAGATCGTTGGATTTATGTTTTCTTTTCTTTTTGTTTTTCACCGGTTTAAGTGGAAGAACGGCGGATAGATTTGTTGTTATATCAAGTTAAACTTCGCCCAAGACAATACCACGTTTTAGTCAACATTTTTTTCTATGTAATTTTATAATAATTTAATAAAGACCTTTATTATTTAAAATTTGGAATACAGCTGTTTTGAGTCAATAATGAAAACGTTAGGAGAAATGTCAGACGTTCGTTTTGCCAATGGAGACCTAAACCTACGTCAATTTTCATTCATACCAAAACTTTTGCTTTTTCAAAAGATTTCCGTCCATTTTTACACCGATACCAGCCGATTCAACAAACTACCAAAGGCTATTAGCACCCAAAGCAGTAGTTCATGCCGTCCCAAGACCGCATGGAATTAATACATAAAATTTACTGTAATCCATTCCAATGCTTTTCAAAAGATTTTCATAACCCAACTTTTCAAGGCCGAATGCCTAATATTATATGGTCAAACTTTAATAAAAACCCAGCAAAAACCAAAGAAACTGGAAAACGTTGTTATAAAAGCGAAAAAAATATAATACAAAAGTTACACTCGACGATACAAAAAAGGTCATCGGGATCTATCACACACCTTAGGAATATACCTTTCATAATCTCCTTACCAGGATTTTATGATCCACAAGCCACATTACAACAGAAATGGAAATTTATGAACTATAACGTATCAGCAATAAATTCAAACTTTTCATTAAAAAAACGCATACCCCAGCTACCCTTGTCAAATTACAATTACGACGTCAGTATTGTTTTAATATTCAAATAAGGTTCAACTAACTTAACATATTTAGGGTTATGCAAGTAATTTCATGCTCGTTTGTAGGAATACTCAAACCACAGTTGTTATGTTTTACATTGTTTGAAGAATTACTAAAGGGTGTTAAAACCAACCACTTTTCAACCTTCACAAAATACACAGACGTCGATTATAGTCTGCAAATAAATTTCAACCCGTTAATTAAAAATTCCACAAAACAGCTTTTCAAGTTAAAAATAATAATTAGCGTTGTTCAATATGGTATAATACCATACTACTCTCCTACATATACTGTTAGTTTTTTAGAAATAAAACCCAACGCAGTGTTTGAATTTTTCACACAACAGTTATATTGGCTGGTTTTCAATGATGATACCCTACTGGGTGTACTAACGAAACTTTTTTCAACATTCTTAAACACCACTTACTTGATGATGTTTTACGATGTTTTTATTAAATTGCTCACACCACACACATAACACCTTACCCCCTTTTATTAAAATCATTATTATAATTTTTATCAACTTAGGTTTTTAAAATTATTTATTGAAATTTTTGCCTATAACTGTAATTTATACATATTATCGTAAAATCTAATTAACCTAATGTTTTTCAATCAATGACCACACCTTGGTTTTTTGAGGAGAACTTCTTTCACTTATTTAAATTAAAAAAAAAATTTGTTTATAATCCTTATTTCATTACTTTTAAATCACAAATTTTAATATGTACTATATCATTGTATAATTTTCGTCCGAAGAAGCTGTGAAATAACAGCGAAACGTAACGTTTTAGTAAATTGTACCAAATTTTTCATGTCTTTGACTAATACTTAAATCCCTTCTTCGAATAATTTCGTGTTATTTGAAAAATGAATTAACATGGTAACTATTTTCAATTAATTACAAACCTTAGCTGACATTTCTCCTAACGTAACCTTTATTATTATTATTATTATTTCGTTAAAATCAAGATCATAGGACAAACAAACTGTTACAACTTCTTTTGCAAAGCTTGAAATTGTAAAATTATCCGAAGTCATATTGACATTGATTATGAACGACAGCAGAAAGGCAATGTTTCTCTGACCCAAATTTCCTGTCAAGTCTTATTAGTGATCTAGTTCCAGCTGATATTTGTAAGTTGGGTTACGTATTTTACTATCATGATTTGGTGAATGAATAGTAGATATTTATTTTTTTATAGCTTACTTCTTGTAGAGAGAATGGGAATCATGAGTTCATTCAAAACACTACTAAATTTTTAACAAGAACATCAAATGGTGTGTTAGTTTAATTTATTGGGAATTCCTAAATTTCTAATTTTCATCTAAAAAAATACGAAAAAATGTAGCGGCGCCCACTAGTGATACAATTTATTCTCCCTCTTTACGAATACTAAATACCTTCAACTATCAGTGGAAATCCTGATAGATAGTTAATACGCTAAACAATATTGAAAGTCTGCAATAGAGTACATAAATACAGTTAAACTTAGTCCTACCATAAAATGATTGAGAATTGTATAAATGATTATTTCTAAATCGCCAAATATTTTAACAGTCATCACACATTTTCTCTACAAATATTTGTCAATACAACTCGTTGCTTTTGTAATATATAATTTTTATTACCATGCAATTAACTGAATTGTAAAATATGTGTTTTATACGTCTTCCAGTTGAAAATTACGGAAAAGTAAATTTTTACGAGCAAGAAAATTTAGAAAATACGTGCGAGGGTGCTTTGACATGTGAGATTAAGTAGACAGGCGAGCAAGTAATTTATTAGTATCCAATTCTCCATAACTTAACGAAGACTACAGTATTAAATGGCATTCTCCTTGACATGCATTCCTCGTCGCCTTACTACGGATTAGTCTAGTTTCGTAGACGCCCGTAAAAGCCTAGAAATTCGAGGGACACAATTTAAGAGACAGTTTTGGTTATGGCGATGGTCACCCACAACAAATTGCTTTACTGCATTAATCTTTCTTCATGTTCAGTCTTGTAGTTGTCGAGGTTGAGGCAGTGGCTTGAAAGCCTGAGTTTGTACGCTGGCAGTTTACACGAAAATTGCTGAATAGACTAAGGTCAAGAGGGGCTGAAGGGTTATTAGGGTTTTACTGCAACATAATATTAAACGGGGTATTTTGGTCATACTTTTAAAAGTCGTGAACACTGGGGAAAAGCAAGTAATCCCAAAGGTAAATGCTAAATCGCTCTATGTGTAGCTATTCAGTCAAGTGACTTTCCTCATAGTTTGATTAACGTGTTCACGTACAAAATCCACTTGACGCTGGGAAATATTAGGGTTTCTTGAAGGATACGTTTCTGGGAGTAGGTATTATGTGCTGTTCGTAAACTATAATAGCTTATCATGAACGTACTTTAACGTTAATTGAATTTATTACTGAGATTAGGGTATGGTAGTATACGCACTACTCTATATATTGTAGTTCTGTGCAACGCAGTTGCTATTATGACGAACATTAGTTACTATTATGTAATAACTAACCAATTAAACAACAACATTTTATTAAGTCCAGTATTATGAAAAACTAATGCGAAAAAAGTTTCCTAGCTACACAATCATAATAATTGTTACTAAAAGCTTTGTTTTAAATTCTCCCACCGCTTTCAGCCACCTTTTCATCGGCCTACCCTTCCTCTTCTTCGCTAGTGGTTTTCTTTTTAACACCTTCTTTGTTGCTTTACCGTCTGGTGGCTTTACCACATGCTCTAGCCAACGTAATTATTTTTTGCGATCTAATTAAAGCAGTGAAGGGGGAGCTTCGCCGATTTTCTTGCATTCATATACGCTTCTTAGTATTTACCTTCCCGAGGCTTCTAGTTTTTTTTTTCATTTTTTTCAGAAACTATCACCAGTATATATATAGTAGGGTTGGTCTTATTTCAGTTTTGCATAATTCATGACTCGTCTACATTCAGTCGATGTTTTAATCCAAATACAACCATGAGTTTTAATTTTAATAAAAGAAATCAAGAAAACGTCATATGCACAGAAAAAATATTCAAACACAACGCAAAATCTACATAAGTGTTACAAAACTAACACGATAATTTATTTAATAAATAATCAAAACAGAGCATGCAATGCATCACATCCACAAATCCATTTGTTTTATTTGTAAATTTCCACAGAAAATATTTTGTAAGATTAAGAAATCCAGCTTTATTTTGCAGGATGAAATTTAATACCGATGTAGCCCTTAAATTTTTTTATTTTAACCTTTTTAGCTAACGGGAGACTTTTAAGATTTAGAATGTGTTTAGAATATTACGACCACAAGGATACAAGAACGTTGCTGCACTGGCATTTTCGCTGCGCCTGCCTTTAATCCTGGATTGCATTACATTCCGGGAGCACAAAATTTATAAAAGTCGAAAAGCCCGCTAGTTTCCAGCTGCAACATTGGTAGCGTTTGCGTCATATCAAAGTTGTATCGCCGATTGTTTAATCTCAAATTAAACAGATTTAAATTTTATTTCAAATTTTAAGAAATACAAACTAGCAGTGCAATTCATAGAAGTTCAATATATGTATTTAAAAATGCAAAATAGCACCACATGCATTAGTTCATGAGAGTTTAATATGTCACAACTGCATGTTAACAGAAGCGCATGGCAGCCTTGCTTAATACATGCAAGAACGACCTAGTAATGCAAGTTCAATGTAACACAAGTGCATGTATCGCAGAAGCGGCTTGCTTAAATGCTAACTGTTGTTATGACACATGATAACGACCTAGTAAGGATAAACACTTTGCACTTTGAAATAATACAATTTTTAGAACTAAGTGAAATGTATATATGTGTATATACTACACCAAAATTTTATAATAAAAACAATCCGCATTAAGTGTTTGATTCATTAACATCGAGGTGCTACCCTTCCAAGCCTAAAATTTTAAAGTGTGAGGCTGCACTTCAGGGTAGTTACCAAATTATAACGTCCCTCTGAGTGGCCAGACTACTTTGTCTTAAAACACGGCTTGCAGTATCAACCGTCTGCTCAGAATTAAAGAGACGCAACCAGCGCAAGTAACAGAAACCTGTTCAGCATCCAGGCAATTCTGTTCACCGATTCTGCAGCAATAGCATTTTATCCCGTAATTTCCATGTAAGTTCGTAGCACATTTCGGAGAGCGTCCTTAGCAGCTGCCAGCTGCTTGGTTTGGCGCATATGATACGAGGGAGTGTGTTGACACGTATCTCATGATATTATGACATACTTCTTGGATATTGTTTTTCATGTTTTAACGGGTATCGAATAACAATCTCCGGACTACCTAAACGTTGTTATATTATAACGGTAGGTATAGAATAATTACTTTTTTCTATTGTCAGATAAGCTGACTGGCAGACTCGAGCCCCTGAGCTCCTAAGAATCAGCCGCCAGTGGGTTAAACCCAAATATTTTAAATGTGGGGTGTTCCATTAAAAAAATCTGAAATCTGTATAGCATTAATATTCGGAGGCACTATTTCAGATGTGAAAGCACAACAAGTATAACAATTATTCTGTTACGCTTTGTTTATTTAGTTAATTTCTGCTACTTGCAGCAGTTTTGCGTACATTTTTTAATATCTTTAAACCAGTTATCTTTAGATGCAGTTGTTTTAAAGTTATTAGTTCTATTTTAAAAAATAGTTCGCACATTTTTTAGTGCCTATAACTTTTACATAAAGACATTTTATGTACTCATACTTTTAGAAGAAGAATCGTTGCTGTATCTTGTATTTATACATTCCATTGACGTTGCAATTATTTGAATTTAGAACAACCTCCTCTACAATCCCAAAAATGCAAATTTCACACATATAAACCGCAAACTACCATTCTGAATTCGAAGTCAGTATCATTCTTCCTACAGAACTACTATGCATTGACATCTTCTTTCTTCTTCTTTTGCCTATTTTCTATCCTTTCCATTTTTGGATATAGGCGTCCCCCATCTATTGCATGCATTGACATAATGTAGTATTAAAACGTCTTTGTCTAAGAATAATCGATATGTCTATAATTTTTGTTAGTAAAACATGATTTTTTTTTAATCGGCCATGATAATCCAGATAAACGCCAACCGACATCAAAATAACCTACAAAAGTTGGTTAAAATATAGTAATTTCACGATTTCTCGATTTTAAAAAAATATAATGTGTTGCTCGGGACTAAAGTTCCATTTTATCCATAATGTGGTTTATTTGTCTTGGCCCTACGAGCCTCGGCAACTAAATGCACATTCGTGATAAAAAGTTACACTTCATTGTCTTGGTATGCAAATAACCCATTTTAAATATATTACCTGAATATAAATGTATTTCTTAATTTTTATTCTCTACGTAGTATTTAATAAAAAATACGGAAATTATATCTCCATTTGTAAAAAGTTTAAACCTCGACATCAAACATATTTGCCATGTGTAACCACTAATTTTAACGGCAAAATAAGATTTTTTTTAATATCGTTACAGCACATATTACGTGCATCGTTTTTTCATGAGTGTTTACAATTTTGATAATATTTGAAATAAACTTTTTTTTATTAGACATTTACCAGTTCAACAAATTGATTGTTATTCATGGTAGCGTTAATTCATATATACTAATACATGACAAAAATCAGAATAACAGAAAGGTTAATATCACCTCTTAGAAATACAAGTTAAAATAGTTAATTTATACACAGTATGGTAGATGAAATAAGTCAGTTAATCACCATCAGAATCACTTGATATTAGATAAATATCTTTTTTCTATAGCACATGTTAAAGTGTGCTTTTATCAACTCAAAACAAAAGGTCAAGTTTTACTTTAACAGCAAGGGTAGATAAAGTAGCACTTTAACATCAAGGATAGATAATAGCTATTTATATATCAAGGGAGCAAAGTGTAGAATTTCCTCCCGCGGGCAAAGTTTGCGTAATTGCACGAGGGAGGAAATTCACTTTGCTCCCATGATATATATATGATTTTTTCGCCTCGCTAAAGAATTCGACTCGCTGTTTTTTTTTAATAAATTAAAGAATATTAAAATACGTGTGGCATTTTGGGTATATTACTAATCAGGTCGTCTATGTGATGCGATCAACAAACAACGATTTGTTGTGAGTGAAAATAGAGTGCTAGTGAAAACAAACAAACCGACGAAACCTATTTTGCAGTAGATGTCAAACTATTATAAAAATGTGTAGCAGCGGTGACGACGATTCAGATTTGCCCTCTGATATTGCAGAAGAGGCAAATGCTGCAACATTGGATTGGTTACCGGAAAAGTCAAAGGAAAAGTAGCCGCGCAGGAAAATATTGACATAAAGAATCCAAAATTGATTGCATTACTGAAGCGTCAGGCTTTAGGTTACAGGCCAAAGAAACCCGAAACTTTCACGCGAGGAGATCTCAACAAATTTTTATTGGAAGCTCCAGATGAGTACCCACTGATGAAGGTATTAAATACAAAATTGTTATAAACAAGAGTGTCCCGTTTTAAAATAATTTTTATCCGTTACAGCTTGTCCTGGTCATAGGTATCTCAGGTGCCCGTCAGTGTGACGAACTCACCAAATTGAATATCAGCGATATTGGAGCAAAAGACGGAATTTTAATTATTCAAATCCTAGATTCAAAAACAACAAATGCGAGCGCCTTTACTGGTTATTGTCTAAGGAGGATTCAGCTACACCTTTAGTGGATGCTTGAGCAAACATTTTAAGCATCAAACGTCACGGGGGTGGAAGTCCACGTCTGTCGCTGAAATGTATGTGGCTTGAGTCAATTGCAAGTTAAGTGCAAGCCTCGAATCAATTATAGGAGAAACATTCTTAGAATACTGTGAAATAAAGTTTTTTCAAATGCAATTTGACATTTTTGAAATTTACTGTCAATTTTAATTTATTAAATTTAATCATTAACAGCTACAGTTTCTATGGAAATTACTTTACCTCCCGTGGGAATTTTTGTTTACTTTACCTCCCGTGTGAGGTAAAGGCATCCTTTGCTCCCTCAAATTAGGCAGAAAAAGATCATTTTCTATAGAGCGAGGCGAAAAATAGTAATTTACGATACTAGTGTATAAGGACGCCTTTAAAGTACGTGCGACGAGTTTAAGAGTACGACGCGAAGCGGAGTGTATTTAACGTTGCTACACTTGTATCATACGCTACTTTTTGTACGATCGTAACACAATTAATATCAAAACTTAGTTCGGTGCCACTTTTTCCGTCGCATTGTGTTAGGTATTCTGGGTTAAGTTGACATTCAAATTTACGGCAAAATATAGTATTAAAACACGCCACCAATGGCAACGTGCGAAAAGGTTGTCATTTTGACCTGATCGTAGAAAATAGTATACTATTTTATCGCATTTCATAAGAAATGTAAAATATTTAATTTTTACATAAAAGTGACATTAAATGCCAAAACATAACGAATTTGAGCAGTACTCGTTTCTATGTACTAAAGCACAATAAGCACCTCCAGTTGATGATATATAATCTGTTCACTAAACATAAAAACACAAAGTGGCCTTTGATTTCTAAAATTTCATGAGTGTACTCCCAAAATGCATCTTTTGTCTAGGAATGTACTTACAAAAAGTTACTAAAACAAATAGGTTATAAGAGTGTGACATTTAATTAGTATCTGTCATAACTACTTTTAAGGATGTTAAACAAATACTGTGTTGGATACTATTGATGTAGAATTTATTAATAGGTATTGTTATTACATTTTATAAAACTTCAGGAAAGAATTTCCAGAATAATATGTACCTTGACACTGAAATAATGAGATTTATTAATTGTCATTTTTAAATTCAAAGTCAACTTTATGCAGGTGTGGAAACCGTTGCAAAACAAAATACAGAATCCCTAGCACAACAATTTTACGTATATGCCAACTTCACATTTTTTTAATTGTTTTTGTGATTACTGAATGGACTATAGACATTAGAACATTCATATTTACGATTTTTTGTAGATGATAACTGGTTACCTATCGTACTTATGTCTGTCGATAACGATGGAACCTTATTTATTAGTAACCTTTGCGTATGTGCACAAAACCAAATGTTAAGTGAACTGCCAGAAAAATATGGCGAACTTTCCCCTGTAATCATAAAATTACGTTAATCTGGCTTCTACTTTAGCAAGGAAATATTAAGACTGATCAAAATTGCTGTATATATAACTGCTGCTTGCTGCATCATTGCAATATTATTATATTTAAATTTAACACGAGAACTTCTTATAATTCTGTCAATTAAATTAATTCTGTAAATTCTGAAAATGCAACCATTTTATTCAAACATAAATCAACTCTCAATTATGCTATACTAATTTAGGTGAAAAACATGTCACTGTATTAGATGTATGCCTTCATTATACTTAGTATTTGTATTTCAATTTATTACTCATTTTCTTGGCAACCGTGTTACTTGCTGCTATCATTCCGGTCGAACCGAAACTGGACTTTACCTAAATGGAGAATTTCATCTTAAAGGGGCAACTTACATCCGGGTTACCGCGGTGTAGCAAGCAATTTATTTTTCTATTTTCAGTGAAGTGTAAAAATTCTTGAGTTTTTATACCTCTCTAGAGGGAAACTAAAATTGATGTCTCTGTCTATAAAGGGAATAAGTTCTTCTAAACGTTTTTGAGTTAAAATGTTGCTTTTACACCTTAAACATTAAAATATCAGATGGTGCGTTATATTCATCGCGAATCTAACATTCTGAATTGTAGGCTAGTAATCACAAGTAGAAAACTGCTGTAGACATTAGAAATACTTGAAATGCATGGCAATTCATCCATGCTTATGAGTATTTTGAAATGGAATTTCTAAACAATCATCGTTTAAGAAATTGTCTAAATATACTCACTCCGAGTCTTTGATGTATTGTAAAGTGCCTTAGGAAAATCCGCGTGAGGCTTCGGTTTAGGTATTGTAAAGGAATGTAGAAAATACGGAGGCTGTGGAGGGAGCTGCAAATTAAAAGCACATCAAATGCTCATAAGAGGTGAAATTCTGCACTCCAAATACAAAAGCTAAGGAGAGCGAACACTAATGTAATCTCAATTGCGTGTTAAAACATTGTTTTGAATGACGTAGATTCATCAAATACTAATAATAGCACGTATATTTCGCATTGCCTTTGTTTTATAATTCTAGCTTTCACGTTACTTTATCGATATAGTGGCACAAAAGAAGAGCTTAAAATATACATTAGCATATTTTTAGAGTTTTATGTTGATATGGAAATGTGGATAATTTAAAAGAATCCTGTATTCTTTCATTTTTAGCGTTCGTAGCCTGGACACAGCTTATGATTATTGTGAATGACGCTACAAAAGTTATCGACATTTTAAAAATTCATTAGAGCATATTTCAAATAGAATTTATATGGTCATGCAAATAATGCCGTTGCAACAACATGCCATCAGCTCCAAAGGATCGTCGAAACAATTGAAGCAGGATATGAAAACAAACAATATTCAGTGACACTTTTCGTTGACTTAGCACAAGCTTTCGACCGTGTGTGGACAGAAGGTCTTAAATACAAGATCTCTAAACTGCAATTACCAGAATATCTAAAAGCAATCTTGTTTTAATTCCTAGATAACAGAACTTTTGCAACTAAAATTCACGCTACAGTATCCACAACCCGACATATTAGAGCTGGAGTGCCTCAGGGGAGTATCCTGGGCCCAATACTATTTAATATTCTTCTTAGTGATATACCCAGCAAAACCGCGGATCTGGCATTATATGCAGACGACACGGCATTGCTAGTCAGAAACAAAAATCTGCTAGTAGCGATATCCCAGCTACAAACCGCCACAAACACTAGCCAGATGGATGAAACAATGGAACCTAACAATCAACTACGATAAATGCGTCGCAAAAATTTTCTCACTTAAACGCATCATTGACCCACCACCAGTCTCAATCAACAACAATCCTATTATCTGGAATCCTAAAACGGAAGCAGTGAAATACTTAGGTCTGTACTTGGGCACCCGCCTAACTTGGAGACTTCACATAATTAAAAAACTTAATGAGGGTCATACGAGACTAGTACAGTTATATCCACTAATTAACAGAAAATCTTCACTCAAAATTGAATGTGCTACTCTACTGTATAAATCTTTAATTCGGCCACTAGTTCTCTATGGCTGTGTCATCTGGGGGAACACATCAAAAACAAACTTAAATAAAATCCAAGCCCTGCAAAACAAAATCCTCAAGATCTCCGTCAATGCCCCATGGTTCATTACCAACTATCAACTTCACTCTGAACTTGGCATATCTACATTCACGAGCATATTAAACAGTTAACTCAAAATTTCCACGACAATATTGCCAATTGCAATGGTGCAGTGTATTATAAACTTGGTCAAAAACAAATACACACTCGATTGAAGCGCAAATTACCTAATAGTAATTTATTATATAAGACGATAAAGTTAAATTTTATCCACGAGTGAATCGTTTAATGATTCAAGAGTGGATAGAAATAACTTTATCGTCGTGTATAATACAATATTTTTTTCTGTAGCAAGAACTTTAACAATTTCAAAAGAAAATAAAGACAGCCCATGACATTTCAAAATGTCAGTAGCTAGATTGGGTTGCTACGATAATACGAAGCTGTCATATTTAATTTAAACAAAAGTTAGAAAATTAAATTACTTTATTGAGCGCTATCTACGGTTTATAATTTGACCAGTTACGATTCTAAATAAAATAATTTCTATTTAAGTAGAATATGTCGTAATTTTTCATTAGAGTATTTTAAATCTAAACTACACCACAGAATTAATTATTATAATATGAAGAAAATCATTTCTAAGTTCTATGTTATTATTCAAAAACTATTGCTCACTGTTTATGCTCCTTTTATGTGAATTATTCTATTGAAAATTAACACTATAATGTTGTATGACTAATTATAACTATAGTCAAGTTCGTGAACTGCACTCCATATTGTAAGTAGTACGGCATGAGACTGGAAGGGTTTTATACCAAACCGTTAACGTGGAGTACTGGATGATGTGGTTAGAATCACGTCCACGACGACTGCCTGACTTGCTTACTACCAATGATAATAATGCACTTCCAAAATTATATTGCAATGTTTTATAAGACTGACGATAGTAACATGATTTTTCAAGAATAATCTTCTCATTTTTGTTTTCCAAATAAATAATAGCTGAATATTTAAACATATTTTTGGCTGTTATAAAAATATTGATGATGGAAATAAATTGTATATTTAAAATATTAGTAGATGAGTATTTTCAATATATTGCTTGAATATTAAGATAAAGTTTACACTAGGAAAAACATTTAAGTGGAAGCGTTTCAACTTGTAATATTATTTCAAGCAGACCTGCATTAATTGTTTTTATTTTCAAACTTATGTGACTTGGCAGACAAGGTAAATGCGTTACTTTTATACCTAGGCATAAAAGTGCCTACTTTTACGCCGGCGAAATAAAAGTACTTCAAAACTTGATTAGCTTTCGAATATAGTCGTCTTGATTGTCAGGAATTGACGTAGACGTCAATTTTCGATAATCATAATTTTTGAAATATATATTTATCTACATTAGTTGAGGGGCTTGAAAATAAAATAGCATATGTTGTTCGGAGTAAAAGTGACATTGCGTGCCTGACCCAGACTTTTCTAACTCGCTTACGCTCGTCAGTCAAACGTGTCCGGTCTTACCACACAAAGTATCGGTTTTAGCCCTAATAACATAATATACTAATAAATGAGTAAATCCGTTTAAAATATCTACGTTAAATAATTTCGCAATTCATATACAGCACAAAGCTGGTCCTTTAAAAAAAATTTTAAGGTACATATAAAAACATTATTTCTATACTATTGATACTGAAAAATAATGTTACTGGAAAATTACAGCGATGGAACCAAAATTATTTCTGCCACATATTCACCATGTGATGAACAAAAGAATCAGATGGGTTAATTTACAACGTTATTGAAATATTTTATTTAAAAAAAAACACTGTTTCTAAAATTGATACATAGGTAATATGATGGCTGAAATGTGGAACACCGAAATGAAGAATGGAAAATAAAATCATCTGCCTACTGAAGGATGACCAACTCAATTATAATAATGATTGACGAATTACACTGCTATATACAGTGTATGTATGAAAGCATATGAGTTATTAGTCATGTCGTATTATCCGTTTATTAACATTAAATCTGTACACAACACTGTGATAGAAAACAACATCTACAACACAATGTGACCTTTTCCAATACCATCTGAAGTAATAATACCTGCAAGATCAGTACAAGTAAATCAAACGGTGTTTAGAGAACTTCAAAAAACGGTCAGGTATAAGATAATATCGAGAAAGCAATAATTACGAAATGTACCGAAATCCTTGTTTACAACGGAAATATGATATAAACAAGTTGAAACAGTGCAAGTACCTTATCGATGCTTTGACACACTGTTGGCATAGACTGGTTTTTGTCATTCTCTATTTGGAACATACGTCCCTTAAGAAATGCGTAGTCTATATCCGTTGAATGGTGCTTTTAATGTGGTATGGCCGTTATCGTATTATGTTTTATAGATGATCACACCATATGTGCGACGACTTAGACTGAAGATAATCGCAAGAAAGACGGAAACTAATAATTGCTAAGCCTAGATGGAGAAAATCGTTTTAAAATAGAACTGCAGATTAATCATTACTTTTCGCTCATAGTACGAATGACGCAGGAGGAGCCAATAATGTGGCATTTCAGATTTCAAATTGAGAAGAGATATAAATTTGCATTTGCATCTTTAATAGTTTTTAAAATGATCTTGCCCGGGCCAAGATTATAACTCGCGACCTTGGGCTCGACAATTAGGCAGTGTTGTCACTGCACGAATATGGCAGAGTGATCAGGTGACTGCACCACGTCTATTGCTGGTTACACAAAAACAAATCGACGAATACATCCTGATAGGTTATATCGTCCCCAAGTTACTATGTTTACAGCTACCGAGGATGACATACTTTTCCTTTATTAATTATCTCAATTTCATTTAACTCCAAACCGGTGACTGTCTTTACAAAAGTGATATAGTTTGATAAGACTTTTCATATGATTTTAGGTTAGTCGCGATTGATTGAGCGGCTGGAACAAGAATTGTGAATATGTAAAAAGTGTTCGGGGTCGACAGCAATACTTCGTCAGGTTGTGGCGAAGTAATAATAACAAAAAAATGGCGCTATACAGAGAAACATTTGCAGCATTAGAAACAGCAACACATAAAATAAGTTTGACTATCGATGAAACCAAAACAAAGCTCTTGGTAACGAACATCAGATTCGCGACAACCTCTTTACGAACAAATAAAATATTGTAGTTCCACAAATGTCTACATTCGGGCTCAAACATAAGTGGAAAGTAATTTAAAAAGAAGAATCAGGCTAACAAATCGCTACTACTTAAAATTAGTACCATATATGCCTTTAACAAAATATTCTTCTAGAAGTATTTACTAGTATAGACATATTAAGAAAAATTTGGATCAGTACAAGACTAAGGCGCATGTTGAAAGCAGAACAGCTTAAGTAGTGGTAATAGGCCAATTCTGGAACACAGGTGATTACCTATGTCCTGTCCAGGTGTGCAAGTGTTTTACCTGTCCAGGTGTGATTACCTGTTCAGGTGTGTTCAGGTGTGCAGGTGATTTACCTGTACATGTGACCACATCTTTACAGGTAAACACACCTATACAGGTAAAACACTTGCACACCTGGACAGGACATAGGTAATTACCTGTGTTCCAGAATTGGCCTATTACCACTACTAGCTTTGAATTGGTTCGTATATACTATGAGAATAATAGGGTGCATGTGGCAAAAGTAGAGGATAGACAGTTTGCCAAAATGTCTGTTTGAGAAGATTCAAAGGAGTTCCGAAGTCACAAATTTACACCTACGGAAGCCTAACGCAAAAATATAAACAACTGCAGCAGCTAATAGAGATAGCTGAACTACCATCTTTAATAAATTGCAGAATTCTAATTTGACTGCAACGGCGTGGTGATGATGGTAGTTTTTAAAATTTCTAGAGTTATAGAGAAGTATTTTGGATCTGAAAAAGTAAAAAATTAACCATTTCAACAATTTAATTTTAGAAAATATAAAAACTCAAATCAATTGGGGATATTAGCACACCCCCAGATGTAAAATTTTCCCAAAATTGCTGGTGATAGTTCATTGACTATAAGTTTTGAAGCTGGTACTAGTAGGGTTGTTTTCATCCTTTATTTTCTAAAACTTTATATACATTTATGATCGTTTAATGTATTTTTGGAGTCCAAACTATAGTTAACGCACAACTCCAGCTATTTAAATGTACATTAATATAAGTTAGCTTTTATGCGAAATTGTTAACTTTCACGCGTGCATATGCAACTTTACATCTGTTCGTGTTATGATTTAATAAGTTCAACGTGTAATAATTTTTTTGTAAAATCAATACCAAAACATTCCATATTACTCAACTTTGATGTATTTGAGTGCTAATACGAACATATGTATCATTTACTTGCATAGTAGAAATACATATTAATTGCATTAGCTAGTATTGCCACTATTTTATTTTTCTAAAAAAATATGTTATTAACTATCATAGAAGGCCGTGACCCGACATCAAATATGTTATAATTAACTCTAGTAACTCATACTGGTAGCTATTTTATCAATTAGATCAATAACAAATTCTTCATGAACGAATAAAATTTACTAAAAGTGTTTTTTGAGAAAAATTTTCTTTTAGTGGCATTACTGTATATTTATCTAAAACTCAAAAATATTTAATTAATAAATTTTTTAAATATTTTTGTGTAATAACTAAACAAATTTGGCAACATTGTCGTATGTAATTTGAGCCGTAGATTTCGAAAAACATAAAACATACAGAACGATCCATTGAATAAATCTAAGTAATGACATTTACGGTGAAATCGAAAGTCGGCTGTTTTAATATACATATGTCTGTCAAACTGAAATTATGTTTAAACTCCTTGTAACAAGTTTCTTCTAAATCCGTTGTTATTTAAATGAGATACAGACATGACCTTCGTCTCATTATCAAATCGTATACTCTTTATTTAATTTGTAGACGCCATCTCTGAAAATTCGTCAAGTTTCAAAACTTGTTGTTTTTACCTAGAATCTGCTAACAGAACATTTAACTTGTCTGTATATTGAGAAAGTGATACATCTAAGACATTTTATTTTCCCCTTTGTAAGAATGTGATACTACATTTTCGTTTATATTAAGCTTGCTATTTCAAAAACATTTGTGCGCAAACGTATTTTATTTGTAACAGTATAATTATGGCGGCCGTGTATAATACAATTTAATTGTTTTAAATTATAGGTGAAGTCTGTTATTCTAGACCTGGAGTTAACGACTAATTTATATTAGAAGAAATTGCTTAAAATAGAAATACAAAAAAGTGCAATAATCGCAGCTAGCAGTGCAACGTCTATTGTTAGGTTACTTGCAGTTTTAAGGTTGTGTAAGCTGTAAACATTTTTAATGGCACGAAAACAAAATATGTGATCTAACTGTTTGTAAATAAATCACCACAACCAAATAAGCAGCGTACGTGCCGATATCGCAGGTAGCTGTGATTTTAGCTGCTTTATTTATGGTACGTTTGCAAAATGTTTTTCACTATAGTGTTTGTATGGCTCTAAACTATCTTTTCTGAAATAACCTACCAGACTTTAAATTATTTTAAAAGCTATATTTAAGATTAAGTAATAAATGGCACGGTCGAATCCCGAAAGAGGATGAAGCCTTTACGAAAGTGGGCGAAATGTTGAGTTCTTCGGCCTCAATAATGACACGGTCCAATCCCGGAAGTCGTTTGATACTTAATGACAATGGCAGTGAAAGTCTTCGAAATTATATTTAAGATTATAAAATGTAGTTTTTCTATTGGCCAACTAAATAATGTTTAGTGTTTCCCCATTACTAGCATGTTCATAAAAATATTTGTTTTATCCATTGACACAGTGATGCAGTGCAAACGTTTACCTGTGTGTACGGAAGAAGGGTTTAAAAGCGTTTCTGAAACGGAAAACGTTAGTTTTTATGTTCATACTACCATCCCATTGTGTACATGTTTCGTATCTCAATACATATAACCAGATTCTTTCTCTGGCTAAATCCAGAAGGTTGTTACGAACTAATATACACTGACGTTTAGGGATTTGGTGGGATGAACATTATGTAGGTCAGTGTATTAAGCAGCCCTACAAGGGTTTTGACGGGATTCGCAGGATTGCAGTAACGAAAACAAGCCGTGAAGAATGTAAGCGTCGGAAGCGTGCTCACCTGGGACGAGCTCGATCTGCGTAGAGGCGCTCCAGGTGGTGGAGTTTCAGCATGTTGATGGCCCTCTGCACCTTGGGGGTCATGTCGGCCTGGGTCGGGGGCCCACTGCGCACACTACCTGCCACCAGGACGCATTAGCCCACACCAAGTCATACACTACACGTCATGCACACCCAAAAAATGGATTCAAGGTGTTAGCATTAAGACCGTCGCGTCTGTCTTAATTTAGGAGAGGTGCTTATAAAGCAAACAATGGTCAGCCACTAATATAAGAGTTTGGATAAGATCTGTTTTAATGTTCCCAGTGCGGTACAAAACAATGCAGCTGCTCAGAGAACGCTACAGAAAAGGAAATTAGCACCTTATTATCGCCTGCAATTCATCTAGTGACAGACTATAGCATTCCAAAGAACACAAAATAAGCTGTACGTTGTGTATCTGCATCCTGGGTTCACAGAAATAATATAAAGTCAGTAATTCTATAATCCAGAACGTACGACTTGCGGTAAAATACTGTAATTGAAATATTTTTTGATATATTGTGCATAGGCTTAATAATATATTCAAGATTTACTTTAATTAGAACAGCCACATTGAAAAAATCACAGAAAATATTTTTTAAATTTGCTCAACAGCAGCTATATTTACATAAAACTCAAAACGAAATTAGTTGGAGGTCATCACAATTTTAGTAAATCAAGTATTTTGCATTTTAAAGTAATCAATAGATTTATTATCTTTTAACAAGCGATCAGTGGACAAATCCTTTATGCTAGCCTTCAATTGCAGAATCTCATTAAACAAGGCATATACGGTTGCGCAACCCTTCGATGTTGTTTGAAATTTTAAATGTTTATACATTCTTGTGACATTTCCCAGCACAACAACTATCCATGGCTATAAGCAGGTTATGGCAAATATAAATAACAATTACTTTTCAATATTGATTTCACTGCAATGTTAATTTCTTTTTTTTATTTTAGGACTGTAAATCATCAAACTTTAGCTGTATCATTAAACTAAAAAAAAACGACCAGCACAGGTTCCTAGATGCAACTCCGCAACCAAACAAAATCATAAAAAATATATTTTCATTTAAAAAAAGTCAAGTGCAGCACAAATCGCAAGCAAACAAACAAGGAAACTTGTTTTCAATATGTCTTTCTCACAAGAAAACAAGATCTTTAAATGAAATCCTATTTTCGAATTGAACCGGGTGCAAGAAAATGGTGAACGAAAGATAACATTCAAACTTAAGTTAACAAACTTAGAACTGACCGTATTGTTTATAGTAACTACGTGCTTAGATTAGAAGTTCAAAATGCACAGCCGCCCTTGTCTAAAAATATTTATGATCGCACTGTATTTACATTAATCATATAATTAATATATACCTATGGTTCTACTCGCATAATTACACATACAAATTACCGATTTAATGAAGGAAAGGCATGGCATAATTTGAAGAACGAGATAGTTTATAAATGTTATTACATGTTTTTAATGTATAAAGTCTCAATCTCACGAGCTTTTGCTTCGTAAATCTTTTAAGGAATGCGAAATAAAACGAGACAAAAATAGAAAAAGTTGCTTAGCAATATGTTTTTTTAAACCTACGCTGTTGGCGTACCTTTTCAGCAATTTTTTTGAAAGTTCTTTGACCTCAATTTTTACAACCACGTAAGAAAGTGATGTATATTCTGAAAAATACTATTAAAAAACTTTATATGTAAATTTTTTATATATTTACTTTTGAATCGCTCTCATCCAAATAATTACTCATCAATTTCAAATTCTGTTCGAAAAATAACAGTGATTTTCAAAACTACAGTTATAAACAAAGGAAAAGAATCTTTAACAACTCTACCAACAGATAGTAGAAATGTATTTATTAAAATGTTTTGAATTTTGCCCCTCATCTCGATTATCAGATTCGTATTCTACACATTAAAAGCACCTAGAAACTGTGAAAGGGCAGTGGAACGAGTTTTTTTTTAATTAATCTAAACTATTAAGGAATCAAACACATTAATTTAAAATTCGACACATTACTATAACACAAGAGTATTAAAAATAACTTAGACATAATAGCAAAAATATCATAAAATAGTCAAGCACTTTATGATTGAATTGAAATGTCATATTCGATTGTCGATTATATTGGGTTTTACTTTATTAATTTTTTTTATTGTTATATTCTTATAGAACGTGTTCGCGCATATTAAGAGGTAAAGAAACGTGGAAAATGTATGTTGCCAGCGTTAAAGTGTCAAAATTAAATATTATTACGCCATGGGATATAACAAAGTTAACAATAAATTTGTAACAGGCGTCGCTATAAGAAAACATATGAGAATTGATTTATAGAAAAAAATCTGGTATGATACACGCACACAACTTCCTTTTAGAGTGGAGTGATCTTATAATTAGCAAAAAAAAATTTTTTAAATTTATATAAGCATTTGTCAAAATTTTTCAAAAATTACAAATTCTACAGTAACCATACAAAATAGAGCGTTAGTTGAACAAATTTTCACATATAATCTCATAAGAGCATTAATTCTTTCCGGAAATTTTTTGAGTGCATTGCAACAACGTCGTATTAATTTGCCCGAGCGGGACGCGAGGGCAAATTAGGACGTTGTTGGAATGCACGAAAAATAATTTCCGGATATGAATTAATGCTCGAATGCAGATTCGGTAAGAAAATCGTACCACACTCATTAATGACCAATAGAAAAATTAGTTCACGAGCCGTAACCAAAACAACAACAAACATTTCTTGGAAATTTTTGGTATGTAACTGTGAGGGTTTGTGTCGTTACGATTTTCTTACCGAATCTGCATTCGAGCATTAATTCATATCCGGAAATTATTTTTCGTGCATTCCAACAACGTCCTAATTTGCCCTCGCGTCCCGCTCGAGCAAATTAATACGACGTTGTTGGAAGGCACTCAAAAAAAAATCCGGAAAGAATTAAGGCTCTTATGAGATTATATGTGAAAATTTTAAGCTGATTTAAAAAAAATAATAATATACCGGGGGTTATATTTAAAATAGGAGTTAATAAAAAAGGGGGAAACAACCAAAGAAAATCATCTATCTCACATTAATACACATCAAAAATGTAAATTTTGAAAAAAATCAAAAAACCTGAAAAATCACAAGAGTAAACACCATACTTCCGGCTATGCGATTTTCTTCAAAAGCTTGCTGTCGCATCTAGATAGTATATAAAACTTATATATGAAGTTTCAATGCCATACGTACCTCTTTTCGTTTTTGAGATATTCTGTTCATATGCAGACAGATACACAAACTCACAGACTGACACACAGACCAATGAACAAAAACATGTTTTTTTGGTTCAGGGGATTCTAAAACTTGAAGATCTGTTGAAAACTTAATTTCGAATTTTTGGGGTGAATCCAATTTATTGTAAAACGAAGTAAAAATAGTAATCCTTAATTTTATACTTTTACTAATTTTCTGTAAATTATGTGTATTACGAACATATGATTGTGTTGTCACTTTTAAAATATAGCGGCAGTTTGTCTTTCTTTAACAACGATAATGTTTTATGTATTATTAAGATCATTTTCCTGTATACGCTACAGTAAATGGTATTTATATTGCAGTTCTTTTAGACTTAAACAGAATACTTTATTATATTTCTTAAACTTATGCAGAATCAATGTTGCTCATTTAAATTAATTAACATGCAATAAACTGCAATGCAACTTATTGGTAAATACATTTTAGCAATATTATTTTAAAAAATATTCTGAAGAGTTTTGCAAAAAATACTAATGTGCTAAATAATAGTCTCGAATCGTACTGTATGCTTCACAGAAACCACTTCATATGCCATCAATAGCATGGGTTTGTTTACCGATGTGAATAAAATGTACAGACTAACAATGCGACCTCATGACACCTTTGTGAAATTACAGAAGCAGTAGACACCTCAGAATGAGTCGATGGCTGCACCTCCTACACGTATTATTTTGGTAAATATTTCTTTGACATTTTATTTTTTTTTTAAATCTGAATCAATAGTTCGCTGTATTGTAATATAATTACCATTATTGCAAATATAGTATGATCAAAAATTATTTTCATCTAGTATGGCTATGGAATTGTTCCTAATTTACGAATGCAACTATAATTCAGTTAATAATCAAATGCCAAGTTTGACATTTCAGTATAAACGTAGTTGCATTCATAAATTAGGAACGGTTCCATAGCCATACTAGATGAAAATAATTTTTGATGATACTTAATTAGTGAAGCTGCCTTTTTAATTTTAAATGGCTTCCTATATATAGATTTTACATATATAAACGCAATATACTAAATTTCAAATAAAGATGCACTAGATGGCGCTCCGAGCACAAACTTAGGTTTACACTAGAAAAATATAAGCTTGTATAACTGATCGTGTTTACAATAATTTCGTCCTATGTAATTTAAATAAACGTTGTAGGTCAGCCTCTTTTATCCACTATTTATCGGTTTTCCTTTTATAATTTTAGGATTCATACCAAATGTTAAATTGATAATTTTGAAAAGATACTTGATTTTCAGATGGTTGCGGTTGTAATGTTTACTTTGTTTTGGCCAATCACGGTCATAGTTATGATTACTACTTAGTTCCAAGTACTGCTTGCTTATTTGAAATTTAGTATAGTTCACCTTTATCTGATGGTGTAAAAATATTGTCACTAAGATAAAAAAAATCAATGTTGAAATAGAAGAATGTGTGTTTCACATTTGCATTCAGCATGCATACGTAAATTCGACACGATTAATTAAACACGCGACGTTCGGACAGATTCATAGAAAATATGTAGTAAGTAGCATCATCACTTACAGGAAAAGATATTAAAAATGAGCGAATAAATCTGCCGAAGGCAAAAATTAGCATCCGAAGTTAAATTTTAAGGCTTATTTTCTATAAGGGGTTAACTAATGATGGCCTTGAATTGTTGATTATTTCTAATATAATTGCAACTACATATGCTCTTCTTGCTTATAAAACGGAAGCTACTTACATTCGCCTATTTCAAACTTTTAAATTGTTAACACGGAGACTTCAGCCACCGTCTAATTTATTATGATATACTTCGAAAAAGCATGCAATAAGTTGGAAAAAGAAAAATATACTGAGACTAGCGGCATGGGATAATAGAACCGACCAGCCACAGAATAGTCATACACAGTATAAACGAAAGTAAGGGGAAAATCTGTAAAAGGCTTTACCCAGAACTTCCCTCGTCGACATTGTTACACTAAATAATTTTAAAAATCAAATTATATTAGGAGTAAAAATATATTCACGTTTCTAATAAATTAAATACATTTTCAAATTAAAAAAATGTATCCCGCTGGGGCTTGAAAACGCCGCATCTGCAGAGCGATCGTAACCGCACCCCTGCATACAGATCGTATCTGCGTTGATAAAGCCAACTACGCTACCGAGCCTCTTGCAAATAAGCCCGGCGTGCGCCTCTCCTGAACAGAAGGGTGTTATTGTTGAAACGTTTTTACTCTTTTGTGACATTATCCTGTATCGGTTGAGTCTTATTGTCGGCAAATGTAAAGCCTGACCTATGTGAAAGTTATTACTTCCTTCTATTTCAAAATTAACCCAAAAATAAACAAAATTTTATTATTTTAAGTTGCTCATCCTGTATATATTTGTATGAAATTTTACCGGTTTCATGCGAGGTAGCTATATAATATGTATACAAACTATCCTTTTTCTCCGATAAATAGTTTTTGAGCTATACTGCCAACAGTCAGACAGACAGTCAGACATACAGACAGACAGACAGACAGACAGACATGCCGACAGACAGACAAACAGACAGACCGGATAATGAAAACCTCTTTTTCGTCATCTAGGGACCTTGAAACGTGAAGATCTGAAGAAATCTCGGAAGGTGATTTTTTCGTGATTACTATACTTCCTTCGACTTTCAGACGAGGGAAATAAAAGGAAAGAACGCACTTGCATTATAATGGAAACTAATACCAAAAACAAGCACATGTGAGTTTGGGATTACTTAGTATGCATAACAAGCTCAGCGGCAATATAAATAGCCTAAAATACACAAACAAGAGAATAATAAAAATATAGTAAAATTCAATTTAAACAATGAAGTAAACATAATAAGCGTCTACGCTTAGATACAAATAAATTAAAACAAGAAAAAATAGCATTATATCAGCTATTACAGCACACACGTAACGATCTCTCGAGAGAGAATAAGAACGGTATAATGGGTGACTTTAGTGCAAGAATAAGAGATGTAGTAATACCAGGAATTAAACAGCAATTTAATGAAGAAATATTGAATAAAAAATAACAACAAATAAAATTTAGCACTCTAAATGATCTGATAATTAATAACACATTTTTCTCAGATGTGCCAGAGCATAAGAAAATCTGTAAATCAGTTTACAGGGAACTTCTCTAGCGCAAATTACATCTATTTGCAAATAAAAAATGCAGTAGCTAGAATTCGAAGTCGGACTCCAAGGTCGCTTTCGCCCGTTCAGACAGACCCAATTCGCTTACTACGCCCGCTTTAAACATTAGATCACATCGGGAGACTGGTTGGGTCGCTCCAGGCTTGAAGCATATTTCTATCTATTTTACGATATTTACCCTGTATCTGTTGAGTTCCATTTTCATTAAAGGTAAAAATCTAAGCTGTGTGCAAAGTATTTAATTGTTCCCTGCCTTAAAGTTTAAAACAGACATGAAATTCGCATGCAAAATATCGTCTTCCTCCAACAACTAGTTTTTGAGCTATACCGCCAAAAGCACTGACGGACAGACAGACTTGAAGAACTGAACAAATCTCGGAAGATAGCTTTTTACAATTACTTAGAGTAATACAAAGGGAAATCAATGGACTAATGGTTTTTTAATCAGTAACCGGTGAATACGTCAGACGCAAAATCTTCTGTAATAGAATAAGGTTCTGTAAGTATATGGAGAGATCACCAAAAAAACTGTGCAAGCCAATATTATTGATCAAAACAAAAACAGCATCTGCATCTGTACCCGACGCAACACTAGCAGCATGTAGCTGTACACCAAAGAGATGAAAAACAAATAGGTATATCAAAGGTCAATATCTAGCACTAGGAATACGTAAATACAATAGACTCTAATAAAATGTGAAAACCAGTGCATATGCAAGTGAAACACGACGCGAGACTTCAAGAGTTGAGTTATATATCTTTTACGTAGATAATAGAGCAAAGTGTTAAAAGCCGATAGGCCACCCATCGGTCAAAAAGTTCCATGATAAAAGGATTGACCCAACCGTGCCAGCAAGCAATACATTTTAAGTTTGACGTTGCTAGTTTCTACTCGGCAGACAATGGAGGTCAACACCAAATGTACTTGCAGCATATATGGAAGTTATAAATAAAAAGAATGAAGGAGAGGAATGCAGACGAAAATGTGAAGATGAAACAAAATCGAATAAAGATATAAACAAATGTTTTAAAATTAGAAATAACTCTAAAAAAAGTGTACGAATAACCGTTATTCTAAAAACTATTTCAAAACATCAGGACTCATCAGAAGAAAAAAATGCGCCAAATGAACTAAAAAACATAAAATCCCTTGGCAGTCCACTGAATAGATTGGTACTGAACCAGGTGACCATTCGATGTTGGGATACAATTAACATAGCTCTTCTCTGAAGACTAGTCTGTCAGACAGAGTAATGAGACTACTCGCAAAACAAATTTTAATACATACACATGACTTGGAGACAGCACAATGGGCTCTCATTAATACCTAAGCGCGCATGAACTTGATTCATCATCCATCAAAAAATCCAAACATCCAAAAATTTTCTTGGCCTAATTGCATACAAACGAGTACCTAGAGAATGGAAGCTGAACAACCGTAGAACTACAGAGACACGTTCTTGCTAAACACTACCTGTATACCATTACCATGCAAATATTGTAAAACACAACAGAACTTTCTACGAAATACAAAGATTTCCGATGTAGCACGGATGCAACCTTTATAGTACGACAAATTTACTGTAGAAAAAATAAATTGAATTTACTTACCCTGCATATCTATGCGTAGTAGAAGAAACTTACTCGATAGAGTTAAATAAAATACGTATGATAAAACACATTACAATTACTGAGACTTGTAAAAATATATTAGCACCAACCGTAAAACTATAATAACATCAAATAACACAGAGGATTACCTTTAACCCAAGATGTAACACAGGGTGATTTCTCGAGTCCGTTTCTGTATAACCTGATAATGAATCAAATAATGTATGTATTATCTGTAACCTCTCTTACCTTGCGGTGTAGAGGATGGTGCTTTATGCTTTTGCATCTGGCGGTACAATGCTCAACTTGCTCCGGATTCGGGATACAAAGTTGAAGCGCGCCTTTGATGCTCGCGCAGCAACCATTGTGTGAGGTTTGGTGATCAAATAATACAACACGAAATAGGCGACAGCAATCAAAGTAATATACAGGGTGTATCAAAAATAAGGGTACATACTTTCCAGAAGCACTCTACGATAAAAAAATAAATGAAAAAGTTGTGATAAACTTATGTCCACAAATGAATCTTTTCTGAGATATTATGCTTTAAAGTGTTAACGTAGGTAATTATAAAAAACACTTTATATGGCACAATGCAGCAAACGTTAGATGATTTGGTTGCTGTCGATTTGGAAAACCTTGATGGAGCCTTGCAGCCTCTCGGTCATTCTCATTGGTACGACTGAACATACAAATCTTATCAGCTTTTTCAAAAAAGAAAAATTCATTGTGTTACTAAAACCGAATTTGACTTATTTCAATAATACACTTACTTGATTAACAACTTAATTATATAACTTTGATAACAACGTAAATAACGTAAACCGTCCAATTATAATTTTGTAGATTTCATATTACTTTAAAAGTGATCTACATTAAAACTTGAAAGCTTGATATCTTCGAATTTATTTTGATTTATTTTTGATCATAAAATACTTCTCTTATATTCGAAATAACTTGTATATTATGCCGACCCTGCACTACTACTGATACAAGGAAGATGATCTTCATTGACAATTGCACCAATTTAACATAAAAGCAACCTAATAAATATGAAAATTGCATCAGCAAAATCTAAACTCTAGTAATTTCAAAAGAGTCATTGACGTTAACTTGGAACTAGACACCAAAATTATCCAACAAGTAATGAACCTTTTAATTACCTAGACATGATAGTCCCAAGCTCCTGCTCAAAGAAGCTCAAATGTGGGAAATGAAATACACATCGATAGTCAAGTTAAAATCTACAAAGCACTAGTACGGCCTGTATTAACTTATACCACAAACACACGTGCCGAAAGTAAAATGACTAAGTATAAAATAGGAAAGGTATAAATAGATAGGCGTAGATCGATTATAGGAATCACAGTACAAGATAGGTAGTCTAACAGCTCATTATGGGATAGGTGTAAAATACAAGATGTCAAATGGTAAAAAAAAAGCGAAATAAACCTGTAAACAGAATGGCATATGACGGAATAGCGGAAACCAGCGGAAACGAAAAGCCAGCTAGAATAGGACCACGTGGCATCACCGCGATAATGAATATAAAGTTTGATATATTATCATTCGCAGAATAAACACGAAAAATTCTATCACTAGGAGAAGGGAAAGTAGAATATCCAAATTAACAATTTTTGGGAAAAAATCAATATGAATTAATATGAATGTGTTTAGTTTATAAGATACATCGATTTTTAGTGAGATCCCATCTGCTTTACAATAACCAACACACTCATCAATGAGAAGCAAACAGGAGAATTTTATAATAATACTTCCGGTTGTGCAATTTTCTTCAAAAGCTTGGTGTCGCATCTACATAGTACACAAAACTTATATATGAAGTTTCAACGCCATACCTCTTTCCGTTTTTGAGATATTCTGTTCACAGGCAGACACACAGCCACACAGACAGACATACACACAGCCAGACCAATGAAAAAAATTATGTTTTTTGGAATCAGGGAACTCTAAAACGTGAAGATCTGTTGAAAACTCAATTTCGAATTTTTGGGGTGAATCCAATAGGTACTTCCTTTATTGTAAAAGGAAGTAAAAATTAGATAATTTATTTTTATCCAGGAGTAATATTGGAAATTAGGCCATATCATTCACTAGTTTGTAAACATTAGAAATTTTTCACTATTGAACAATGGAAAACGTGTGCAAAAACAAACACTGTTACACCCTATTCTTTTTAACAAGAAATAAATACAGGGCGTTACGGAAGTCTAGGTAATAATTTTATCTAGTGATAGAGCTCACCAAACTCAACAACTTTTCTATTTATCGTTCTTTCAATCATTTGTACTCTTTATATTTGACGAGCTGTTCAGTAAGCAAATATAAAACTTAAAGATGAAATGATAAACAGGATTATGCAAACGTTAAAACAGTTTTTTTCTTATATAAAACGTGTGTATCACGTGACTATCAGTTAACACAAAACATGCAATCAGTAACTTACCTCCCTTATTTAATGAGGTACATTAGTGGCCAGACGTTAACTAAAAGTTTTATCAGTACATCTGGACTTGGTCGGTATGCGTTTCAAAGAAACGTTTTTTGTATTTTGTGCCATTAAATTAAAATATTATTCCATAAGCGGGTACTATTTTGAATTTTAACTCAGCTTTGAGTGATGGTAATGAACAAGTTGATTTCGGCCATTATCATTACGTAACAAACGGCTTCCGGGATTGGACCGTGTCATTATTGAGGTCGAAGAACTCAACGTTTCACCTACTTCCGTAAGGGAAAAAAGCAGAAAGACACGGTAACGTGTAGACCATGCTAGAGGTAAAACTCTTCTGATTTGTTCAGTTTGAAGAGATTTCTCTGTGGTTTTATTTATTACGTGGACTTCCATGACAGGTATACAGGTATATAGCAAATGTTTATTTGCAAATTAAAAAGATAACTATTATGTACTATCTGTTATATGTTATTATTTATCAACATTAAGCAACTGACAGTGGTGTCTCGTATTGTTAACGTTGTATATCCGAACTCTTATACGTATACATTAATCCTCAAACCTCAACATGCTGCGCGAAATAGAAATCAATAGCTATTATTTTCGACATAAAACGTGCAATATAGAGAAATCTTATTAATAATATTAAGGCCTCACCTGTATTGCGCTGCAGTACACTGCTGCTAGTGGAAGGCAACCGGCTATTCTAGGCAATTTATAATTTAAACAACCAAAATTATGCAAGTTTTATTTGAAGAATGCCATTATATACAACTGCCCTAATCCTGAATTTTTAATATTCATATTTTTAGAATTGCGAATATATTATTCGAGTACCTATAAGTTTCAAAGCAGAATACCTTAAGATCATTTTTTTTTAAAGGGATGCAATTGCTTGTCAATCGCAACACTTGAAATATGTAAATAGCAGTTGCGTTTCACATAAACCAATAAGACTATATAGGTAAATTCCATTAATATATAAAATGGGCTTAAAGAAAGAATTGCCATTACATCAATGCTGAATGCTGACAAAAGCTACAGGCACTTCGATGTAATGTTTACCACCTTAATCAGCTGTAGTAAAGTGCGCGACCCATTCCCTGTACTTATAGTCTTCACTTCGACAGGGTGATATAAAATTTTGCTATTCTTGTTGGGACATTTCAAAATTTTAATGAGCAATTCACTTATTTCTGCTTTACGTAGACGTAATCACAATATTTAGTACTAACAAGACATTGCAACATAATCTCGAACAATAATATTCCTTATTTTTTATAATTCGCTAAATAGGTTAAATAAAATTACCAACCTATATATTTTAGAATTCCGAAGGCAAGTTATTTGCCTAGTAAGAACAAAAAGCACAAAAAATAAACAATTTTTAAGAAACATATCCGAAAATATAGTTTTGCAAGATAAAGCATATTCCATAAAAGACGGAGACTTTCAGTAAATAAACTCTTCTTTATGAGTTTCATTTAGGTAGAATGCGCCCCGGCATAAAAGGGCCAATAAAAGTGCGTAAATACAGTTCCTTGCATTATTAATATCACGTAAAGTGAATGTTTATGACAAAAATTAGTTATGCCGTTAACGTAGCTTTATGTCCCTCATACGAAGCTAGTTGCTCCAAATCTCGTTTCAGAATAGGTAAATTACTTTTAAAAAGTAATTAATTACTAAATACCAATTACCTCCCAATGAAGTAATTGAATTGCCAGAGATATCAGTTACGCAAATTAAATAGTAATTCAATTATAAATTACTTGGTAATTGTAATTGCACTACATAAATTACTTTTTCAATATAAATTGTTGTCCTATATCTGCGAAGTAGTATTTAGAAAGTTAGGTTTGAAAAATCGAAATTTGTAGCTGCTTAAGCTAGTTGATGATTGTGATAGAAAAGAATAAATTATATTTATACCGTACTGTATTATGTAATCTGTAGTACTTACCGCAGGTGTATTTTCGCTTCTTATACAATAATATTTAGCGAGCTACACTGCTACACAAAACACAGTATATGCACATTCCATCTAAAGACATACGCGTCTACACCAAATATTTTTCTCTTTGCTCGTGCACATGTTGTTGAAATTGCAAATATTGCACAAAATTAACTGTTATCGGACCAGTCATAGAAAATTATAATTTATATTTATACAGGGTGATCCGTAAGTATGATAGTTGAATTTAGGGGTAGTTAAAGGACATCGAACATAACAACTTTGCATAATAAACTATACAACAAAAATTAATAATTATCCTAAAAAAAATAAAACATCTAGTTGATTAAACTGATTGACGGTCACTGGAATGAACTTCGATCAACAAAGTTCGTACATGTGGTTGCATTAAGACTGAACTTGATTAAAATGTAAAAGACAGCTATTTTCTCATTTCAATCACATTTAGTGCAATAGGTTAATGTACTCTTACTGATTTAGCCAGTGGTTCTCAAAAGTCTGCACCAGCCCTAATACGATTTTTTTCGGTGATAAATTTTTAGTGCAATGTACTTCGACTAAGCTCGGTATACACCCATTCAATTTAAATACCATACGCATGAGTCACCCTGTAGTGTTCCACAAATACCCAACTGCTATTTGCTTAGCATGAAATGTAATAAAGCCTTATCTTATTTTTATGTGGAGATTTTATACCGAATCGAAGTCAGTAATCTAGTAATTGAATTAACAGACTGTAATTCAATTACCGAGAATAATTTCCATTGCCACAAGTAATTCGAATACTTTTAAAGTAATTTAAATATTTTAGCGTCATTTAATTACTCATAAGTAACTGAGTAATTGACTGTATTCTTGTTAAGATAGAATTTCGGCTTAGACCGCGTAGTCTTTGTAGATAACACCCAGCATTCTCTGGCTTAATGTGTCTTACACTTTGTAAACTCGAGCACTGATCCGAGTGAATTCAGAGTGAAATCCGTACTAAGAACTAAAGGTTAGTGTGGAGCTATTTATAGTCTTCTGCGCCAGCGGCTCGGAACGACGTAACACTGACTGGTCATTCAAGTGCAGCATAATCCGTGAGGCGTTTCCATATGACGTACAGTTGTTATAATGCTTTAGTTCGTGTATCACACGAGTCTACGTCGGGAAAATGTTAAGTAAGTAGGGATTAACAGGTGAAATACTGAACATTTTTTGTGGTACGGATGCAGATCCATACCTGGCCATAAACAAAAGTCTTTCTAGGTGTGAATAAGTGGATGTAAAATAAGCTTAATCTTTTGTAAGGAATATTGCAAGATCGTCCGAACCGACTATACAGTGGAATGTCTATTTTCAAATTGTATTTCGACAAATTATTACCCGCAAATGCCTCTGCCTTAACGTAATTTACTGCTCAGCTAAATCAATAGCCAATCATTTACTTTTTCATATTTATTTTACCACACACTTATGGCATATTTTAACGTGACTATATCATGAATTGCCTTCAGCAAAGGATTCTGTTATTTCTTGCAATAATTCCACCTGTAGCATATTTGTCTAAATATATACTGAGATAATTGTTTTCTTGGATAGCAAAAAACAGTATCAATATCTGCTTAAAGCAAACGTGTTTTCCATGATTACGCCACTGGTCTGAGAAGTGGTGAAAAGCACTTAAACCGCTAATTCTTTGCAGTAGGGCAAATGGAATTCTATAGCGAAATAAAGAAAGCAAAACCCAGTCAGGTGGGTATAATCCTACAACGAATTCTACAAATTTCAGGTCAACGAAGTTAAGAACTCTAATACAATTGACGAGAAATCCTAAATAGAGATTACAGATAGCTCACCACGTCACACGAGAATAATACAGTTTTACTGATAAACAACCGTCTGGTTCTGAAGTTCAGTTTAAAAGGGAACATTAAGAAAGGATTTGGGAAATATTATGAAGCTAAATATTAGGGCGAGTTTAATCATAATAAGACAATTTAGATACAATTGAGGTATTGCTATCTAAACTTGCTTTCAATAAAGTAAAACATTTAGAACGCCAATAATAATACTAGTGGGAAATATGGACAAAATTAGATTAACCAAGAAACAGCATTTTTGAATTACGTAATTTCAAAATCAGTACAATTGAATAATTATGACGTTAATCTTTCTCATATGTATTTTGTAATAGATAAATAGCAATGGCCATCCCCAACTAACAACAAAACAAAAACATATATTTTATTCTTCCTCAATTGCACTTTTGTTCTTTTATGCTTGTCAGATTATGTTTCAGGAAACTTATTGTAATGACATCAATTACTACTATGTCTGGTTGAAGTTTGTCATACATAATTTTATCTTAACAATTGATTAGTTTCCTATATATCATTTTTAGTCCTGCAACTTTAGTAGTGATCTTTACATACTACGCTATATACCAATACAGTAGCCCCAGTTGTAAATTTGCATACGCATAGAATAAAATTACACCGATTCAGGAAGTCGAGAATGAGTCCTAGAGATATACGACAATAAACGGATATTTTGACAATAAAGTAAAAGTAACATTCACAAAAATGTGTCGGCGTTGAAGCATTTTAAGACCAATAACAACAGTTTTCAAAATTTCTAACTTACGGACTGGAATTCAAATTCGTCCTTCATTTTCATTCCAGCAAGTAAAATGTGTATTTCTGAAGTTTTAAAACCATATCATAATAATAATTGCTGTTCAGCTCTAACGTATAACGAAATAAACCTAGAGAGCAAGATCGCCGCAATCATTTTACGAAAAATAGTTTACAGAAAGAATACTTAATTGGCATGAGTGTAACTGGCACTCTCCGATAATAAAATACGATTTCGGCTCGGTAAACAAAAACAAGACGAGAAGCAGGTGCGATAACGAGAATACAAATCGATAAATACATATAAAGAAAAAAGCTTTTTCCCACTGCTGATCATGTAAGTCAGTGATACAGCCTTAGTAACAAAACGTGTAAGTCGGTGATTATATTTGTTTGCTGCTTTTTCTTGACAACGGAACTTAATAATACTATTATTAAGTTCCTAGGATAATAAAATTAGCAAAGCAAGATGCAGATTTAGACGTTTTGTTTCTAAATTGCAAGTGTTTATGTGACATGTGACACTCATAGGTAACACGACTCACGAAAATTAATCCTGGTGACAGGTGACAAACCAAACAATTTTTTCAAAAATCTAGGAAAATTTTGATAAGCAACGGGAAAAATATAGTAAGATAACTCGGAATGTATCGCCTATTAACATTTTCGGCAGGCAACAAGCCGCGACTTCGTCTTGGCTTGTACTTGCCTACCTCAAATGTTAATAGGTCCTTACATTCCTTGTGACTTAAATAACTATTTAGTTGTTTACATTAATATTCCACACAAAATGACTCAAAAATCACCCTGATAGGTTATGTCGTTCTAATGATACAAGTTTACATCAATCCGGTGGAACATACCTACTTCGCATGTATTAATTTTCCATTAATTGCGTGGTTGCTACAACAATTTGCAAATTTGTAAAAATGATCAAGGTCAAAAATAATGCTGTTGCAAGTACACGATTTCAAATAAATGTGGGCATAAGATCTATAACACATTAACAGTTTAATAACGTGTGTCTAAAAATAACCTGGCCATGAGTGGATTGAATTTTTTTTGGCGCATGTCTTGCACAATACGTTACATTTAGCAAAGCAGCGAACCACGGTTAAACGTCGAAAGATGGTTTTGTTTTCACTTGATAGGTAATAAACACAACCCTACAATAATTGAATATGAAATTTACAACACTTATGACACTTAATCACAAATTTGAGGTTAAACTTGACAGCTTCGAGTGCTACAAGCTACGCAAAGTAAACAAAATTTTCGTCGAGGCACTCTTAACCCTTTATTTTCGCATACTATTGCTAGAATACAAATTATTATTTTTTTCGTAGAGATTTCAACCAAACACAAGGTTGGATTTAGTTAAGTTATCTTGTATAATTTCGATCATACAAAATTCTAGGCAACGCAATACATAACTTTTGCCAACTTGATGTTTTCATGGAGATGACTTTCAGCTAGGTTAATATAAACAAATCCAGTTGCAAATAAAATATTTATTTGTTCCTAATATTGAAATGTATTCAAAAAATAATCAAATCGAATACAATGCGTACTTCGAACAGGTTATACGTCTCAAACTTCCTGCACAATAACACATCGAGTCGGTTTGGCAGAATAATCCTCCTGCTGACACGGTTGGACTATTTAACCTGTCAAACTGACACTCTTTTATTATTGTGCAACAAGTTATCGACATATATCCCGATAATATGGAAGTACTTATAGTATTACTTCTGATAATATTAATCTGAATGTTTATTAATATTATTGATCAAAATCGTACAAGGCAATTTGTAGGGAAATTCATAATACCTACAATAAAAATGTAAATAGAAAACTAAGCGGTATAGTTTAGTCACCGATATAATAATGAAATACTCATAAATTAGTAGTAAATTAAATACTATATGGTACACTTTAAAGATCGAACATAGAGAGTACGCAGTGAAGACCATGTTTAACATTCTTTAATCATACAGAAATTGGCATCGTTTTTCAGAACGTTATTTTTTTCAGCTATTTCTACTGAGCCATATTTGTGTATCCGAAATATAAATATTTTTCATGCTCAATGCATTTCTGTTTTGTTTATAATCGCCATATCTCTATGATTAAATTACGAACAATAATAAATGCGAAGGCAGTTTCCAGTATGTTCAATCTTAATACTTTCTGCACGGTATAGAAGGTCAAGATACAAACATGCAGAGAAACGCGAATAATATTCTATAGTGGAAAATAATAATTTTTAGATGAAGTCAGCTCAAATTGAGAAAATTACAATTGTAACAGACCAGCGGAATGAAAATACAAAAACAATATGAAATGATGTTAGAAAAATTCCTAAACCAGAAAAGAAAACGGCGAAAACGTTTATTAAAATAAACGATAAACATAAATTCGATGGTTAAGAAAACAAACAAAAATAGGCAAGGATTTATCGTAACTATGCCTGTATCTAACAGATCTGAAAATTAGATATTTACGTTATTAGACGGGTAGCAACATTTTTATGGCCGCGCCAATACTTTACAGGTCGAGCCCGTAGGGCAATACCAAAACTGTTAATTGCATCAGAAACGTTTCAGTCGCTTGTCAACTACAAAACTTCATTCCAAGTTCTACAAAAAATCCAAAATCTCACTTTCATCTTCCATATTCTTAAACATAATGATTTGGAATTTTGGTGTTTTATGTAGACCCTTAAGGGGACATAAGATATCTATTTGGACTACTTCAAACTCTGGATTCCAGCATACTATGATCAATTAAAAATGCAAATTTTCCGAAACTTTTCTTGGCAATCAAGGTAGGTTGAATTAGATTTCAAAATCCTTTTTAGCACCCTCAAACATCTCCAGATACGATTTTTATTGCATTTTTTTAATCAATAATAATCACAATATGGTGAATACTTAAAATGACAAAAACAAAATTTTACATTTTTTGGAGAAAAACCAAACAAATTTGTTTTTAAGTTTCGAAAATTCGTATTTTTAATAAATCATAGTAAGGGGGTATGCAGAGGAAATAATTCAAATAGGCAGCTAGCTAGAGCCCTTGGAAGTCACAAGCCTCCACAATTTCAAATCATTATAATTAAAAATAAAAAATATACGTACGTGTCTTCATTTTAAGTTAAACACACTTTATATATAACAGCTATTGTGTTATTATTTTCATGCTGGATAATATACTAACCATTGCCTACTACTATTTTAGCTTTATTCTAATTATAAACGCTGTTTGCATTTTTCAAATTAATTTGTAAGTAAAGAAGCAATAAAAGTTAAACGTAAAGTTTGTGCCATTCCTGTTAGATGACCACGAAAATAGAGGGGCAGAATCTTGTCACAATAGATTTTGTTCTATTGCCGTTAGACAGCGCTGAAAACGTTACATACTCGAGTCTGTACGAGCTCAGAATCACATCATTTGGCCCAGTTAAAATTTTCAGGTATTTTTTTTATAACTTTGTCTTATAGACACTGAAGAAAATATTTTCAGTCAATTTGCTTACGTCATGATTGTAGGAGTGTCTAAATAGCTTTAGCAATAACGAATTACAAAAAGTAGTCAGAAAAACTAACTTAGAAATTAATATACCGATTCATTTGATTAGGCCTATATGATCTAAATATCATTTAGTTTACCATAGCATGTTTTGGTTCAAGTAAAACAATGCTGTTTATTGTTTAATAATATATTGACAGTCTGGTGTTGTATTCTTTTTGCAAAAATGGTACGTGTAAAGCTATTGTCAATTTGTGTAGGGCTGTTGATCTGAGTAGGTAAATCTTCCTGAAATTTTGTGTAGGGGCATAATTTATCATTCTGAACAATTTTTCTCAGGTAATATGTCAACACTGACAAGAGAGAAAATTAAATTAAGCATTCTACTTTTTGCAATTGTAACATAATTCAGTTGCTAGACATCTAAGAATTTAATAAAATTAATTAAAGCTTTTGTTTTCGGAAGCAAGTCTACATTATTCTTATTAAAATGATATTTGTAATAATTGCAACTATTAAAACTGTCAATAATAATGCAGTTTTTCTCAAAAATAAAAGACAGACTACCTAAGAAATCAAAAAGTAATTCATAATCATGTCTGCTAGCATCTGTGATGTATTATAATGTGTAGTTGAAATAGAATGTATTACTTTTAATTAGTACAACTTACAATGTACAGTCATGAAACCTCTTTCTTAGGCGAGTATAAATCGTCAGTACTAAATCAACTGCAAGTGCAGACAAAGCATAAAAAATAAATGCAGCGACAATTTAAACACTCAACAAAGGCTAGTAATTTCTTTCAATGTCATTCGCACGTCGCCAGTCTTTTCTAATGAAAGTCGCGTGTCTGGAAACTTTTAGTTAGTACTTTTGTTTAGAGTTGTCTGGAGAAAAGATATTTTTAAGATACCAAGTATATATCCCGCCCACGGGTTTTGATTTTTCTAATATTAAAATCTGAAGAATTTTCCACAGTCTTTATCAAAACAACAAGAAGTGTACGCAAACAGAAAAAAGCAATTACTTAATACATTTGCTTTTCTTCATGCTCAAACTTTTGGTGGAACAATTATTTTTTCAAATGTAATCATTATTAATAATCCTCACATTTTGACACTTAAGTAGTATGCCATATTAAACAACAAGAACAATGCTCGAACACCGATGACGTACGTACCTTTGCACTTATTTTAAGTAACATTGTAATACCTGATGACAGCTTCGAGCAAATATAGGGATCATAGTCAAAAGAAATAAATATCACTATATTTATTTCAATTTTAGCGCCAGTGTTTATTATTGCTGGAACTCCTGTTTAATATTCTTTTTCGACTACAGCCAATCCTTTTTATATTCACGAGTGGTTTTACCGTAAATCAATTAAATGTACTGTAGAACCTCCTACACGTATTTATCATAAGTATAATTAACTGTGGTATTTGTAGAATTCTCCAACGTCTATTAATCAAAATTTGTAGATATAACAATCGAAGCTCTTACACGATAAAAGCTTAACAAATATGTAAATGTAGGTAAAACCGGCTGTTTCAGATTGCTCCGATTCAAGTTATACTAGTACAAACTACGAACGGTTACAGCGACTTACAGTAAAATATGTTTCTGGTTTTGCCATTGCAAACTTTCATTGGAAAAACGTGAAAGTTCGGCATACTTCACTTTCGCCGTTGGACTGATGTGGACGATTTTGAAAATTTTAATAGAGTAGACTGCTAGAAAATCATTTTATTTTAATGAATGAGTTTCTAATGACTTAAACGTTATAATATACACTCAAACAAGCTTACTCCAACATACAATTTAGCTATTAGCTTTCGGAATTGACTCATTAAAGTTTTGCAAGGCAAAGTTTAGTACAAATTATATATAACGGAACATTTTGTGTTTTCTTAACAATGTGTTATTACATCAGAAACTAGTCACCGAGTAACTAACAATTTCCGCAAAATTCAACAGGCCACCGTTCTTAGCCTAAAGCTATTTTGCCTTTAGAGGTTTGCAATGTCTGTACAAGTAATACAACCCCGGGAAGCTAATGTGCGATGGCGTGGTACTAGTACTCTAGCACTGTAACTAATATTATGTTTGGCCCGCTACTTAATACTATGGATGATCGAATTAAGAGTAAAATAATGGAATAATCCTAATCAATTTTCATATTATAATTACAATAATGTTATATCTAAATTATTCTCGAGTCACAGCTAAAGACATTTCGTGAATCGATACACATATGCAATGTAATGCGAAACATTCTTACATGGGCAACAAGAGATTACATTATTATTAGCATATCTTAGAAGTTATAAATATTTATTCAATTAAAGTTTGCAGTTATATTTTATTTCTTTTTTGAACGGCAATGACTTCCAAGAAAACTCTTTACGTAGAACGAGTATCTATATTGTGCATTTGAAAGAGCAATACTTTATTAGAAAACGATTGGATAGCCCTTTTTACAATACCTTTTATGTTAGCTTTATTTAGTAGCCAAAGGCTTCCTGCGACGGTCTATTTGAGGGATCAGTGAAAAGCGGATGAAGAGCAAATATCAACTTCTAGCGACGATTCTCATCTTTGTATTTATACAGTAAGTCCAGACTTTCCGGTTGAATGTGGAGTATAACACCCTTTCAGCACACTCTCACTGTTTCGATAAAGAAAATAGTAAAACGTCAATATTAATATTCACATTAATACAATTTTAAATGTAAAAACTTCAAGCAGAATGTATATCTTGTCTTAACTTTTCTTTTATGGAGCTAATACCTGATGTGTAAGATGATTTTAAATCAATCATTAGAGAAGTCAGACTTCTATCTATAATAGTTATAACCAGCATGCTAAAAGTACACTATACAGGAAAATAAACCAGGAAGCATTAACTCCTTCCATTCTAATTAATAATTTTATTTATGAACACTTGCTAGTTGTTACATTTTCAAAATAGTTTTCAATAGCTATGTTAGCAGCTATCTTTTCCTAATTATGGTGTAGTTCTGAGTGGAATAAAATTTCGAAGAAAATATTATTTGTCATGTATACAACTAACTAAAGAAACGCGATCTTAGATTTGAATACATATTGCAAGATTTACTTTTATTTGAATTTAAATAAGGCTGGGTCCTACTGTTACCGTTGTTATCAAGACATTTCATGGAACGGAAAACGTGTCAAGATGAGCAAAAGAAAATCGATTTTTACTAATTTAAATCCGAGTTTTTTTATTTAAATCAAGAATTTGCGTATCTTTTATTTTTCTTAATTTATGTCAGTTTATAAAAATTCAGATGCACCAATAAGTTAATTCGTAGATGCATGAGGAACAGGCTATTCCACAATGAGTATTTAAAAATAACTACTTTTCTCTATACAGCGGACTGAACGGCTTTTCCATATTTTACCACTAATTTTTTATGCGACTCAAAATAAAACAAAGTAAATTGTCGTTCTTTTATCAGGTATTTTACAATACTATCTAACTTTTGTAGTGGGCCTTATTTTTATGTTGCAAGGTGTAGTTAAGAAGCTAAAACATTTTCACCATTTAGTAAATACTGCCAAACTTAAGAAATATGTTCCTTGAAAATGTTTATACAAAAAAGTTATATCAGTATAGGTTCAATTATAAAACATCACTGAGTTATGGCTTGTGGAGTGAAAATACGAAATTTCATAAATAAGGCTGTCTATAATAATTATTCAAGTACTTAAGAAACACATCCCTGCAGTAATGCGCGTATCCTGAGGCATCACTTAAGGTGGGGGCAAAATGAAATATCTGTATACCACACAAAAATACGAACTGCCAAACACAGCTTCCACAAAATGTTTGAACCTGAATTGCAAACAAAAATGCTGCACTTGCAATTTAAAGCCAAAATGTTGGGATTATTTTAAATAAAAGGTATTTATGAACTGTCTTACGTATTTTTCTTCATGAACGCATAACTCGGTTATGTTTTGTAATCGGACTCACGATATTATTTTTTTGTTTAAAATTATTTAAACAGCATATTCCTAGAGTTTGACAAATTTCGCTCGGGTAACTTTTCGATAGTTTCTAATACACTGCGATATTTCTTACATTTTTTTGCACAACTCGTTTAGGTTTTTTAATCGGAACTGTGTGGATATATTCCTAAAGTTTGACATATTCCTCCAGGGTAACTTATCGATGGATTTTAATTAAAACCCGTCATTTACGAAACGTCTTGTATTGTTTTAATTCCCTCGTCTAAAAGGCAACGGAAGTATTAATTCATTTTCTTATATGGGTATTTCGCCACTCTGCAAATTAAAATATTAAATAACGAAAATATTAACAACGAACGTTTCGAGGGACAATCTGCCCTCGTTATCAACGAATAACAATTAAAACTAACAAGAACTTATCTTTTTTTCACTGGAAGAAAAAACGACCAACCTCCAATGAATTTTCTGACATTGTCCCTCGAAACGTTCGTTGTTAATATTTTCGTTATTTAATATTTTAATTTGCAGAGTGGCGAAATACCCATATAAGAAAATGAATTATGAATTCACGCCACAAAGAAGTTTCAGAGATTATCTTAACGGAAGTATTGTAATCACGAAAATCACTTTCCGAGATTTCTTCAGATCTTCACTTTCAGGGTCCCTAGAAGACGCAAAATAGTTTCTCTCAATTCAGTCTGTCTATTTCTTGACGGTATAATTCAAAAACTATTTGTTGCATGCATATTATATGTCGAGAAAATTTCAGAGAAACATATACAGGTGAGCACCTTAAAAAAATAAAATTTTGTTTGTGTTTGCTTTAACTGAGAAATATATAAAAGTACCTAATAATTTACACATAGCTCCAGCTTTATCACTGGCGAAAATGAGATCTAACAGATGCAGGGTAAACAGGGCAAATGGGATAGAATAGTACAGTGTCTCTATAACGTAGCAGAAACTCATCGAATTGGAGCACGCCCGTTGCTCAGTTGTTCTAGCGGCCGCAAACAGAGGACCTAAGCGGCGGACTAGAAACTGGCTTCGAAATATTCGCTTGGGAGTGCGACGTGCGAGTCTCAGCGAACTACATATTTTGTTATTTGCAAAAGATAAAAGCAATAATTTACACATAGCTCAGGCATTATCATTGGCGTAAATGAGAGCTAACAGATACAGGGTAAACATCATAAATGGGACAGAATAGTATGACGTCTTTATAACGCAGCAGAATCTCATCCAATGTGAGCACGCCTGCGACTCATTCGGGACTTTTTCTAGCGGCAGACTAGAAACTGTTCTCGAAATATTCGCCAGGGAGCGCGAAGTTCGAATCCCAGAGGACTAAAATTTTTATATTTGCAAATTGATCTAATTCGCGCAAAGGAAGTTAGGTGTAAGCTCCTTTACAGATTAACAAGCCACAACTCAGGTATGTTTTATAATTGGCTCCATGTTGATTCAACTTTTTTTCCTAAAATTGCACAAGGAAAATATTCTTAAAGTTAGGCAGATCCCTCCAGGAACACCTTATATTATACTCATATTGATACTGTTCTACACTTAGGTTTTCTGTTTAAATAAAACTATGATTTAAATCAATGATTTTTACTTCCCTCGTCTAAAAGGTGAAGCAAATATTGTAATGGCGAAAAAATCACCTTCCGAGATTGCTCCACATCTTCACGTTTCAGGATCCCTAGATGACGAAAAACAGGTTTTCTCAATTTCGTCTGTCTGTCTGTTGACGGTATAAGACATAAACTATTTTTTGGAGGAAGATGATATTTTGCATGCAGATTATTTATATATACAGTGTGGTCCATTAAGTGTGCAACAAATGGGAAATTTTTTTATTAGTTGTACAATCGAAATTTAAATACAGCCAAAAGTTATTGCATGTTTGATAACCATATTAGATGCCCTTAGAATGGCTTCAAGTCAAACAATATACAGGGCAGTAAAAAAATATGAAATTCGTTCAAGAATAAAGTTACCTTATTTCCAAAAATATAGCAAAATTTTATTGAGAAAAGTTGTTTAGAATCAAAAGTTACGCTCAAATACAAAGTCACGGCCTCCTATTCGAATTTTGATTCTTTTTTGGAAAATTTTGTATTACCCCCGTATGATACATATTTTTATTATTCTGATTTTATATGTATTTAAAGTAGCCACAACCACATCACTTTTAAATAACTTTTAGCAACATGAAGCGTATTTATAAAATTTACTTGGATTTATATTTTTTTAGGTAAGCGTCCACTTCATGTTTGTTGCAACGATATTTAACAGAACTTTAGAATTTCGCAAATATTATTTTTAACAAGGCAAATGCTTTACTAATGATAATTTACATATGAAAAAACTCTTAATAAAATCAGAATAATAAAAATATGTATCATACGGGGATAATAAAAAATTTTACAAAAAAAAATCAAAATTCGAATAGGAGGCCCTGACTTTGTATTTGAGCATAACTTTTGATTCTAAACAACTTTTCTCAATAAAATTTTGCAATATTTTTTGAAGTAAGGTAACTTTATTCTTGAACTAATTTCATATTTTTGTCCTGCCCTGTATATTGTTTGACTTGAAGCCATTCTAAGGGCATCTGATATGGTTATCGAACATGCACTAACTTGTGGCCGTATTTAAATTTCGATTGTACAACTAATAAAAAAGTGTCTCATTTGTTGCACACTTAATGGACCACACTGTATATATATATATATAAATATACCTGGCATAAAACTCAAAACAAACGGGCAAATAGATACGTGGTGAACACCTTACAAAATTAATTTTTGATTATTTTTGTTTTAACTAATAAATAGATAAAAGTAGCAATTTTCTCACAATTTTTTCGTATAATACACCAGCTAATTGTCTCGTATAGTACTTCAGCTAATTGCACCCAAAATTCTAAATATTTGTCACGCACGCAACTCCGCCCCACTCGGGGCTGTAGCCCTTTGATCGGCAGCTGTAGTTTGTTTCGTCCCGGTTACAACAATTTTTAAAACATAGCCCGTGGAAGCGAGCGAGATAGGTACCGAAAGTTGTGTTTCCAATGCCGTTGCCTTCTCTTACACACTAGGCAAGCTGCGTTCTGATTGGCTACATCTGCATGTCGCAGAAGCGCGTCTGGGCGCGAATCTCGGCTTAGCGTTTGTTGACGATTAGTGAGTCTCGAGCCGGTGTTCATAAGCGCGTCTCTGCGAGCGTTTTTGGTTCGTGGGGGCCGCCGTGCCCGAAGGCACGGCGTCCTGTGTTCGTGCTATTACAGCTTCATTGCGATGTCTGTGTTGAAACGGTTCTCGGCGAACAGTACAAGTGTTTTGATTGTTGGTGTGATGTCTTGGTCGATGGCATAAGCCGCTCGTAATCATTGTTGAAGGCCTGTCTGGCTAATTGTTCCGTTTCCGGTTCGGGATCTCATCTACGAGTGGGCTAATTAACGGCCTCGCAGGTTTTTGAGGTCGACAAGGGGGCGTTGCACAATTCTTCCCGAGTAAATAGGGGTATCATTGGACGTCGCAGGTTTCAACCCACATCACGTCGAAGGTATAGTGCACTCCTATATTTGTACAATAATCGTGCATGTTTTACCGTCAGCCGGTCCGTTTAAATGTATTACATTAAGCATATTTGCTATCTGCCGCCTAACCAAGGCGTTGTACACTTATTTATAAATGTAATATTTGTGTTACAAGCTCGGCCCGATTATTGAATCTCGTTTTTCCGTCAGCCGGTCCGTTTAAATGTATTCAATTAAGCTTATTTGCTATCCGCCGCCTAATCGAGGCATTGTACACTAATTTATAAATTTCATCTTTGTGTTACAAGCTCGGCCCGATCTTTCAATCATGTTTTGCCGTCATCCGGTTCGTTTAAATGTATTAAATTAAGCATATTTGCTATCCGCCGCCTAATTAAGGCGTTGTACACTCACTGCTACATTTTTACCTTTGTGTTACGAGCCCGGCAATATCGGAAATTGTCCGTTTATGTTTTTGCTGCCAGTCGGCGACGCCGATTATACGTTGATTTACTCGTACAGGGTTGAGTAATATTTTTAGGTAAGGCGTCCCCAGCTGGGTTTTATTTCTTTTAAGTTTAGTCCATTATATGATGCGAGTTTGTTGTATACGCTGACCACGTCGGCATCGTTGTAATTTTCGGCCATGAGTTTGGCCTAATAGATCTGTTTACTGTATGTTACTTATGATTATCCCTAGTATTTGTGCATGCTTGTTTACAGGGTGACTTAGTCACTGTGTCAAGATTGATGTAAGGTGAAGCCTGGGTGTTTAAGCGTTGCAGGTAGGTTGGTTGCGCTCGTCGCTGCAGTGCTGAAGTTCATGAGGCTGCTACTATATTCGAATCCCGTTAAGCTTCAGGTTTCACCAAGGTGATAAGTTAGAAGGTAGGCTCATTTAATTTTTCCGGTTTTACTCTGAGTTTATCCTTATATTTTCGTTTATGTGAATGAAACCAGGAGGCGCCTTATTCAATTTTATCAATGTTTACCGACCCTCCCTCGCTCTACTGATATTCAGCCGGCATTTTCTTGTTGCGGGTTGGGCAGCGACCTAGGTAAGTTTTTGTCCCGATTATGTAAAATATTGTCCTCGCCGGCCGTTTAGTTTTTGTATGAGCTGCGGCGGTGTCGTAAAAGTCGATTTAGACCGTAACAATGGGTTAACAATAAACGCGTTCTATTTAAAGCAACCGCATCTCACCGATCGGAGGCGTCCTTGATGGGTGAGGCAGCGAACGCGTGCTTTACTTCGAGCTACGCATAGATCATTAAAGTTGCATTCACTGGCTCATTCGTAGGCTTTGAAGTTCGAATCTCCGTCGACGGTATTGCTTTTTAATTTAAAAATTAATATAATTTGCATTACCAAGTGTTTTCTTTTGTTGTTTCAGTATTATTACGAACGTGAACATATTTTTACCTCTATTTTCCTTTGGTTTTTAAAATTGTTTAGTGTCACAACGTCTACTTGCGTGAGAAGTTCTGAGTAAAACTCTTTACAAATTTTTTAAATTAAATTAGGTTATCAAATCATGATTTTAATCGGCTCAACCCTGATTTCTTCGCACTATAAAAAACTGAGATGTGGTTACTACATGACTTTCCTTCACTGCCTGTATAAATTTTATTTTGTATATTTGCAAAAATCATACCTCATACAAAAAGCCTTTTTTTACGACCGACCATAAACTATGCGGTTTTTGGAGAATTTTTTCGCCAGAAAGTAATGTTTTTTCGGTCAAGATCGGAAAACGGGCATCAGGGAGCGGTAAAAGCTTTTTCCGATCCTTGATGCCTTCGTTACTATGGAATCAAGTGTGTGTTTTGTTTGGATAAGTCAAATAATAGATACCAATGTCATCATTTTTTTGAGTTTTTGAAAGTTAATTCGCAAATTTGAAAGTATGGACTCGGATGTCGTAAAACAATTATTGTACGATACACGACCGGAAAGTGTTTTGCAGGTCTCCCCAAGCTTCCAGGTCTCGCCTTGTTTCGACCTACATTTCGGTCTTGTAACGTAAATAACTATTTTACAAAAGTTACAAACAATTACGTAGTATATAACAGTGCTCAACTCTTGTCAGAAAGATTTTTATCTACGACCACTACTAAAAGTAGGCCTTTTAGCGCTAGCTTGTTTCACTATAAGCGACGTTTTAACATTACCGGGGTTAAAGAAATCAGCGTTTACTTTTAGCCCATGTGCTAAAAGTGAAGTGAGGTTATAAAACTACAATTTCGAACTGGAAGTAAAGTTGTAAAGTTATTCTAGTTGCTTCTTGCGTTACAGATAAAGTGTTTTGAAATAATTAAAACGTTATGTAATGAATACAGTCAGATGTGGAGAATTAATAATTACATTTCGTAACTGACCTTGACGGTACTGGCTTCGCAAACATTCGCCCGCGCGGCATGGGCTACTGTTTATTATGACATAAATTAGAAGTGTCGTAGATGCAAACCTTTGTTAAATTCATATTTATGAATTAATAACAGTAAAATTAAGGTCGTAGATAAAATATTGTATGCAAACTCGTGCTAAAAGTGTTATTGTACTCGACATGTTATGAAACTCAGCCTTCGGCTTCGTTTCATAATTTTCATGTCTCATGCATAAACGTCGACTTCTAGCACTTGTTGCATAAATAGCTATTATTTTATGAGCATTGTTTGCTTAGCTATTTTGCGTTTCTTTTTTATAAAACTATATTTATTACAAATAACGAAAGCTTTAGATAATTGCAGAATATATGGTATTGCTCCAGAAACTCCGTTTTTACCAAAACACGATTTTAGCCAAAAGTCGCTGGGATCTCCGAATGTATATTGAAATACTATATATAAATTTTCAGATTTATCAATTACACCTTCTAGGCCAGGGGTGGCGAACCAATGGCACGCGTGCTATTGATGGCACGCGACAAAATAATTTGGGCACGACATTAATTAAGGAATTTAGGTACCTAATTGAAACAATTTATATTTAACAATGAATGGAACATGAAGCTTCAAGAAATAAAACAATTATTGTTATGATAGATCTCATTCGTGCTTTCGAGGCTAAACTGCCCGTTTTAGTAACGATATTGTTACCTAAAACTACAAGTATTTCCCAAACTTGAAAAAAAAACCACCAGAGATTTGGATTTACATGAAAAACCAGATCAAGCAAAAGTCGGTAATTAATTCTTCAATCAAAGAATTTTTATCGAGATTTTCTCATTTCAAAGAATTATCGAAAACACTGAAGTTTATTATGTATCCTGATGTGACTTCACTTGATAAACTGAACTTGGCCAAATTTGATTGATTGGAAATTGAAGAAATTGAAATGCAGCTGATTGATTTGCAGTCTAGTTTAATATGGATTCAAAAATGTATCGAAACAAAGAAAGAGTTGGAATTAAATGAATTAGAAAGACTATCTGTATCAGGTAATATGAGTAAAAATGCCAATATCAAAATTATGGAAACGTGGAATTCAATTCCAGACACATTTAGCTGTCTGAAGAAGCTGGCTTTTGCTATCTTAACAATATTTTCATCTACCTATGCCTGTGAGTCATTTATTTTCACATATGAATAATATTAGACTCGCTTAGAAGCCGTTTGTCAGCTTGCATTCTGCTAAAAGTAGCAAAGTATGAAGCTAGTACAAGTTACTTGGCCTCTAATTTGCAACAGCAGAAGTTGCACTGTTTTCTTCTTTCATTTAAATAAACATAACGTTACTATTGCTGCACAAAATGTATATTTTTGGTTGCAAATAAAGAGTTTTAAGTTGATAGTATTTAGATTTAGTGTTATTTTTTCCTCATTAATTATTAATATTAATAAGATTGTGGCACGTCATGGCCTCATAAAACATTTTTTTTTAAATGGCACGTAGATGAATAAAGGTTCGCCACCCCTGTTCTAGGCTGTAGAAACTACACAGGCAGACTCACAGGCTGACAGACATTATCACTTCGAAAAAACTTTGTCTGAATCAGAAGATATGAAAACGGATATTTCAGCAAAAATCTGAAGTTCGAAAAAAAATCATGATCGCTATACTTTATTTTAGAAAGTCGTGACATAAAATATTACTATCATCTATTTTATTAAAGCACTTTTTATCACAAAAACACCAAGGTTTAAAGTGTCCCCACTTGGTACTGCGCGCTACCAAAAACAGCTTAGTATTGCAAGGGTTAATATCGCAATTAGTTCAAATTGATGCAATCTTAAGATATAATCACTTATAATACCATGAGTAGTCAAAGTTATGTCGACTATTTTTGCGGTGGTGTCACGAATGTCCATTGCGCTTGGTACGATTAGGACGAGTGCGCTAGCACGAGTCCTAATCCCAAGCGCAATGGACATGAGTAGTGATACCACCGCAAAAATAATCTACTTAACTTTGACTAAGAATGGTATTCGAGGGACTATTTAATGAACCAAACTCCTTTTTCAAATTAATTTTTAGTAAATCTAGCAACAAACTACGCAATTTCTATAGTAACAGAACACTAATATTGACTTTTTCTAATAAAAATCACATTTGTTTAAAATAGTCACTTGAATACCTTCTAGGAAGATATATCCACTGATATTTTTTTGATTAGTCAAGAAACGTCAGAATTCTGGATTTTTATTGGTCACTTTTTGACAGATAACAGGTGAATTGAATAGTCAAAAATATCATATATTTCTCTATAAATAATAATCTCAACTGGAATACATATTCATTTTAAACGTTTTAAGACAATACGTTTCTCATTCCTGTAAGAGCTTAGAATACGTGTTTTTGTATTTTGCGTTTAGAATAACTCCATTCTAGCAGCCGAATGACGTCATTTGAGTGTTAGATTAAGTCGCTATGAAATGACGTCATTCGGATGCTAGTATAACTCCATTCTACCACCCAAATGACGTCATATAACCTCAAAATAGAAAACATTTTTATTTTTTAATTTATAAAATGGTATAAAACACTCGTTGCAGAAGGTCCTTCTAGCACTCATTTGTTCTTCAACTCGCCGCTACGCGCCTCGTTTCGGAATTTCAAATTCGTGCTTGAATAGATGCCTTCTGCAACTTGTATTTTAATATACTATTCCAACATGGTTTATGATATAATATTGAAACAATAGCAGAACGATTTATTTATTTTACGAGTATTATATCAAATGAGTACAAAAACGCAAACAGAGTAAAATTTTCCATTTGTAATCAGATTAACTTCCTGATACTCGTCGTACCTGTACACTTTATGTGTTTATGTTATCTCCAATAATAATCAGCGTTCTAAAGCTTACGAAGTAACTTTGTTTCTGACAGATTTCACGCGATATTTGAAATGACGTTATCCTCGTTATGAATGAACATAATAACAGCTTTGCTAATACGTATCCCGTATAATGAAAAATGTAGGCAGGAACTTAAAACTCGACCAGTCAAGTCTAATCTGCATTGCGAAAAATCATGTTGCTCTGATATTTGCTACAAGAACGTTTGTTTTTAATTTCTCTGCGCTTTAAACTCTATAAAATGTAGGTGTAATACGCTCCAATTATTATTATCATTATGGATAACCAGGAGGATTATCTACGTTATATACTGTTCCCAACACATTTTATATTATTACAATACAAATTTAAGAAAATACGCAAGAAGCTACAGATACAAATCGATATCCGATTTTGTAAAGTGGGGACGACGATTATGCTTACTGGCATTTCTAAATCGCATAGAAATAAAAAAGCCTGCGTTAAGCAACAATTGAAAGCCACTGAAAATTGAAAGTGAAGGTATGTTTTGACTACTTAGAAGTATTACTGGAGTTCTTCATTTATCGAATTTTCACTAGAAAATTAGCGGAATGTTAGATTTAGGAAATATCATTACGCAAGCACCTAGAAAGCTCCCAATTTAATTCGCCTAATGGGCGCACCCATGCAGATAACCGAACGCAACCTATCTCGTGCGTGTGTCTTCAGTTCGACACATTAAAAGCTGAAAGCTGTAAGCACTAAAATTCAAAGTACTGAAAACGTTTGCTAAAGCCAAAAGCAAAACACGCACAAGAAATAAACTGCATCTCTTAACACATTGTAGCAATAAGTCCATTCCCCAAGTACTGGGTGTTCGAGTAAAGAAGGCATTTAAATACTAAAGGGTGCGGGAATATCTCCCTTGTGTACGACGTGATCTGATTGCTACGAGGTTTAAAGCGAGACTTGTATCTATTTGTATATTCACTACAACGCTCAAATGTTAGTGCAAATAAACGTTAATTATTTGCCATTTAATCTTAATATTTCTCTTATATTCCCTACAAATTTACAATGCGTTAATGCCGCTAATAATTCAAGGTTATTCATTTCACATAAATGCGTAAAATGAATAAAGATAAACATAGTGCTTTGAACTACCTATAGCTAATAAAAATACAAAAGAAATAGGATATATATGCAACAGCTATTTAAGTAACAAGGAATGTAAGGATCTATTAATATTTGAGGTAGGCAAGTACAAGCCAAGGCCAAGCTACGGCTTGTTGCCTGCCGAAAATGTTAATAGGCGATACACATTTCACTGACTTACATAATCGACAGCGGGAAAAATATTATTTTACCGATCAACAGCAACTATAAATGTGGACTTTCGATATAAAGTTCTTCATTTTACTTTGTGGAAGGAACAACTATTTTGATATACAACTTAAATTTAGTTTTATAAGTTCTATATAATAGGTATGTAGAACTGCCTAAAAAATGTTGGCAATTTGACATGCACTCGAGATGTTCTATTGAGTCAAGTGTTCTCATAGTAGAACAGCTTGACAAATTCAGCTTGCCTCCCGTTGAAAAACGGAACTAATGTTGGAATCTAGTGATTTCCAAGTTTGGTATTGGTAACACTTTTGACAACTATCATATTAACATTAAATTGTTAACCTTATTTTAGCTAAATAACATAATAAATCAGAGGCGTGCCAGTTTCTTTTCCATCCGCTGTTGAATTTTATTTAAGTCTATAACAGATCTTCCAATTTTACGTTTTTTCATGAAGTTCAAAACGTTATTAGATTTATTACATTATTTTTAACTTTCGAACGAAATGCCATTGGTTTAATAAAAAGGAAAATTGTAGGAAATACCTCTACCTGTCGCTACTGATTACTTTACATTTAAAATATAACCAAACTGTGTGTTTGACAGTTACGTCTTTACACATATTGCCAGTTCATTGAAATCGAATATAATTACAGCACCTTTCGTGGCCTACCTTGAGGGTAAAGCTGGATTTTCAAGATGTAAAAGATTAAAATGTTTTCTTATTACTTAATATCCATCATTGTGTATTTCGGATTTTTACTCAAGAGATGTTTTTAACTTTCGTCGACAAACTAACTTTGATAAATTATCTCGTCTTCTGTTTGGGAATTTGTTCAAGTCAGTTTTTCTCGAAACGTTCCTAAACAACAAACTTTCCAAAATATTTTATACGGGAAAAACAGTTACATTTTTATATTACCGATAGAAGTAGCAAAAAATCTGTAAAGAGGTTTACACGGAACTTCTCTCTAGCGAATTAGATCAATTTGCAAATTAAAAAGCTGCAATCCGTAGGGATTCAAACTTCGCGCTTCCAGGCGAATATTTCAAGGCCAGTTTCTTGTCCGCTGCTAGAGCCACGGGAGTGCTCAAATTTGTTTCTGCTGTGTTATAAAAACACAATGCTATTCTGTCCCATTTATAATGTTTACCTTGTATCTATTAGGTCTAATTTTTGCCAATGATAAAACCTGAGCTATGTGCAAATTGTTACTTTTATCTATTTTTTAGTAAAAGCAAAAATAAACACAATTTTATTTTGTATGGTACTCACTTCTTCTTCTAAAGGTTCCTATCTTCTATTGATGTTGGCGATCACATTGGCCCATCTGACTTTATTTACAGCGGCTCTAAATAACTCACTCGATGTTAGACCTGTCCATTTTCTCAAGTTAGCCAGCCAGGAGATGCGTGTTCGTCCAGGGCCTCTTTTGCCGTTAATTTTGCCCTGTACGATTAGCTGTTGTAATCTATACTTCGGGTTACGCAAGATATGTCCGAAATACTTGATTTTTATGTTTTTTATTGCGGTGAGAATTTCCTTTTCTTTCTGAAGTCGTTCGAGAATCGTGGCATTAGAAATGTGGTATTCATATGAAATTCTTAACATCCTCCGATAACACCACATTTCAAATGCTTCCAGGCGTTTGCAAGCAGCATCTGTAAGGCTCCAGCTCTCTGATCCGTAGAGGAGTACGGAGAAGATGTAGGTCTTCAAAACTCTGATCCGAATGTTGATGTTTAGTGTTAGATTACATAGAACTTTCTTTAATCGGTTAAAAGCACCTCTTGCCTTTTCAATACGAGCTCTTATTTCGCAAGTGTGATCCCAGTTATTACTTATGATACATCCTAGGTAGCTAAGCTTCTCTACTTTCTCTACTTTGGTACTCACACTGCATATATTTCTCCAACATTTTCTCGGTTTCATGACAGGTAGATATATAATATGCATGCAAAATATCGTTTTCCTCGAACAAATAGTTTTTGAGTTATACCACCAACAGGCAGATATACAGACAGACATCATCTGAGGACCCTGAAACGTGAAGATTTGGGGAAATCTCGGAAAGAGATTTTTTCGCTATTACAATACTTCCTTCACCTTTTAGACAAGAGAAGTAAACATGTGTTACTATAGCAACAAAAACTCGGTCTATATCAACAAAAGAATGTCACAAACATATGTGCGATATGTGCACCTTGTCTTTCTACGCACAATTAATGGCGACCCAAAGAATCGCACACTTCGAATGCCTCCAGCAACTTTCATTTACAAACTGCATTTCTGTATAATTTTCGATACTAGGTTTACTAAAACCTAGACTAGCTCAAGCTCTGGACATATTTAAAGTAACCCTTAAACATAAATTGGTGTTTGTTTGCTTATTTTAAAGATAAGATGATAATAGAGAGACTACAATTAAATTTTATATGAAGATAACATAGCATCGAGAAGGAAACAATGTATAAACTGGAGGACTTAAAAAATCAGAATTCAAAGTGGAATATAAAGCAGAAAAAGGAAATAAAAACTGGGAAGACATTTTTACCAAGTGCTATACTCCCAAACTCAAAATAGACAAGATATAACGTAGGAATTAAATCTAGAAGATAACTAAATAAACGAACCAATTCAAGAAGAAGATATCGAAATTATAGATAAACTAAAAAATAAAAAAGTACCGAAAGGAAATAATAGAGGAAATTCCAGAAATGGAAGTAAAAACTACATATGGGGATATTTAATCTAATCATGAAGATATGGAAGAAGACGGGTAACCGAGAGGTAAAGCGTTTGCACGCGCAATTGGCAGGTAGTGAATTCGAACTTCACACCCGGACATTGGTTTCATCTTGCGCTCTCCGGCTACCACACCTTTGGTGGTCGTCACTCCTATAGAAGGGTTGCCATCACAATATCTTTTTTTACTACAAACGTTAAACAATTTTTATACTCAAGCCCCCCGCAATCTGTCGAGAAATTAGGACAGGACCGGCCAAAATAGCACGGAAATTATGGTAAAAGTAATGGGCTATCGAAACCAGACGTATTTTACTAGTAACAGAGTATTCTTCTTTTAAATTCAACAGGTTAGAATAGCCACCTATTCGCGCTGAAACCAAATAGGGCTAGTAGAACTGCACTCTGTGGAGTTAGTAATAGGCTCCCAGCTTATAGTAAGAGGAAGAAGAAAAAGAAAATAGATATATTGAAAGAGAAGTGGGAAGTGGGAGTCATAATATCGATGCATCAGAAAGGAGAAAAATAAAGCTGTAATAACTAGAGAGAAATTACGCTATTTAATGCCACGTATAAAATATCGACAGCACTATTACATAAACAAATAGAGGTATATGCAAGGATAGATAAAACATAGAGGAACATTAAAATAAATGGAGTGCACGTCTATTACGTTTAATGAACAAATTGAGCAGAAGCCCGTGCGGTAAGTGAGAACTAAATTTGAATAGAGTATTGCTATTGGTAAGTCGGTTGTACACAGCTCAATTTTATTTGAAACTAAACAATTCTTGAATTCCTCTGAGATAATTTGTAACGTGTAAAACTAGTTCTACGCAATCAAGCCGTCCTAGTAATTTGATTATTGAATCTGTTAGTTAAATTTAGTACATATAGTGACGTACGCAAATAATTTAGTGATAGTGCGTATATCAAACAGACAAATGGGAGAAACATTTCGAGACAAAGCGGCAAGTGAAAGAGGATGAAAAGTGAATAAAACAAAGACAACATTCTTAAGGTATTCCAAAAATAAAAGGAGCGCAAATTAATAATCATAAATTTTATCATTCATTCATTCATAATCTATAGCCTCTTTTACCTTTCGGTGTCGAGGACCATTCATACCTCGCGGGAAGTGCAACGGAGGTAATGCACCGCATGCGACTTACACTACGCTCCCCCGCATGCAAACATACCACACACACAACAACTTACATCTAACTTAACTAATGAATTCAAATCTGCCGCTCCGAGAAAATTCTCGGCTACGGCCAGACTTGAACCCATGTCCACCTGGTTGCTAAGCAGACAACAAGCGCACTTAACCACCGAGGTGGCCTCATAAATTTTATGAAATAAAAAAAAATCAGTTAGCTAGAAACACAAATAAATAACACCAATCGGAAGAGTGAAAATAAGAGCGAGGATACAAATGCAATATAAATCACATCATGCAAACGAAAGATTCTCAAACAGCAAATTAATAAGTAAAACTGCAAGTTTTAAATGTAGCAGCGTAATAGATCGACATCAGAGAGATTAACAACGAAACCACAGACAATTGGAGGCAATTACCACTCGACAAAAATTAATCACGAAATACAGGAGAAACTAAAAGCATAGGACAGCGTAAGATTAGCAATTTTGCTTCTTTTAGTAGCATCAATTCCTCTATAAAATTAAAATACCTTTGAACACCATGTATATGAACATATCCAGGATTTTACAACTCCTAAAAACAGAATTGTTAAAACAAAGCAGGCTTTCTATGTTAAGAAACATTTACTAACATCAAACGCTTTGCCAACAGCAACCAAAAAGCAAGTTATTGAAACCTTTATGTGTATTACTACATGGAAGTGAATTCTGGATTATAGGAAAGGCGAACAACAAGAAAATAGATGCCCTTGAGTTATAGACATATCAAAGAATGATGAAGATCAATTGGACCGAGAGAATAACCAACGAAAGAGTGTTAAGGAAAGCTGGCGAAGAAAGAAAACTATGGAGGCAGATACAGAATAGAAGAACCACACTATTAGGACATACGAGGGTCGTTCAAAGTGTATTGTAATTCAGGCATTGAAACAACTAATACCAATTAAATTCATTTATTATTTCTCTTTGTAGTTCCTCTACGTTCAACACATTTGCCTCACTTCTTCTTCAGCGACGCAACCCAAAAAAAAAATGTTTCCTCTTGTCCCGCAAACCACGCTTCCGTCTCCTCTTTAAAACCTTTATCTTTCGAAAACCAGAGCCCCCGAAGATATTTTTGAGGTTGCAGAATAAGTAAAAGTTGGTAGGAGCCAAGTCCGGCTGTAAGGTGAACGGTAAAGTTGTTCGAACCCGCAGTCCTTCAGAGCAGCCTATGTAACTCTGGCCTTTCGACTGGAGCATTGCCATGCAGTAGTAAAATCCCCTTGGACAGTTTTCCGCGTCTCTTTTCTTCAATTACGCTGCACAATTTTTTCAAGAAACGTGCAGAATATTCTGTATTTATTGTAGTCTTGTGTGGCATCTAATCGACTAAGAGCAGACCTTGGCATTCCCAAAAAAAACAGACGCCATGATCTATTCAACATAGGACTGTGTCTTGAATGTTTTCGGAGCTAGAGATTCGGCATGCTTCCATTGCAGTTGCAGTTTTTGGTCCTTCGCACTTTGGATCATCTTCAATGCTCTGACGGCCGTGTTTGAATTCTTTAAACCACCCAGCGACTGTAGCATAAGAAGGCGCATCCGATCAGCACACGTGAGGCGATCAAACATTTTCTTTGAATTTACACTTATTTACACACAAACATGAAGATGCTTGAATATTCAAACTTCTTCAAACTGCACTCAGCCATATTTCACAACTAACAGAGGAAAACAAAAGCAGATAGGACAACCATTTTTGAAATCAAGGGTAGCTAGATCTAATGTCTCAAACAAAATTGGCACGAAAATCTAAACTTTGCTAGATACCCCCAAATTGCAACAGACTACTTAGTGTAATCATAGAAGGACAATTAGAAGTTAAAAATTTAACAGGAAGACCGTGGTTGCAATACATAAGAGTAGAGTACTTTATAGACCAGGCAAACTTATCCCACTAGATTTTGTGTCACAGGAACTTTAGCTTCAAGCCGTTGGCTGCGCTGACCGGTAACCGTGCGTTCTGTCGCCTGTCAACCAAGCAAGACTGAAAACCGTTCGAGTACGCACTGCTCGATCGAGACGAACACTGCACGTTGATTTAAATCTTGATGCATTCCATTACGATGCTTATTATAATAATTATAGTCTTCATCCAAGTGTGGTTATTTAAATCTATATACAGTGTGTAGGTATAATTTTGTGCTGTCAACTGTTCAGTTGAGTTTCGTCACTCGTCACTGTTGTTTGAACTAAGGTACTATTAAAGTTCTCTAGTTTGAACCACGTGCGTGTTAGTTAACAGTGTTTTCGTTTCGATTTTTTCTACTTTCTTTTTATTTATTTAAAAACCAGTCTTTTTTAAGATGGTTGAAATTAAATGACATGACCGGTGTTTTTCTGACTTACCGTATGCTAATTGGAAAGTAACTAGAATTTGAATTTGTCGCCACTTTCAGTAACTCAAAATGGCGGACAAGCTTGCTCGTATAAATATAGTACCTTACATAAGACGGATAATAGAAGATGCTGTCAAAATTACGTTGACAAACCAGTCGATAGACTGAAAACCTATGATGATCATAACCTCTTACTATTTGGAAGTGCAATCGAACGTAGACGTATCACGGCAATACTGTTAGCAAATATTTATCTAAAAGATATATTATTATTATTATTATTATTAAAAAATACCAAACACTTTTCTTCTTCTTACGATTGCAATGTGCGTTCAATATGCCACGAGTATTAAAATCTCAATACAAATATCTATCTGATGTAACGTGCAACTACATGGCAAAGCAAATTTCATGTAATTTTTGACAAGTAGATTATTACTATATTGTATGACAAAGCCAGTCAAAATTATATATACCGATGGGGCCACAATTATATACAGATTGCGGCAGACAACTAGGACTATAGCAAAAGTAAGGGGACCTTACATGTTGCCGTAATTGTGTTTAACAAACGAACAATCAATGTACGATAGCGGTAAGTCGTTAGAACGATTATAAATACAAGCTATATATTCGATTTTTAAATTTTTCAAATACAATTACTGCCACATGTAAGGTCCCCTTGCTCTTGCTATGGTCCTAGTTGCCTGCCGCAATCTGTATGACAGCAATGAGATAACATGAACAAGAAAATAACACATATTGCTTGAGTAAGAAAGAGATAAACATAGTAGCAAATATACGAGTAGGCTTGACGCTCACTTTAATTATGACATTTGTCAACTAAACATGCCTACTAGAATAATTTGGTTGTATGGTCATCTCTTTCTTACTCAAGCATTCTATTTTGTTGTTCATGTTATCTTATTGCTGTTATAATATAATTAAGGCCCCATCCGTATATAAATATCAATCATACCCTTATAATAAAGCAGAAAATTCCCAAGGTCAAACATTTATGCGCGTGGTCTATGTGTAGTTACCATTTTGGGCGTGGTCTTGATATTAGCAGCGTTGCCAGACCTGGTACAATTCTACGATTCTGGTACATTTTGAAACCGTTTCTACAAATTTATTTCGTACAGTGTAAATCTGGCAACAGGGCTAAAATCGTCGTGTTGCAGCTGGCCTTTAGTTTACGAAGAAGGAAACCCTCATTTCTGTTGTAGAAAACTGAGTATTCGTTATTATATTTTCCATTTTAATTTTGTGTGCTCTTGTGTGACATAACCTAAGATTTGCGTGGAAACTGGAAAAAAGCTGTAAGTGAAGCCAAAAAGCAATACGAAGAAATGGATAGCACGTTAGAGGTGAATTTATTAAAAGTGACGCTGTAAATACCCTCATTAACTATTGCGATTTCAGATTCTACATAGTATACAAACTGTAGTTCAACAGTGCCCACCTCTAGCCAAGCTGCCCCATCCGACTGCAACGGGGCATTGCTGAATTCCGTTAACAACTTAGAGATTCCTTCACCCATAAATAGTGCTGCCTAAGTTACGTACTAAAGGGTGTGTTTAGTTATCACGAGTACGTTGTGAACCAACACTTATTACATTCAGTTGCTCTCCGAAAAACTGATGTCTTCCGAGCTTTAGCATTCAGTACGAACGAGTTATTTATCAGGTTGTTACTGCGGAGGAGAACATCGTTGCCATAGTCGAGCGCAGTTCCAGCGCATCTCGTACTGCCAAACCAGCAGATGGACAAACAAAACGCCCAGTAGGAAATGCTCTCTCTTTTAAATTGGATATTCAAATGATTGAGAGGAATCATCGTGAAATGACAAGGAGGAGTTTCTAAGGTGCAGAAAGATAAAACGTAATCTGAAGTTAAGTGATATCAATTTGGAATTAGTTCATATGGCAAAAAGCAATAACTCTGTGTATATTAATGAATCTCTCTCATCGTTAAATCGACAGCTGTTTGCGACAGCTAGAGATTATAAAAAGGAGAAGAATATTAAATATCTTTGGTCTAAAAATGGCAGGATTTATATGAAGGCAAAAGACAATAGTAAAATAGCCAAAATTAAAAATGTTCTTTGAATGTTTGAATAAAATTGATTTAAAAAACATTTTATATATTTCTATCGATAATTCTATAAAATTATATGGAAAATATTTTCTTATTTTGGTTGCTTCGCAAATATAACTTCATTTAGATTTTTGTCAATCTTTCTGCTATTAAGTTTATTGCTATGTTGCTGCAAATGTCTTTATGGTAATATATTTAGTTTTATTTCTATTAATCAAATATTCATTTTTATGAGTTATCGTATAAATTTTGTTTATAGTAATAATTCTGAGGTTCATCAGTATCTGCTGATGTTGATTAATTGCTTAATCGATTTACAAATTTACAATTTCCTATTATTCCTACAGCAAGTTGTGGTATAGCGATTGAACAGTTGTGATCAAAATTATTTAAAAAAACTTAACGGTTGTCATAGGAACAGTTTATTGAAGGCAGGAGTTTGGATGCGCTGACTTGATTGATACCTTGGAGGACTCCTTTTAACTTATTGCACATATGACGGACGAGATAGTGTGTCTGGGTGATTTTAACATAGATATGTTATCTATAAATGATAAAAGTACTGAAAAATGATAAAAACAGCTCTACATTACTGGACCTTATTTTGGCAAACGATAAAAAATGTATAGTCAATTACGGTGCGACTGATGTACATGGATTATCCGATCATTGTTTGGTTTATTGTGACTACCCTATTAAATGTAAATTGCATCGCAAAAGTTTTTTTTATACTTAAAGAGATTTTGCTAATTTTGATTATGAGGTCTATAACGACCTTCAGTCTCTTCCATGGTACAATTTAATAAATTTAATCATAGACAGTGCGGACAGTAAAAGAATTCGGCATATGCAAAATATATGCCTGAGGTTTATTCACATAACACATAAACTTAACGAAATTAAATGGTTAAATATTATTTATACAATTCTTTGCCGGAGTATCTCAAAACCTGTTCACCTGAGAAATTTAACTCTAATCTATTTAAAATTCTACTTAATCACCAAATCGGTGCAGCATAATCACTCTCTTACATATATGTTTAACATTACAATATTATTGGTATACAGTTAGTGTCGTTAATTATTTAATATTTGTTATCTAAGTGGAAAAGCAGATGCTATTTTAAATAGTAATCTGAATTTGCCCTTTTGGTGGTGAAATGGGGGTTGTCGAAATTAAGTGTCTTTATTGCGCAAAGGACATTGGCATAGATGACTTAAATGTTCTAAAATGTGCAGGTGTACAAAAAAAAGGATGAAGAATTTAAATTAGATCATAACCATGGCTACTACTACCAGGTACAAATGCAACTCGCTATTACTGGAGTTAATTACTGTGATTTTGTGGTATGGAGTAGTAAAAATTTTTTCCGTGAAAGAATACATTTCAATGAGGTATTTTGGGAAAAAGAAAGCGCTATTGCTATGAAGTTTTTTAACAATGTGATTATGCCAGAACTTCTCGGTAGGGCATCCAATCCCGGGATCCCCAAATGTCGGTATCCCAGGATCCCTAATTTTTTTATCCGGTATTTTAATCCCGGTATTTTTCCCCAATACCGGAATTTTCGATATTTTTGGGATTGCTTTTGTGTGCACTGCAGTTCGCAGAGTCTGCGAGTTGCCTTACCCGGCCTGGCCGGCGCCAGACATCGAGCAACATGTTGATAGATAATAATTAGTATGGTTCAGAGTAGTAGCAGTTAGCAGATGTGTCCATAAACGGCGTAAACTGTGTTCAGTTGTGTTGTCACTGTTGCTTGCATATTTACCTATTATACACCTATAATACTAGAAATACCGGTTCTGAAAACAGGAAATCCCGGTATTGAACACCGGAAATCCCGGTATTGAATACTGCAAATACCGGTACTAAAAACAGGGAATCCCTGTTTGAACACCGGAAATCCTGGTATTGAATACCGGGATCCAGATAGAATTTCTTCAATACCGAAATCCCGGGATTGAAAATTCAGTTCGGTATTGGATGCCCTACTTCTCGGTAAATATTTCACAAATAAAACAGTTAAGGATGCTGCAGCTAATACTGATTGGAATGTATTCAAAGAGTCGTTAAATGTTAATAATGGTACAAATTTAATGTTTTGTAATAAAAGTAGTAGTACGGAAACAAGGACCACTGCTCTCGTAGCCACGCAAACTAAAGATAACAGTATATATTGTTTGTGTAAGGGTCCTGATAATGGAACGCCTAAGATTGCTTGCTGTAATTTGCACTGTTCCGTGGAATGGCTTCATCTGATTTTTATTGGCTTAACATCTGTACCTAATACTGAATGGCATTGCCCTTTATGTAGTATAAGTGAAAGTAATAGTATTTTGTATTATATTGGTATTGGAATATAAAATAAAAGCAAATAAATATTTGATCGATTTATTTATTATCACTTTAATTGCAGTACTCTAAAATAAGTAAATACAAACATCATGTTTTTAAAAGCACGACCGCTGCGATATGTGAAAAACGCAGGTCTATTTTTAAATAAGTAACCGAATGCGCCAAGTAGCTGCTATAGAACACTGCAGTTTAAATTGAAACTAAATGAATTAATAACAGATTCATCCATTTTCAAGTATTCTATAATGTATATTGGTTATTTATATTTATACAGTACAGTAAACATTGCGCTTCCATACTTTGACCAAAATTATTTAAAAAGATATTTTTGTCAACTACATTCCATGCTCACGTAAAACTTTTACATTTGGTGGAAAGCTCTCACTTTTCTTAACTTGTAGAACAATCTACTATTAATTCACTAGCGATTTAAGAAGAAAATTAACTCGCTAGCATATAAACATTATAAACAGTTACTTATGGTTGCTATTATAGAGATAATAATAATAATGTCAGTTTAAAATGACAAAGAAATAATAATTAATCGAGTTATTTAACAATATCAGTAACGGCGTAACTGGAGACTTGAGTTACGGCATTTATATTTTTATGACGCTCAACGACTTAAACCTGAAAAGAAACACAGATTGCAGGCAGCTCAAAATTATTTCGGTGGAGCAAATAATTCTCACATATAATCTCATAAGTTACAAGAGCATTAATTCTTTCCGGAATTTTTTTTGACTGCGTTCCAACAACGTCATATTAATTAGGACGCCTTCCAGGGGCGAGCGTTTCCTTTCCAGAGACTTTCCATTTGAAAATATATTTTATGGAACTTTTCCTTATTGCCAATCTCTAGCGTGCTTTTAAATCTTTCTTTAGTGCAACAAAAGTTATTAAATTCGTCCTACATTTTAAATGCGGCATATGCCGCGGGGTTTAAGCTAGTTTAAAAATATTGCACAGGATAGTGAAAAACTTCAACGAAATAAAACAAAAACTTTGGCTTGTAAGTTAGTCATGCGCAGTAATTAATTTGGAAACATTATTTCCTAGTCTATAATGCAATTGCGAGTCCTTATTTCTATTTAAATGAATTGCAGCCTTCTACTAAAAACTACAATCGACTGGCTATATCTTCAATAAATTCATCTTTACACTCCTAAACTTCTTTCAAAGTGACATGTTCTCTAAAAATAAAAACCAATGATATGTTTATTTCTATATTTTAAGAACCTAGTTCGGAAATTATTTCTAATAAACAGTTTTCAAATAGATCCCTAATATAATCTTAATCCCAATGTTTCATAATTTAAATTTTGACCACATTTTAAAATGTATAGAAGAACACGGAAGTTATATCTTACATACAAACAGATAAACCAAAACATATGAGAAGTCAGGTACAAATAAATAATTAAACACTACGTTCTTAGGCAAATACCAACTAATTTTGCTGTGTGTTATTATATAGTATGATCAAAAATTATTTTCATCTAGTATGGCTATGGAATCGTTCCTTATTTATGAATGTTTATGCTTAAATGTTAAACTTGACATATGAATTTTAAGTGGCTTATAGCTGCATTTATAAATTAGGAACTACTCCATACCCATACTAAAGTATGATCAAAAATTAATCTCATCTAGTATGGCTATGGAATTGTTTCTAATTTATGAATGCAACTATGTTTACACTTAAATGTCAAACTTGATCTTTGATTTTTAAGTGAGTTATAGTTGCATTCATAAATTAGGAAGTATTCCATGGCCATACTAGATGAGATTAATTTTTGATCATTCTATAGATGAAAGTAATTTTTGATCATACTTTATTTTAATTGGATCTGTACAGTCGTTGATAAATTTCATAGTATGCATATTGTTTAGATAATAAATAGAAATTAATAACTATCTAAACATAAAGTCAAGGGTATCTTCACACAGCAAATTTTTATATATCAACCAATTTCAATGATATCACATAAATTAATTATTTGGCTCATAATTTATTTCGTGCATTATATAGAGTGAATAAAGTAATTGAATTCATGAAGTCCATTTCAGTTTCTGTTTATTAAACTAAGCATTACAAGGCTTCCTAATTTTAAATATTAACATATCAAATATACAGAGTGTCCACATTTCGATTTTGAAGAATGCGGATTGAAGTAAAAGTTCCTCAATGTTCATAATCACTATTAAAGAGAAACATAAATACATATAATTTTATGTTTTGTGAACTAACTACTGGAAAAACATTTGAAATAGTCGGTTTAAATTAATTCATATCCACTGTGTGGTATTTTACTATTTACTTAATTACAACCTCCTACATTTATATTGGACATTAAGCAACGCAAAACTAAATAGATCAGTCGCTTAGTTACATTGTCTTTATAAAAGAATTAGTTTAATTAATTAAAAATTAGAAGAAAAAAATGTATATACAGAGAATTCGAGGATAGTTGAATACAAAGCAAATACATGTGCAAGCAATATTAACAGTTAATTATTTCTCAAAAGTAATACCTTGCTCTTGAAATTAATTTAAAATCCTTGTTATGCTGATATTTTTATCGTAAATTTCTAGCTATAAACATTTAACGTCTTCTTCTTTCTGGAATAAAACATTATTTCCTTTCATAGACCTTGCTTCCAAAGGGAAAATAAAATGGCACCCTGGCAAATTTCAGCGTATATTGTGTTTATTCACTAAACATTTCCTTAGAATCCGAGAATTTGCAATATAATATAATATGTGACATATTTATTTCGATGGTCTATAACACGAAATTAGAAATATGAGAAAGTAAAAATAGATTATAAAAATGCCAGAAATTAAAAGCTCTTTTGTTGAATCACAAAATCGTAAAGCTCGACGTAAGAGCTAATTTTGATTGTGTACTGGACCTAAGAAAGATGAAAACCACTCTCGGTAAATGACATAAAACGAGCTGCGTGGTCGATAAAGTATAAGAACGACTCTCAAAAACAATCATTGAAGAAATAGGAACGGAACAGATTTTCGTCGCCGTTTGAATTACTTCAATGTTTACTGACAGAAAGAATTCAATAAAACGTGAGAAGAGTAAATAAGGCGGTAATGGCGTATTTTCAGCAATGAAATTGTAGTACATCTGGGCTTATTAAGTCAACTTGTTCGTTTAACGCTTTACGTTAAAACATTGGAACCCAGTTCGTTCAGAACCAATTTTATGTCCAAAAGCTTTCAGCATTTATTTCCGATTTATCAAATGATTCCGTTCACGATCAAAGATAGTGCATAACTTAATTTCATGTATTATGTTCGTCTCTGATAGAAATTCGTTTATAAGTACAGTGTCGCATATACTCGTATATACTAGTTATGGTAAAATAAGCATTGTATGTCGGAATACCTATAGTAACCTGAAATTTAAAAAACATCAACAAATCAATAATCCTCTTTTTATTTATTCAAATAAATAAATATCCCGCCAATGGGATATACAAGGTAATGAAAAATGGCATAGACACACGGCTGGAAATGTTAGTTTTGATGTAGTTAGCCTGTTCACGAATTTTCCAGTAGACAAAACACTTAACAACAGAAAACAAAGACTACAAAATGATAACGTGTTACAGACTCGAACACAACATTAAGCATTGACACCATTATGGAAGTTTTAACACTTTGCATTAAAACGACATATTTTCAAATACAGAATGAATTCTACCAACAAGATTTCGGGATCGCAATAAGTTCCTCTTTATCTCCCATTGTTAGTAACATTTTTAAGGAACACTTTTGCGACAACATGTCTACAGATACACTAACAAACCAATAGTTTGGTGGAGGTATGTTGATGATGTTTTTGCAATTTGGTCCTATAGTATTGATGAAGTAAACATATTTCTTGAACATATTAACAGAACAGAAACCTCCATCAAATTCACATTAGAAACAGAGCAACAATATCAGTTACTTTTTCTTGATACACTAATCATACGCGCAATGAATACTTTTGAAATATCAGTATACTATTTTGATTTTCTGATTTGCCTTCAAAGAAGAGATACAATTATCACCTTTTTTCCAAAATGTTTGCTCTAATATTCTTGATAACGAAAAGTTAGCAATAATTTTGCGTTGACACTTTTTTATTTTAGTTTTATTTGAAGAAATAACTTTTTTCTGTTTGACGCCAAAAGGGAAACTGAATGCATTGTATTGATAGTAATAATTGCAATTACAAGTCATCCAATTAATATTTCTACCTGGAAATTATCTCTGGAAACCGGAATTCTAACGTTGCGCTTCAACCATTAGTTATATTCGTAATTTGTCGTTATACACAATATTCATAACACAAACCATAATAGAGATCAACAAATTTTTATTACTGATTCACATTACACATTAGGCAAAAAAATTATTATTATTTAGTCACACTGATGTTTTTTATACTAAACTTAAGTTCTGTCCTTAGTCGTATTGCCTTATAATTAAAATTTCATCACCAATGGGTGTTATCTAAAGCTTAATTAGATACCTGAAATGGGTAATATTTATTTTACTTTGAATATAAATTTATTAATAAGGTAAGTAGTTATTCAAAATCGCTAATAATTGGGATGAGTTCTTCAGGACAGCAATTAAATAACTATTATTTCTAAACCAATAAAAGTAAACTTAACAATAGAATAGCCGCGGTAACAAACTTGTGTTTGAGTTGAATAAATCTTTTATCAGGAAAAGCGAAGTCAGTAAAGAAACAACAAAAATGTATCAATCTATATCGGTACCAGTAGTAACTTATGGAACTGAGTAGTGGGTTCTATCCAAGGGTCTACCTAAAGAACAAACTTCAAGCGTGTGAGATGCGGATATAATAATAATAATAATAATAATAATAATACTAATGGTCTTTATTGCAAAAAAAAGAATATATACATACTCGTACATAATAAATTCCACTATAAAAAAGACGTTGAGCTTTTTCTGTTTGTAAAAGGCGAAATTCAGATACCATCCACAAGTAAAATCGTTCTGTTCCTCCACTTAACCTTTGACCGTTGAATTAAATACAGAAACTCAAAGTGTGAAGTTCTACTATTAATATAAATAATTGCAAAAGATAAAACGAAAAGTAAGAAACTAAATAAATATAAATTAGTGATTTTAGATCGATTACTGGTTTTGAATCTCAAAAAGGCTACGTTTATAATAGCGCTTGAACTTGGATGTGTTAAGTTTTTTTGATAAATGTACGGATAGAATTATACAATTTTAAAACGTTATAAGAAATAGGTCTCTCAAAAATGGTATATTTGTGACTAGGCATAGTTAAAAGTCCCTTATTTCGAACGTTAATATTGTGAACATCGGTTCTGAAACGGACTTCGTCATGAAGATAACTACGAGTTCGGGTATTTATTAATTTATGGGACATACAACCAAAATGAAATCATCGGCGGTTATTCATATTGAGCCACTTAACTTCTGAAAGTTTGTAAAAAATGCGATTGTACTTGCGGAGACAAATATAAATCTTGAACAGGAATTTTTAAATCTCTGAATTCGTTTTGCGTCGGTGTTAAGCAGACAAGGGCCATATACAAAATCGGCATAATTGAAGTGGAATAATACCAAGGCATTTGATGGACATACTCTTGCACTTCTTGTTAAGATATGTCTATTAATGTACAGTTTTTTACTAGAATTTTGAATACATAGTGTGTTGCTTCCAATATGAATGTTGACTACAGGCAATACGTCCACTTAGTGCAAACTTACCAAAAAGCATAACATTTGATTTTTAGCTTTAAGAAGAAGTGAATGTTTTTTAGAAAATTTCAATTTTGCAAATAGTGATTAATTGCGTCATTGGCAATTTGAGCATTTTGAGAATCAAAAGATAAATATCGTTGGGTGTCATCAGCATAGAAATGACAGTTACACATTGAGACAGAACTTATAAAATCAGCAGTATAAATTATATATAAAAGTGGTCCTAGGATGAACCTTGTGGTACACCTGCCGTCACCGCTCTTAAGGTAGAGATGTCTTTGTCTATTTTAACGAACTGAAATCTATTGGTAACAAAGCTACGTATGAGTTCGATAGCGGTATCATTAAAACCAAAAAAGTGTAACTTGCTCAGTAGGAGATTGTGATAAATCATATCGAATGCTTTGGAATAATCTAAAAGTACCACAGTACCAGTATGGACAGCATGTTCTTATCAGTAGCACTTAAAATATCATCCAGGATACACATAAGAGCAGTGGAGCAGCTGTAGTTTGGTCGAAATCCAGATTGAACAGTGGGTAAAATTTTCTGATAATGCAAATTTTTTCTAATTTGTTTTTCTAACTTTTTCTAATATTTTAGAAATAGCTGGCAATAAGCTTCTAGGACGCAGCTCCGTAAGAGTGGATAGTGTAGTAACCTTAGGAAGTGGTATAATTCGCACAATTTTCCAATTACTAGGAAAATAGGAATTTTCTAAACAGCAATTGATTATGTGGAGTAAAAATGGAATTTAAAAAGGGCAACACATTTTGATTATATTAATGTTTACTTAATCTGCACCAGTAGAGTTAGAACTTATAGTGGATAAGGCACTTATTACGTCACTTTCAAAAGCAAGGAAAAAATTAAATTGTTAGAAATCTGAGGTTTAACATTGGAAGTGTAATAATTTAAAATTGCATTGTCCGGTTGAATTTGATTTTTAGTAATTTCATAAATAAAGTAGTCATTAATTTTAGTAGCATTACGAAGATGTTCAGGAATATCTGGTTTTTTAGATATACTGTGAATATCTAGGGTTTTAAGAGCTTTCCATAAATGTTTGGTGTTGGTTTCGCTAACCATAGACTTTTTTCTCGACTTACTGCGTTTGTTGTATAGTTGCGTACATTTTTGTAATAATTCCAATAAACGGGGTTTTTTGTCTTTTTAAATTTAGAAAGCGCTTTATCCCTTAATGAGATCAATAATTTCATATTATCCGTTAGCCATGGAACTTTTGGCTTACTACAATAGACAGTCCGTACAAGTGCAAATTTATCGAATAGATAAAGAATGAGAAGAATAGAGGGAGTCACGAGAATGAATCAGCTATGAAATAAGAAGAAGATTAAATGTAGAAGCGCTAGATGTTATAATTTCAAAAGGCAAACTCAGATGGTTTGGCTATTTGGTGCGAATGAGTGATAACAGGGGAGTAAAGAAGAGAAAGGCCTGGCAACACCTGGAATAGAGAAGTCACCAGAATACTCAAAAAAAAGAAAAAGTGCATGGGGCCACGCTAAGTTATTGGCGCTAGCTCGCAAGAAATGAAAGAAGTTTATAGACAATATGTGACCCACCACAGCTATACACCGAAAGGTAGAAGAGGTCCGGATTATGCATGTATGTATGTATTTCTAAACCAATTTACTTGGAAAACTTTATTACCCTATCAAGGCGAAACTATAATAATGTAATAGTTGTAAAATTGTAGAACGTGGTTACTTACAAAAGGGAGGTTGGTACGTCATTTTTTGGCAAAATGAGTAATAAGCAAATCATGTTGACTAATATGTCAGATTTGCAGTTTAGACTAGTCACAATGTAATTTGCTTATTAGCGATTGTGCCAAAACTGACATACTAATCTTACATTTTTGTAAGAACCCTAATTTTATATTTTTACAAGTAATTACAATTATTAAATTCTTGTAGTTTCGCCTTGATAAAGGAATAAATTTTTCTGAAATAGTGGCTTAGAAACAAACGTGTTCTTTTTGAATTGCTGCCCAAAAGAACGATTTTGTGTACCAATCAGTCATTCGTTACTGTCCTACAATAATAATAATAATAGTTGAAACAATTTGAAAAATTGTAAAATTATAAAATAGACAGTATGCCTGCTCGGAATTAGGAATACCCGAAAGTGTTCTACTTTCCTCACCTAAGTAAACAATATATTGGAACGCCACCTAAACTAACAACCACTCATTTTACAGAGGAAATTGAGAGATAAACAGATTTAATCTGAATTCCAAATAATTACAACTAGAAAAGATCTGGAGCAAAAAATGAAAAACCATATTAGAACAACCCCCTTGAAACCAATTCATAAAGGAAACACTATGAATTCCAACCCTTAAACCTTTTCAACGCACAATCTTTTATCAAAAGTACTTAAAAAGTAAGGTAACCAACAAAAGTAAAACAAGTTTAACCAACATCTTAAAAAAATAAACTTTTAGGTATAAAGACAGATAAATTTAAATCTGCTCACCCTCTTAAACTTACTAAAATGAAAGAAGTAAAGCCAAAGAAAGAACTAACAGTCAGAATTAGGGATGATACATAGACAAGGGAATGGAAAATAAAAATAAAAATTACCCATAAAACTTAACACAACACATCATACCATGGTTACTTGTCCAAATAATCACTTATAATACCATGAGTAGTCAAAGTTATGTCGACTATTTTTGTGGTGGTGTCACGAATGTCCATTGCGCTTTGGTACGATTAGGACGAGTGCGATAGAACGAGTCCTAATCCCAAGCGCAATGGACATGAGTAGTGATACCACCGCAAAAATAATCTACTTAACTTTGACTAAGAATGGTATTCGAGGGACTATTTAATGAACCAAACTACCTTTTTCAAATTAGTTTTCAGTAAATCTAGCAACAAACAACGCAATTTCTATAGTAACAGAACACTAATGTCGACTTTTTCTAATAAAAATCGCATTTGTTAAAAATAGTCACTTGAATACCTTCTAGGAAGATATATCCACTGATATTTTTTTGATTGGTCAAGAAACGTCAGAATTCTGGATTTTCATTGGTTACTTTTCGACAGATGACAGGTGAACTGAATAGTCAACAATATCATAAAATTTCAGTAAAATATGTAAGTAAAAAATATACCTTCTAAACAGCTACATTTTTGGAAGCTGAAGACAATTTTATTAGCCTAATCGTATTAACAAAAGATGTTACCATCCGAATACTCATACACTTTTAAAAGACAGGTAATTAATAAAATAGAGGATAATTATTCCTTCACTAATCCAAAACACTAATTGTACCTATAATTTACAGATCAAACTTGTAAACGTCCTTTTGTCCTATATTGTTATACCAATTTGTTTTTATTCTCTGAGGAAGTTAACCTAGTTTTAGCGAAACGTTAGATATTCTAAATAAATAATTTTTAATTACATGTATTGACTTAAACGACAAAATTCTTATTTTAAGTTTGAAAAAAAAATATATTAGCTGATTTTATTCTCTAAATGTGTAAGATAGATAATCTCTGTGAGGAAAGTAGAACACTTTCGGGTATTCCTAATTCCGAGCAGGCATATTGTCTATTTTATAATTTTACAATCACAAGAACCACAGACGTAAGAGATAGAGTAACAAGGGCAACACATCACCAAGACACACAACTCACACAATGGTTGCTGCGCAAGCACCAAAGGCGCGCTCCAACTCTGTATCCCGAATCCCGGGCAAGTTGAGCATTGTACCGCCAGATGCCAGCGCATAAAACACCAGCTTCGACACCACAAGGTAAATGAGGTTACAGATTATACATACATACAATCACAAGAACAGCTGTAATTCAAAAATAAATAATTTGAAAAATGTAGGCGAAGCGGCAATTACGACTAGTAAAAAACATTAATTTTTCCAGCGTATTGCATACATTATTCTAGGTTATGTTAATATACAAATTTACGGGAATACGTCGAAAAAAATTACTTCATACACGATCGATCAATAATGTCATTTTCTGGACGAAATGATACTTTGCTTCTCCTCCTAAAAAATCATTCGAAAGCAGCAAAAACATTTTACGCAGGCGTTGCACACAACGCTTTTCTGCAGCTTTATCAACATAATGAAAAGTATTTATTAACAATATGAAATTTATTTTCAGCGTGTGAAAAGATTTTCGCACTTCAGTGCGTCAATTATTTCGCCCACGTCGTCTAGGGTAGCATAAATAAAAAAAAACTATATTTTACCATGTTTTGTTTGTTAATGTACAAGGTCTAGGCATGCAGAGTACCAGGTATCTTAGACACCGACTGCTATGGTCATATGGTCCAAGTCAAAAGAGCAAACTTCGCATACTGACAGCGATGCGCGAATGTCCCCTTTTCGACGGATGTCAAAAAAAAATGTTTTGCCTACTAGCATCATTTGAATTATTATTTATAAACAGGTATTAATTTATGAAAGCCATAGTTACAAATATATTATTTAGCTAACATAATTATAAAAATTGCTCTGTTTTTATTGGTATGGAAACGATTTACATATTTTGGGTCTCCCTTCTTAAATAAGATTTCGATAGTACGAGTACATAAAGTTTTCTATGTACCTCGGGCGTAATCAACGTCTTTGGTCCTTGACGTCCTATACCCTTTGATACATAAATAAGTATTTTCAACGTTACCAATGACAACGTGAGGAAAATAGGTATATAATTTTAACATTATTACTGACAACTAAAAAGTTGACATTTTAGTACAAGATTGCAAAAAGTTATTTTAAATTATTACAACGCTCACAGTCTCCTAGTCGCAGACTACTGAAAAACACTGTTACAGTTTAACCCTTTTTTTCTGGTGCCGCGGTTACAGTTCCTCCACGTACTTGTAAATAATATACATGGCAACCGGTTAGCCATGATAATAAATATATTAGTAAACTGGATATTCAAAAACCTACTAATTGGAAAGCAGGCATGATAAACTACTTGCAAGATTCTAGTAGTATCCTATACTGACATTTATGGGTTTTGTACTTAATAAAATAACATTTTTCGTTATTAGCATCAAATGGGTGCAAGAAGTCTATATAAAATGTGCCGTCATAAAGCAGTCGATGTTTAGGAAAACGCTCGTCATAATATTGCAATCTGTCGAACTAGGTTTCATTGCATCTTTGCCATGGTTACAGTGACACTAAAATCGAGGATGATGCGATTGTCAATAAAACTGCATTTTCGAAACATTACGTTCGTCTGCAAGAAATTTGCAATATTATTAAGGAAATAATAATTTAATCGAAATTAGTCCGTAATTGACATATTTACTTGAACTAAATTTATTTGAAAGATTGAAAAGACAACTCTTCTAGGTTTCCTAGTAAATAAAGATTCTCACAAATACAGAGGTACCGCCACCCATAACAGGAAAGTCACAATTAGTAGCCAAAACCAATCACGAATGAAACTTTTTTCCATATTTACGTCAAAAATTCAAAATAAAATAGTTGCGAACGCGAAGTACTACCAATATTTTTGTTTCAACCACATTCAAGAGAATCGGCATCTTAAGCTTAACCAAATACATATGGAATAGACATTGCCGAAAATAATAAATGTATATATATTTTTTTTAAAGCAGGACGTCGGCTTGAATTAAACATACATTTTTTATTAAATTGATTTTGAGTAAAGTATAAACAGTTCTATACAACTTTGCAATTATTTTTGATGTTGAAAAACGTGGGGAAACATAAAAATCCAAGGTAATGCTCCTTACATTTTTGGAAGTAAAATTGTTGCCTTTGTGATAGTTTTAAATAACTGTATCCATTTGTTTTGTAAGTAAAATACTATTTGTTTCTGTATTTTTAAAATATAAAATACATTTAATTGTTTCAATTACCGTTTTCATTTGTTTTTGTTCAATTTTATTCAAGCTACTATATCATATTATGTATAAATTACACAATATCCACCATATCCCTAATTATTTGTATCAAAATTGGGGTATGTCGGTAAAATCTATATCTCTAACAACGTGTACGAGCATGTTGTAAACTTGGATGACACTGCTCTATTGAACTGCGAATTTCTACACTAACAACCTGAAACTGAAAATTCAGCTTGTGCTGCACACATTGTAGCTCTAACATAACATACTAGCATGCAGGTTTTTCCTAATTGGTTATTGAAAACTCACGTGGTACAAAATTGAATACAGAACCTGAATGTTAAGGAGTAAGTTGCTAGTATTCAGAGAACACACGAGTAGATAGGGCTGCTTATTATTTAGGCTTTGAACGGAAAATGTGATTACCGGTTTTACAGCTCCATAGCTTATGGTCTAACCTCTAACGGTTCTTCCTGATTTGGAGTCATAAATACACTGATACATAATTCCGTTCAAGGTTTTAAACTGAATCTGTAATGGCCATCTCTAAATTCCGTTATGAAAACTTTGGTGCAAAAATACCCAGAATAACTGGTCTGCTTGTAGCCTTTTAAATGTACCTATTGTGTAATAAGTGGTCGGTAAAATACATGTCAAACTGATCTCTATTGCATGGAAAGAGAAGTGACATTTTTAAGCTATTCATAAAGTTTAAACTATTATTTTAACATGAGTGCATAGTGATGATAACAAAAACATCAGTTATAAAAGCACCAGTTATAATTTGTGCTATGATAACTGATAAATTTAAAAGTATATATATTTAATTCATTCCATGCTAATGTTCGCTTGCATCTGAGTATAATCAATTTACAAGTTCTTAGCCTTGTTAACTTGGTTTAGTTGCTTGCTACAAACGCAATAATTAACAAAATGGGATAGTGCAAACCTGTTATCGATACTTGAAAACAGTTTTGTCATGGAGCGATTTTGCCATGCCTTCTATTGTATGCCAGCTCCTTAAGACACGTGTACTCTTCATAATCTGTTAAGCGAGGCTTTCAATATATTATGGCCGTTGTTATATTAAGTTATATATATGACCGCGTAATTTGTGCAACAATTTGGGTAAAAAGGAATTCGAAAAAGAGGCGGGAACTAATAACTACGAAGCCCAAATCGATAAAAACGGTTTGATATCGAGTCGATGATTTATTAGTACCGTTGGTGAAAAGTACGAATGAACAGACAGTGCCGATAATTGTGGCATTTTAGATTTAAAACTGAAAAGAGCTAGATATTTGCATCAGCATCCTTCGTTAATCTAAAATAATTTCCCGAACCAAGATTCGAGCTTGCGACCTCTGGTGCGACAGTCCACTAAGGTTGTTACTACACCAATCTGACAGCGTAGTTAGGTTATCGCTTAACGTCTAGTACTGGTAATGCCAATATAAATAGACAAATACATACAAAGAAAAAGACGCCCAATCTCGCCCAAAAGCTTGTGCAAGTTGTACCGAAATAAAATAAAAGTATTGCAGTTTATTCAATCTAAAAGTAAAAAATAGGTTTAAGCATAATGTAGAAATGATATTAAATCAAAATTAAACAGTATATTCTAATCTTTGCAATTTTTAAGTACCAGCCTTTGGAATTGTATTTGGGTTTACTATACAGGCTGTATTTAAATAAAGTAGCATAAATTATGCTTGTAAATCCTTAAGTCATAATAAGAAGATTAAGGCAAACATATATTAGTACAATGTTGTACCCCTGATGCTTTAGAGCCTCTTAAAGGCATATTTAAATTAATTAATCCTTTACACAGAGTACTGTTATTTGGCACACGTCAGTATCTCTTGATAAGCAGGGTGTGTTACTTAATGGTTGGGAAATTAATACACAGACTGTAATAGTAAACTACAAAATCTTAGCTGATTTCTAAATATCTAAATACGAACAATAGCCAATTGTACAAGTATAAAAAATAACAAACATAATTCGTTAATAATGACACGACTGTTTCTTCTGTTGGTTTTACATCTTTTGCTATATTTTTTCTTATCAATGAAATACTGGAAAATTATATTCACGGCTATTTCATCTACACGGAATATCAGAGTATAAACAGACATTTTTATACACTGAAGAATAACAACTTTATATACTAATTAAAAATTACCTTTAGGAGCTATAAAGTCCTTTGTTCTAAAATAAAGTACACATCTTTATAATTGCTTTTCCTGAAATGCTAACTTAGCCAGGTTCAAGCTGTTTAAACAAAAGTTGTCTGTTTCTTTAAAGACTTGTCGAAAACCAGAACAGAGAGTGAGATTTGATGCACTTAAGTGCGCTTAATAGTGAAATAGGTCAAATTTCACTATTAAGCGCACCACCTGGCAATGGCTTTAAAGCTTTCACTTAAAGTGATACATTTATTTTATTTATATGTGAATGCATCACGTCTCGACAGTATTCAACGATTACAGCGATGTGTTGAGCGAATTATGTTAATAAATATTTTTTTGGAGTGACTCAATTTCAACTATGGTATAAACGTCGCTGTATCGATTCCAACCACCCCATTTAGCTAACCCGTATACTATTTATTTCATAAATCTTTTGTAATAATATGTATAACAATAATTATAGGCTACAGAGCGATCAAAAACAAAATTGATCGCGGGTGCCCATGAAAATTATTATTACTGCCTATACTGCACTTTAGAAAGCTACATTTAAACTGCAATTAACTGTATTATTACTTCATGTGACCTATGAATAGCCTAATAAGCTACACAAACATGCTAAAATATGTAATTTTAACCAAATGTATACATTACATTGATAGGTAACATTAAAATAACGTGTGGAGAAATTAAACAAAACCTTGAAAGTGAGTAAGTTAAGCTGTTTAATCAACATCGAAGTTTGTATTGCCTATACGAATTTGGTGTGAGTTATATCTCAGCAGTATGTACAATCGATCAATGAAATAGTTGTTTTAGTTACACACATATATTAGTGAACACCATAGTTAAAATTCAGTTAAAATAACTGAAGTATTGCACTGTTTTCATTGGCAACAGTTTATGTAATATGTATTTATTTATGTATCTCCTTTTTTACATAACGTAACCAGCGTCTTTGGCCCTTGTCGTGTTATAACCCTCAGTACTCCGCACCTGGCGCTATAACTATCACTCCTTGGTCCAAAAACGCCTGTTTTATGGCCTTGTTCTATAAATAACTACTTAGCATTCGGCATCTCAAGAGAAGCATTTTCGGAGAATTATTTATCAAAATCTCTTTTTATTTGTTCTCATTATGTTCCAAAAGAAGACGAAATAGAATAATTCTTAAATAAGAAATTCATAGTTTTTAATAAATCGCACAATAATAATAATAATAAATAGGGCATGACCAATAACAAATGTTAAAGAGGTAAATGAAGAAGGATGTTTTTTCCGCAAGTTTAATATCAAAAAATTGCTACATATAGCCTCAAGCCAGTCCTGTCACTTGTTAGTTCAAGATGCGTTACTATTTTAATTAGATGTATAAAATTAAAAAGAAGTTATATCATATGTAAGTATAACGATCATTGGCATTACATAACTGTTTGTGTAGGTTTATTTTATAATTTTCTTTTACTGAAAATGACAAAATTAGCTTATTAATTAGTCTAAACATATAGATAGCAATTTCTACATAGGAAATTTGTGCTAAATTATACAACAATAAATTATGACTTATCGACCTTATTATCGGTTGTTTCATCACAAAAAAGAAATCTTGTTAGAATTAGCTGCCTATATTCGTGTTGCCATTTTTACATCTGAATACAAATACCGAAAATAAAATTGCCTCAAGAATGTTACTTCCAGAACTGCTTTTTTGTGACGAAATCGAAATTAACAAGGCTGAGTAGGCAGCAATATCGTTTTACTGCTTATTACTCGTATTACCTATAATGTAATGTATTATTACTTATTTCGCATCGAGCTATAGAATATTCATTAATTAAATCTATTCTATGCAAATATTATATATAAAAGAGATTCTTTTTATTTCAACGATTGCTGTTCCAGTGAGTAAATTGTATTTATAACTTGCCTTTAGCTATTTATGAACTTATTAACTTTATTCTCTCTTTTCATGTGTTCTCTTCTTAACAGAAGAATCGTGACACTGTGAATCATCGTCATGTAAGAGATCTGTCGCGGACGCATCGAGTAATCTCACAATCTCTTTTTCTGTTATTAGCTAATCTGTTAGCCTGACACATGGATTCACCCGTTAGATTTTTATTTGGTCAGACCATCGCTTTGGTAACCTTTCGCTTAACCTGGTACCTTCTACTTTTCCCTGAACAATCAGCCGTTCTAGGTTAGTGCTGCTTCTTCTGGTTATGTGGCCAAAGTATGTCATTACATTAGCATATATTCTACTGGAAAGATGATTGGAGTTTTTTATTTCGTTTACTACAGATACATTGGTTCTATGTGGTGTCCGTAGAATTCTGAGCAGACGCCTCCAGCACCACATTTCAAAGACAACTCTAAAGTCACCTATAACTCTCAGATCTGCACGATTATCTCTCTGACGATCAACAATTTCTATGAGTCCGCATATCGTATGTTACTGATTTTGGTTCCTTCGATTGTGAAACCACCTTCCCATTGATCAATAACTGTTTTCATTATATTTTCGCCATAGTTATTAAATAACAAAAAGGATAGTACGCAACCTTGCCTGACGCCCTTTTTGATGTTGCAGGGTTGCGATATATGATTATCAACCTTTACGATTGCTTTACTATTTGGATATAGTTTCTTGATTAAAATATTGAGGTGTTTGAATACCCTCATTTCTGCTAAGATTGTCTACAATTTTGCCATTTTATGCTGTCGAAAGCATAAAGCATAAAGCATAAATATAAGGGTACTGTATGATCTCTTGCTTTCTCTATCAATGCCAATCAGCATTTGCTCCGGGGTTCGTTTTCCCTTTACAAACCCTGTCTGTTCTTCGGCTAATTTGCCAGGCTAAATATCTTTTTAACCTTTCGTTAATTATTATGTGGAGCATTATCTTGCTGGTATGAGATATCAACGCGATTAGTCTGTAATTTACGCATTTGGTTTTCTGCTACATCGCGGAAATCTATATTGTGCTACATATATTATGAATTGTGTCAATGCCAATTTAATCCATTTTCTTTATGACTTCTATAGTGATTCTATTGAGCCCTGGTGACTTCTACTCCTTATTTTCCTCATGGCGTTTAATACTTTATCTCATAATATGTCAAGTTCCGTTTCTGTATGGTTGTTGCTTGGTCATCATTGTACCGTTGCTCACAATATTTTCTCAACACTTCTAGGATGTTATCAATTTCAGGTACTTTACTTACAATAATGCTCATTACCAGACCAACAGAATGAAAATGTCGTCAAAAAGGGAATGGAGAAGGAAATGCATAAAAACAATAAGCAATTTAGTTAGCTTACATGAAAGAAGAAGAGGAGATAAACTGATTAAATTAGGTGATTCGAACACAGTTGTGGGAGAAGGAATAGGCAAAAGAAACAAAAGAGGTCAGATATTAGTGATTTCTGATAGATGGAGAAAGAAATGGTTGTAGCAAATACATTGTTTGAGCAACCACTAAGAAGAAAGTACACTTGGGTTAAACCGAGCGACACCAGTAGATACCAAATAGATTATATATTAGTGAGGAGAAACAACAATCTCAACTACAAAGTCAAACATAACCCAAGAGCAGACATTAACAGTGATCACAACTTAGTGTTTATAAAAGTTGGAAATTTTATAGACCCGCAAGAAAAATTTAAAAATGGGATACGACAAAACTAAAAACACAAGGGAATATAGTATAATATCAAATAGCTGTTAACCAAAATCAAAACAGTGGCGATGATACTTCTGCAGTAACTCTAGGTGACAAATGGGTAAAACTCAAAAAATGCAATTACTATAGCGGTAACAAATACTCTAGGCGTAGCAAGGAAAGAAGCAGGGAAACAATGGATAAATGATAACGTCATCCAACTAATAGAAGATAGAAGAAAATACATAACGCAAGAAAAGACGAAGACAAGACGAAATATAAAAAATTAAGAAACGCCGTCAACAGAGCAGCCAAAAAAACAAAAGAAGAGTGGTTAAATGACATTTTCCAAGAAAGCATATAGTACTGATAATATACCAGCGGAACTATTCCAGGCTTTAGATAGCTAAGCTAGAGACGTTATGTATTCATTAGTTAAGAAAATTTATGAAACGGGATAAATGCCCGTTGATTTAAAAAAAAGTATAACGGTAATATTACCAAAAAAGGCTAAGGCACCTAATTGTGAGGTCTATAGAACTCTAAGTATACTTTCACACGAGTCAAAAATACTAAGAAGTATCATTTAGAATCGAAGATTGAATTGCAGTTATCAGATTATCAATTTGGCTTTAGGAATAATATAGGAACCAGATAAGCTATATTATGCCTTCGTACACTAATAAAAGAAACCTTAAGAATTAATAAACAACTATATATTGCTTTTATAGACCTGCAAAAAGCATTTGATAATGTAAAATGGAACTTAATGCTGAAAATATTGAAAGAAATACAAATATACGACAGAGATAGGTCTATAATATGTAAGCTTTGCAAACAACAAGAAACAAACATAAAAATCAATGGTAGTGAAACTAAAATGCAAAAATAAAGAAGGGGTCAGAGTTGTAATTTATCGACATATTTATACAATGTATATATAGAAAAAGCTATAGAAGAGTACTTTAAAATTAAAAGACTAATCAAAAGCCTATTTTGTAGCATAGCTCTCTATAGTTCGGAAACATGGAGAATAAACCAAACTGACACAAAAGCTATAGACGCTATTGAAATGTGTTGCTGGTGACGGGTTCTGAAAATAAGATGGACAGACCGGGTTACTAATGTGGACGTGTTTTAAAGAATCGACGGAGAAAAACAAATATGGAAGATGATTCAAAAAAGACGATATAGATGGTTAGGCCATGTTTACAGATACCATCAATTTATAGTAAATGTGATTAAAAACATGCAGTGAAATACGTCGGCAGTAGAGCACTTTATAGACCAGGCAAGCTTATCCCACTAGATTTTGTGTCACAAGGACTTTAGCGCTAAGCCGTTGGCTGCGCTGACCGGTAACCGTGCGTTCTGTCGTCTGTCAACCAAGCAAGACTGGAAACCGGATTCAATTAAAAAGAGAAAGAAGAAGAACAGATCCTTGATGTTATTTTGGTATGCATAATGCATATACTTGTAACGCTGCACATAAGTTTTTTAAATATTTATTTTTGTCATTTCTACATTCTTTTTGAACATCATTCTGTATTTGCTTATATCTATCGATCTTTCGTTGCGTATTGAGACAGGAGTTTTTGAGCAATCTTCTTTGTTTTACCCAGGACGTTTTTTTTTCTCCCAAGGTAGAATCGCCTAGCTTTTCAACCCAATCCAGAATATGTTTTTTGTCGTTGACCATTTTGTGTTGAATGAGACATTATTTCATGCAATGCAGTCACATTGTTGAGTATTTGACGAATGTTCTAGGTAAATTCGTCTATGTCGTTTATGTGTAACGGTTTTCGGGCCTTGGTGCCTCTTCGTGATGCTAGTGTCATTCGGATTTTAGTTATAAGTAATTGGTTTATTGATGTTTTCCATCGCGCATTTGCTAGAATATATATGTTGTTGGAACATAATTACTATTAGTAATTGCTAGATCATTGTTTATAAGTCCCTCGCGATCGTTTCTTACGCCAATACCAAATTGTCCCACTATATTACTAATGTGGTCATCTTGTGTGGTTGATTCTATTTTGGCTAGTCACTAGTTGTGATTGTTACTTCTATTTTGGATATTGATTTTATGGTTAGTTTTAAGGTATCATAAATATCCTCTATATATTGTTCATCCGTTTGACTGGTGGGCGCATAGACTTGCATTATGTCGAACACAAACTATGTAACATTCAGCTTGGTGGAAATCATTCTATCGTGTATAGAGTTATATCCTAAAACACATTTGTTAGTTTCCTTTGTAACTATGAAGGCAATCCTGTTTCTGCTGTTTCGTGCCCAGAGAAATACGCTTTATTATATTTTAACGTTTGAAAATGACCCTGGTCTCTCCAGTGGGTTTCTAATATGCCAGTAATTTTGATATTTTATCTTTTCAGTTCGTTTCCGACAATAAACAATTTTCCGGTTTGTGAAAGACCTTGTGTGTTCCATAATCCTATGTGAAGTTCCTCTTTCGTTGTTATGTATTTGCTTTGATTGGGGACTGGTCTCAATGTTAGTCTTCTTGGAGATCCGAGTGGAGAGCTAGTTTTACTTCCGAATAATTTAGCAGTGAGAGAAATCATCATAGATGTATTCATAGAACAAAATAATTGAGGTGGAATAGATAAAATAAGAGGTGGGGGAAAGGTTAGGACATGGCTCCTCTCGGGTGCAGGTGGTGAGAGGAAACCATTAACTTTATTATCCAGCGACATATCATTTTATAAATATAGAGCCAGGTTTACTTTAACAAAAAAATACTATTGTTTATTCTTATATTTATACAACAATGCCCTTAATTTCCAGAAATAGTAACACCTTTTAATATTTTAAGGTAAACTAAAGATTTCCTTGTTCTAAATTAAACTAACTGTGTAAACATTTTTGAAGGAGTAATTATTGTTAATGCCTGCATGCAACCTTACTGCACTGCTTTGAACTAAACCGATAGTAAAGTGAAAATGTTGTGCAGGTGATTCTTTAATTATTGTGAAATTGCTTTTACCTCATTTACTTATTAATATCCATTCATCTGTTGATTACAACCACTACTTTAGCTAAACTTTTAGTGGTCTCTCTATAAACACTTTTGAACTTAATTTCAGTTACTATACAGGAATAAATATTAAATTAGTTTCAGTTGAAAAATGTGAATCGGAAACAATATTTATATGAAATATATACCTACGATATCGCATAATTTCAAATTATTTAGTTCCGTCGTGTTATGCTATTATTTTTTATCATCTAAAGTTTTAACCGTATTTTTGATAGTCACAACTTTAGTTACTATGTTTTTTTACTGAAAAACAAATTAAAACATTTGTTATATATTCCGCCCCAAACTTTAATCCCTCGGCATTAATAATCACCAATCCCTATGAAGCATAAAAGAGAAAATATGGCAACTTTCCACACCTAATTCAACTTTAATAATTTCGTCTCATAAAAATGTATGCTAAAGCGCATTTTCCGAGAAACAAATTAAAATGTATTCGCACCCTGAATCCTGATTTTGCATTGAAATTGTAGAAGCTTTCGAAGTGTCTGTTGCAGCAACAAGACAGCGTGAGCAAAATAATTGAATTCTTGAGGCTTAAAAGTATTGATAGGAGGATAAATATTTCATTAATAAGAACACTGCTGCTACACGAAGGCTGATAAGTATTAAACAACGTAATGCTTTTAAAAACTGGTCTTTCATCAACTTTTGAAACTTTTAATGAATACAGAATACATGAAATCACTTATAAGGTGTTTGGAACAATGCTGGTAGATCACACTTCTGAAAAGTACCAAATTACACGCGTAGATTACATTTACCTATAATATACTGTGAAGCATTAAACATTCAAACGAACAACTTCCAGCAACTTTCTAACCTACTTTATATAGGTGGAAATATAAGTTCTAAAGGTTTGAGTTACGTTGCTCGTGGGAATACTGGAATGAAAATGGGTAAACCCACTTCGAAAGAAATCTTACGATTTCGTAAAATTTTGAATAAATCACGTTTGTTTAATAAAATACAAATCTTAGAAAATCCAACCCACCAGTTATGTATATCAGTTACCGATACTGTCTATACACACACGCATGCAACTTAAATTGATGTTCAAGAAAAAGCATAAACTAGGTAAGCGGATTGCATACTCGTAGATCTTTAGCAGGCAATGTAATATTTACCTCACAGTCAGTTATGTGTTATCCTAATAGACATTCTTTTCATGAGTATCTGCGCATACATCGAAATGGTTGATTTTTAACACTTACAATATAATCGTTATTGTTAAATATATTACAAAAGCAGCTTTAGCAAGCTATGTAATACCGGAAAATGTTTACATGCTACAGAGTCAATATTATTCCTACCATGATAAGTTATACTAAACCAGCTAGCTACATACTATAACAGAAGAAAAGCTAGATGGAAAATCTAAGAAGTTATATATTTTATATTAAATGTCAACATTTAATGTACGTACATACAACCTTTAACCTAGCATGACTGGTCGTAAGTTCATAATATTGACAAAACGATCTACTAATATATTAAATTTTAATTATTTGATATTAAAGGCAGAAATAAAATTTACTTTTTATTAGTGAACACTGTTGCTTATGACGGGAGATTGTAACTCTGGTACAGTGGTAGCCAATAAAATCCGGTACGCCTAAATAGACCTAGTGACAAAATTTCTATATTTTGGTATTGCTTAAAGGGTTTCTATGCTCTTAAATTACAGTTACCTGTAATTTTGTTATTATGTCAATGTCATGTAAATTACAAAAAAAAACGATATAGTTAGAATACAAATACAAAAAATTATAAACGGAAAATGTATAACAACATAAATTAAATTATTATTTTGTAATACCGCCACTGTTTGCAATTATAGTTTGTAATCTGTCATGGAAGTTAGAAAATGTCTGATATATTCACTTATAATACCATGAGTAGTCAAAGTTATGTCGACTATTTTTGCGGTGGTGTCACGAATGTCCATTGCGCTTTGGTACGATTAGGACGAGTGCGCTAGCACGAGTCCTGATCCCAAGCGCAATGGACATGAGTAGTGATACCACAGCAAAAATAATCTACTTAACTTTGACTAAGAATGGTATTCGAGGGACTATTTAATGAACCAAACTACTTTTTCAAATTAGTTTTCAGTAAATCTAGCAACAAACTACGCAATTTCTATAGTAACAGAACACTAATATTGAGTTTTTCTAATAAAAATCACATTTGCTTAAAATAGTCACTTGAATACCTTCTAGGAAGATATATCCACTGATATTTTTTTGATTGGTCAGGAAACGTCAGAATTCTGAATTTTCATTGGTTACTTTTTGATAGATGACAGGTGAATTGAATAGTCAGAAGATAAATTGCATTTTTAACTATACTAAACTCAGTGACAATCGCTTGTATTTTCATTTCGCTCGTTAGCCTTTCGAAGACTCGTCCTTTTTCAAAGTCATTCAAATAACGGGCATGTTTTCAATTAACTGATTTTCGACATTCGATGACAGCGAAAAATGTGACAGTTACTTTAAATGCATAGGTTACTAAGGTATTATTCAAAAAGTTGAGTTTACATTGGGACAAAATGGTGTACCCGTTTTTTTGGCAACCGTACATTATTGTCTCTATTGTAAAAAATTTTATTTGTTTACTACCACTTTTAAAAATAAATTCATTGAAGCACTGATAAAGACCAAATAAATGTTGTGTTCAAAATGCATATTTGATTTTTATATTTCTTTAATTTTTTATTTTTATATTTTTATTTTTTATATTTTAACAGGAATTGTGACATATCTAAGCACCACGGTGTATATTATGATGAATAAAATACTACTACAATATAAGTAAAAATGTATGTTATTGTCAAATAAATATCAATCAATTCTAGTATTTTGCGTGAAAATACTGACTATAGTACATTTCCACATAATTACAGGATTTTCCGATTGCTTTTCACTGTGTATCGGTTGTGTTTCACTTTATCTCAACTACTGCTCCCGCTTGTCAATACTTGTCAATATTGACAAATGGGAAATACATTTGACAAACAGTGAAACACAAATCGTACATTGTGAAAATCAATCGGAAGACCCTATAATTACTTACATCCTTTTATTGTCATTGAAAATCCTTTATCAAGGTTTATAAGTCTGAATTAAAATTAAATAAAATTTTTTGTTAGTCTTTATACTGTTTCTTCAGTTAAAAACGTAATAGTGAAAGGCTGCTTTCTAAAATTTACGATGTAAATAGATCACAAAGATTTTGTATTTAAAAGTTCTCTACTTCCAATTTCAAAATTTCTTACAATAGCGCCCGTCCTTTAATTATTATCTTAATAACCATTTTAGTGTGAATGCATAAATACATTTATATGAAATCAGAATCACTCTTGACTGTTGAGTAACATAATGGATATTAATTTTTGCATATTTTTATGTGCTGAATTTATTTTCTTGAAGCTTTAGTATTATTTTTTTCACCTTTTTTACTTCCCTCGTCTAACAGGCGAAGGAAGTTATGTAATCGCGAAAAAATCACCTTCCGAGATTTCTTCAGATCTTCATGATTCAAGGTCTGTCTGTTTGTCGGTCTGCCTCTCTCTCTCTGGCTATCTGTCTGTCTGTCTGTCTACCTGTTGGCAGTATAACTCAAAAACTATTTGTCGGAGGAAGACGATATTTTGCATACATATTATATATCTACTTCGCAGGAAACCGCTACAATTTCATACAAATATATACAGGTTAAGCACCTTAAAAAATAAAATTTTGTTTATTTTTGGGTTAATTTTGAAATAGAAGGAAGTAATAGCTTTCACATAAGTCAGGATTTACATTTTCCGAATATAAGACCCAACCAATGCAGGATAATGTCACAAAAGGGTAGAAACGTTTCAACAATAACGCCGTTCTGTTTAAGAGAGGCGCGCCCCGGACTTATTTGAAAGAGGCTCGGTAGCGTAGCTGGCTTTATCTGTGCAGGTACAATCTCTATGTAGGGGTGGGGTTACAATTGCTCTACAGATGCGGCGGGTTCAAACCCCAGCGGGATACATTTTATTTATTTGAAAATGTATTTAATTTATTAGAAACGTGAAGATATTTTTACTCCTAACTTATTTTGATTTTAAAAATTATTTAGTGCCACATGTCAACGAGGGAAATTCTGGGTAAAGCTTTTTACAGATTTTTTTTAATATGAATATAACATGAAAAGATGAATAATGTGGAAATGATAGCAACTAGTATGAAGTAAATAAATGAAATATGTGAATAAGTATTACAAAAGCAAATACGTTATTTCTAGAAAAAAAATGTAAATGTTTATTATACTATACTATACAAATATTAGCTATACAGCGTGATTTTGAAATACATACATATGTATATTGAAATCCCATGTAGATAATACATAAATAAACAGTTTTGACAATAAAAATGGTAATAAAATGTGCTTCGGCACGAAGATACTGCAACCGGAAAGAGGTAAAATAATAGCACCTTTTAGCAATAACTCCATCAATTTTTGCACAAAAATACTTTCAGAAGACAGTAAACTAGTTGACAATGAGTAAGAAGTGTTATTAGCGCTTTTAGTGGTAGTGTGCCAGTAGTTTTAGTTATTGAACGCATTCCATCATAAAAGCCTAATTATTTTGAAACGGTTAGGAAAATCGATGTTCACCAAATGCATATTTTTCGTGCACCTTTGTATGCCCAATAAGAATGTTATACTGTATGTTCACAAAAATTAACCAAACTATTGAAAATCAATTAAGATATTGGAGAAAATAACTGTACCCCCTCAGATAATAACCCCCCCCCCCACCCGTTAACCAATTTTGATAACATTTGGAGAAAAGGTGTACTTCCATTATATGCGTTTCCAAACAAAATTCACAACTCATAGGGCAAACGTTGTCGATGTTATCGTTAAAAAGGTGATATTATTTTGCTCTCTTCCGATTGCAGTATCTCCATAACGAAGCACATACTATTACACATTTTTATTGCAGAACTGTTTATGTATTATCTACATGGAATTTCAATATATGCATGTATCTTAAAATCACCCTGTATATGTGCAACAGCAAAAAATGCGTGTTTATAATATGCATGAATTACCCTACGAGGCGAAGCCGAATTGGACAGCATACCGGGTGCTTTAAGCACACTTTTTGCTGTAGTTACATAGACTATTCGAATAATTTTTTGATCCGGCTTCTCTTCGTCAAAAAGACGTCATTCTCGAGTAGTAAAATATCATTTCGCGCACTGCGCACTGTATATACAAATAACTATTGTCATACGATGGAGAAAAACGCTTGCTTTACGCATAAATTATGATGGATCGTACATAAAGTAACTTTTTTCAGGCTTTGCCGTAGATTTGTATGCTTCACATGATCGTTATACTCAACTTTAACACTGCCTTGGCTATGAGGGGCTCTTTTAATAATATACAAAGCAGCAAAAGTTTCATATTTAAAGATCGACACAATTCCATAAATTGTCATTAATGACTTTATAAGAAATTACATGCTTTCCATTTCATACACTCATAGAAAGCTTAAAAACATTACAACAATGGAAACGTCTTCAAGCACGTTGGTTGTGAATCAAATTTCGTTACAAACGAGAACGCAAGGCAAATTTTCCGATCTAACTAAATTTTTCACATTCCGGGGAGAAATATTCTAACTTTTTATTTTCCAACGACTAACAAACTTTTCGATAAAATCCTGCTTCACTCGGTCAGAATTTTCTATTGCATGGCATGAAATAACCTCACTTCCCAAATGTGGTTCTTTTAGTTGTCTGATGTGCAACTGTTAATTTTATACTGTTCGACTTTAACCTATAAAAAGTTTAGTATTGACTCTTTTTTGCTCAGCCTAACAGGTACGGAAAGGAATAATTTTATAGATTTGTATAGAATAGGTTTACTACGTAATAAAGGACTAAATTAATAGTTTCTGCCTACAGTACGTTGTCGAACATATAGATACGAGGATAGGACCTATAATTTATGAAAACCAATCGTTCAAATTTACCATGGAAATCAAACTTGCCATGAAACAAATGTTTGTTGTTTTCTGGTTTGACTGTTCAAATTTAGTTTTTATACACGTTACTTTTGAAATAAGCACTGGGCAACAAAAATGAATTTAAAGAAAGTAAATTTTGAGCCATGATTTATCATGACTCTAAACATTCCCTATCTCCGAAAGAAAACGTTTACGACTTTATGCTGCACTTGATTATCAAGCGCCTTCGCAGAGGACTGGTTATGGCTAGTTCAATGGATTTAAATTTGGACGAGTTTTACTCAGCGACAATTTACATGAAAGAAGACCAATTTCAGCATATACCTGAACCAACATAGATGCCGTGTGAAGAATGATTCAGATGGATAATCCAGTCATATATAGAATTATTATGAGCATTGGCATGACTGCAATAATCAAGATTTTACATAATCATTTGGGTGTAAAAAAGTATGTTGTCGGTGGATACCACACAGTTTAACAGAAGCACCAAAACAACAGCGTGTGCAATGGTGTAAAAACTATTAAGAAATATAATGAAGCTGGACATACGCATTTGAACCCGAATCTAAGCGCAGTCTATACAATGGGTGTTTCCAACAGATCCTAATTCAGTTAAAGTCAAGCGATCGCGAAATGTTGTTAAGAAAATGATTGCTTGCTTCTTTTAAAAATCAAGACCTATCAGAACTGTCGTGCTTGAAAATAAACGTACCGTTACCGCAGAATGGTACACAACAGTACGCCTGCCAGACGTTATTCAAAAAGTTTGTTTACGGCCCCCAAGAAGTAAGATCATTCTGAGAGTTGTTGGATAAAACTGTGTATGGCAGATGTGTGTTATTAGAGATAACTATTTTCACGTGGATTATTTGCAATACATATAACACACTTGTACCATAATAACTTTTACATCGAGTTAACTGATGAGACACGTTTGTTGCTATCTATCTCAAAATAGTGCTTTTAGCAGGCATTTGTTGTCATTTATAAGCACACCCTCCATAAACTCTTTTTTGGTTATCTTAAAATGATCATCATTTGAATATAGTATTCTTTAAGATCTCTAAATATCTCATATATCCTACGCTACTATGATCGTCTTTTCCATTGTAAAATATTTTTATAGACAACATGGCGTTCTAAATAAGTATTTATTATTATCAACACAAACAGATCAAACTGCGTTATATAAATAAAATTTGGATAATACCCATATCATAGTTAAAATTATCCCAAAGAGAAAAAATAGAAAACATTAACTACCATTCGACACTTAAAATACCTTTCCAAAGTATTTATTTTAATTCGACATTTAAAGTGCAATAAAAAATATAAATTTGACGGAATTTTTTACGCAAGCTTCATTTTATGCTCCCGGTTTCTTTCTCATACTGCATCTTTCCCGTCTCCCTAAATTGAACAATGGCATGGAAACTACTAAAAGCTGTAACTTTGAGCACTAGCAGAATTTCACTTTCTTTAGGCATGCGAGATAATTGTCGCCGTTGTAACATTACCCCAGATTTTATAAGCCATAAAATTTGCAGTAACATTATGCTAATCTCTTGTAATGTATGCTGGGCAACACACTTTAGTAAGTGTACGGATCAAAATATAACATGTATGTTTACTTTGTATTATATTCCTAATTAGATTGCCTGTGACATTCCTGCAAAATAATCATGGAAAGTAAATGATATTACTGCCAGTATAGAATCACATCGAAGTGGAATAGAATAGAACGACTTTGTAGTGGTTTTGCAGTATTTGGCAGGGATAAAGAATAAATACCATAAATATGCTAAAGAAGCAAACAACGGTCTGTTTGCTAGTAAAGCGTGCTTTAATTTGAGTGGTCATTGTAATTATTGGTTTAATATCATGCAGTGTATGCACAATTACAATGCACAGCATGAGAATGTTGTCAATAATAAGAGAGAAAGGGGGAGAGAGAGAGAGAAATTCTCTATATTTAAAGAAAATATGCAGCACTTTAAAGATCTGCTTCAGGGCAATTGAACTTTAAAATCTTTGCTTGGCTTAGGAAGCTTTTCAAATCGGTTAACTTGTCAATCATGTGTATAATATTTTATGTAATATTAGTAGTTTATTTATCTAGAACGAAAAGTGACATTTTAAAGTACGAGAAAGTTGTTTACGGCCGAGGCGTTAGCCGAGGACGGAAATACTTGCGAGGACCTTTAAAAACACTTTTCGTTCGTGGTGAATACAACGGTTTATTTCATACTGCAAGTTTAATGAATTTTAAATAAAAAGTTGTAAATCATTTCAAATTGCATGTCAACAACTGACCTATAATTTTAAAGTACTTGAACTTTAAAATTTTACTTTAAAGTACTAGGACTTTAATGTTTCATTTTTTGTACCATAAATAAGTTTTAAAGTACTTGAACTTAAATTTTACTTTAAAGTACTAGGACTTTAATGTTCCATTTTTTGTACCATAAATAATCCGAAAAATGTCATTTTTGACATCAGTATGAAATAAAATTTATTTTTTGTATTCGCTCCCCAAACTGGTTACTTTGGAAACTGTCTAGGATCCTCAAAATGGCCATTTAGAGGCCTTGTACTTAAAGTCGCCATGGCAACATTTTAGCGGACTCAAACATTAGTTGCCATGACGACTTTAAGTACAAGGCCTCTAAATGGCCATTTTGAGAATCCTAGACAGTTTCCAAAGTAACCAGTTTGGGGAGCGAAAAATACATTTTCGGGCCGCCTCCTAATATAATGCCGCGTTAATGGTAATTGAAACTTCATATTATAATGTTTGGAGAGCTAATACAAAAAATCTGGTGTGATACACTCACACAACTTCCTTTTACAGTGTTCTTATAATTAGTCAAAAATTTCATTTTTAATTTTTAGCCATTTGTCAAAAATTTTCAAAAATTACAAATACTACAAAAACGGTACAAATAGAGCGTTAGTTGAAGAGACAAATTTTCTCTAGAATTTTAAGGTGAATTCAAAAATGTAATAATATACCGGGTGTTTTATTTAAAATAGGAGTTAATAAAAAAAATAGAAAAAAAAACAAAAGAAACCCACTTTAGAAGTATTCAACTGGAAAATTATCTATTTCACATCAATACACATTAAAAATGTAGTAAAAATGTAAAGTTAAAAAAAAATCGTTAGAGCCGTTTTTGAAAAAATCGAAAAAAAACTGAAAAATCACAAGAGTAAACACCTACTTCCGGTTATGCGATTTTGCTTGCTGTCTCATCTACATAGTACACAAAACTTATATATGAAGTTTCAACGTCATACCTCTTTTCGTTTTTGAGATATTCTGTTCACAGACAGACACACACACAGACAGACAGACAGACAGACAGACAGACAGACAGACAGACCAATGAAAAAAAATATGTTTTTTGGGATCAGGGGACTCTAAAACGTGAAGATCTGTTGAAAACTCAATTTCGAATTTTTGGGGTGAATCCAATACTTTCTTTATAGTAAAAGGAAGTAAAAAACGTTGTATGCAGCACGTCCTCAAATGGCTTTAGAGGACTCATCTTCATATTACGGACTCGGCTGCGCTTCGCTCCGCCTCGTCCGGAAACATTACGACTCGTCCCCTAAAGCCTTGCTTTGAGGACTAGTTACATAAAGTACTATTATTTGATTAAAAACTTTTATTTATAAATGGCTTTTTATTGTTTGATTACGACACTAATTAAAAATTCTTATTTTATACAGGGTGTAACTGAAATGCTTGGCTATATTTTAATAGCGGATTCTGCTCCACAAATTGACAAAAAATTATTTAAATATAGATTCAATTCTCATCCGTTCTTGAGACAGAGGGAAGGTTAAATTAAGTTACTGAAAACTGGAGAAGGATATAGAAATGAAAATTAGTGTATCTTTTCTACCAATAGAAGGCTTATTTATTAAATATTTTTTAATTGCCATGAATAGTTTTAGCAGTTGAAATTAGCAACACTTAATGTATTCATTTTTTGTATGGTTTTAAGACAAAGTAAAACAGCTAAAAAAGTTTAAAAGTAAATCAGGCTTTCTAGTATATATTTTTTAAATTAATGATTGTTTCTTAAACCGTTCTAATAAAAGCACTTATAGAGGTTGTTAATTTTAGCCTCTTAAAACCGTTCGTAAAAATTGAAAACTAGTAGTATTTTTACATGCTCACCGAGTCTTCAATAAAATACAAAAGCCCCATTTTAACCCCCTTCTAATATCTTTCTAAGAATTGACAACTGAATCTTCGTTTATATGTACTTTTTTGTTAACTTGTAACGTAGAATTCTTTATTAAAATACGACCAAGTATTTCAGTTACACCCAGTATATTTCAGTTGCCATACCAACACTTTTATTGGATCAATAATATATGTAACAATACTTTTCAGAACACAATTCGAAATATATAAAGATTTTTAAATTGAAGCACGACGTGAAGCGGAGGGGTGTAATAAAACCGAGGGCTTTAATAAAACCTAGTGCTTTAAAATCTTTAACGCACTAGTATTATATTACATTTTTTGACTGACTTATTTTTCTTTAACAGTCTCTATAAATTCCATTTTTTTTCGAATATTAAAACCATCGTTAGTTAAATAGTATCTTTAAAAATGCATTCAAAAAGTATTTAAATATATTAATAGTAAATTGAAAACAATATTATAAGGATACACGTAAGTCAATTTATTGTTAAAGGTATCTGTAATTCGTTTCTACTTATTAAATACGGAGTTAAATAAAACCAAACGTAAAAATGTGTGCACTTATAAACTTGTACCCATTTCAAATAGCGTGATCGTTTTACGTGATTTTCTAAATTAGCACAATAATGTTCGTTAATCGTAAAACTTAGAAAAGATATTTGTTATTCCATATCATAGCTAGTGAAATATCTGTCTATAAAATAAGTGTTCTTATTCAAACAAACTCTCTCTATCATAAATACACGCTATTTACTTAATCTAGAAACAAACAGACATGCCCGTTGTACATCCATTTGTCACAATGCGTTAATTTTAATAAGGAATTTTGTAACAAAGCCCCTGTATCTAGAAACACATCAGTTTCATTGAATGAACCGCGAAAACAAAAGTTTCTACCCTTATGTGCCCTTATGAGACGTACTCGCGTATTATGTTTCATTACAATGTGGTAGATATTCATTTCAGACGTTCTTTTAGCAATAAACCTACACCACAGCCTACGAGCCGAGTCTGCAGTAGTGGTATACATAAGCTCAAATAAACAGGATAAATGACATTCCTACAGCTCCTTAAATATTCGGTGAGAAGTTGACAGGCACCATCTATCACTTGAATTAGAAGGAAGCAATTGGATTTGTATCCTTGTAAAGCGCCTGTCACAATGTCAGCTTATCTTCCTTCGAATGCGTTTACGGTTGACTTGCGGACATGTTACGGAGGCATTTAACGGTATTTTTTGAGACAAATTTGGACAAGTGATGTGCACTGACTTTCCCTATTATAGGTATCTAGCTAAACGATCAAGGAACAAAATGGGATAAGTCAGATTTTCGAACAACATGAAACTTTCTCCATCATTAATCAGTTTTGCAATAAATACATCTTTTTAACCAGTTACTATTTACATTTCTTGAAATTTCATATTGGGTATTATAGTAAAATGCTTTAAAGTTAAAATTATACGTAATGCAACTAAATTATTTTACAGATTTCCTAGTTCATTTCAACGTTAAAAGAAAATACATCTTTCAATCTGTACTACTCGTTTTAATCAAACGTGTTCAAATTATGAGATTATCTTTCAGAATATTGGCTTTGTGGTAGTTTTTTATTACCGAATGATAAACTTATATTAAATGCTTCAAGAAGACAAGAGTCGGTTCATTATTACTATTAAAATAAGTGTTTTACTCATTTCAATTAATTTAAAATCAATGTTTCTCAAGTTTGTCAAGTCTCTATTTGTATTCGATATAGCGACATGATTGCTTTACAGTAAGATGAAAAATGCCAGTTAAGCAAACATGCTAATTATCATTCAATGCACTTTCTTGTCACATTTCTGCAGATACAACGTTCCTATATCTTTTTTGCTTTGGAAGTAAACCATATTCATAAGATAGGGTCGATATCTTGATTTTTTAATCTTGCGTTGTGAGCGAATTATTTTCCAAAACCTACAGTTTACATAGTCTTTTTTGGCAGAAAATGCTATAGTATTTTCTCTTTACAGTTCTCTACCCTTCCAAGTATACTATTATTAACGTACTCGTTGAATCCCAAAATAATGTAGTTCAATTTGAGCTGCAGTCTCAGTCTTATATATTTTCAACAGTAGGATCACTTGTACTCAACTCTTGTTGGAAAGATTTTTATGTTATGAGTATTAGTTGTTTAGCTATTGAACGAGAACAAATTAACGAAAAGGCACGGTGGCGTAGCGCGAGTGTTCTTTTTCTAAGAATTTGGTCAAGTTTAATTACCTTCTAGCAATCAATGCGAATGCAAAAAATGATATCTTGTTAAACAAGAGTTTTGTACAAATGAGCTTGGAGGATTAATAGTTATTTATGGTTATGGTTATATTGCAAATAATCCACGCTAGGCCGAAAATGTTTTTTCTCGAGTGAATTATTTGTAATAACACACGCGTACCATACAAAATGTTATCCAACAACTCACTAAATATCTAATAAAACATAAATTTTGTTTTGACAGCCGAGAAAAGTCATAGCGAAAAATTGGAAAGTACCGAACGATCAAATAAATTTATAACTAGAGTCGCCTGCGATATGTTTTGCATTACTGAAGTGTATTGTCAGTCTATGTCAAATTCAAGGTTAATAGGTTAGGTATTGTTTGTTATATGGCACAGACTGTCGCAAAACTTAACCTGTCGAATTTGACATAGCTTGACAGTGCTACCAACAATACAGTAGTGAGTGACATGATTTTGACCTCACTATTGGGTTATGGTTTTTACATCACTAGTGGGTTATGGGCCACTTTAGAGGTCTAAAATTGTTCTAGTAACCTTATAACAAGAAAGGGTTGGATAAACAAGTAAATTATTGATATGCGTCAAGTTATACAGTGTCCGCCAAAAAGTCGGCATAATTTTCAAAAAAAATGTTTACGTCAATAATTGGTGATTGACTAAAAACCTATTTACCCCCTATCATATATACCGAGTGATTATTACTTATTTAGAAAATGGAGTTTTTTCGAAATTATCAAAATCCGAAAAGTGCTATTTTTCGGAAATTAAGTAAGATGTCAATGAGATTTCTTTAGAGTGTGATAGTGTTAGCTAACTGAACAATCTCAAGGCTAGAAAACTTAAATTTTTTAAAACTTTAGCTAAAACTTAATTTTTCAGTTTTTTAAATATTTTTCAAGATTTCACATATCAACACTTAATATTAAAATTCAAATTCTTTTATGTGGAGACTTTAAAGATTTATAATTGGAAAAAATAATATAAAATGTTAATTACTTCATTAGATTTCTTATTATTTACCGAAAAGTAGTATGTTTGCATAATTTTTACGTTTTTTATGCAAGGCGCTTTTTAGGAGAAATATTTTCCAATTCTAATTAATATCTATTTAAATGGCTCCAAGAAACTCTAATCTAGCCCTATTAATGAATTACAAAAATGTTTAAAAAATCCTTTAAATCCTT
>OW679194.1:80796473-80954052 GCA_940337035.1 Agriotes lineatus | reverse complement strand
CTTGGGAAGATTTCGTCTTTCTTCAGATAATAAACTAGTATGGTTTAGAATTTTTCTTTGTACTCGACTGATTTAGTAGTTTTATAGTTAGCGCACCAAAATTTTCACAACAGATGTGTATCTTTAGGGGTCGTCAATAGGGACATTTTTAAATTTAAAATTTTTTATTGAAGATATTTTCAAAATAAATAGCCCCCATTTTTAAGAACTTCGCTTAAAATTTAGCTTACTTCTGTAACCCAAACGTTGAATAGATTACAGATGGAAATTTTCTATTTATATTATTTAATATTGTTACTTCAAAACATTCTGAAGCCGTTTCTACAATTCTAGTTTCTGAGCAAACATTTAAATGATTTTTTCTACAGCCGTGATTTTAAACTGTTTCCAAGGGTCATATGCGGCGTGCTTTATGTTGTCTATAAAACACGCCATTCCATTTAAAGCACGGAGTACTTTAAGAGGTTATAAAACCTTATTTGTGAAGATTAAAAGTACAGTTATTATATCGGACCGATTTGTATGCGGAGCCCCGAGTGCCCGATTGGAGAGGGGCGAAGCCCGATGGCCCCTTTGGAGAGGGGCGGAGCCCCGAGGGCCCCCTTGGAGAGGGGTGGAGCTCCAAGAGCCCCCTTGGAAGGGGCCGAGCCCTGAGGGCCCCCTTGGAGAGGGGCCAAGGCCCCGATGGCCCCCTTGGAGAGGGGCGGAGCCCGATGGCCCCCTTGGAGAGGGGCGGAGCCCTGAGGGCACCCTTGGAGAGTGGTGGAGCTGCAAGAGCCCCCTTGGAGAGGGGCCGAGCCCTGAGGGCCCCCTTGGAGAGGGTCCGAGCCCCAAGGGCCCCCTTGGAGAGGAGCGAAGTCCCGAGGGCCCCCTTGGAGAGGGGTGGAGCTCCGAGGGCCGCTTTGGAGAGGGGCGAAGCCCCTAGGGCATTTAAGCTAACAAACTCCTCGGCTGTAGAAAAAATATTGAAGCCAACTCGTGTTTTACAGTTTAAAAATCTCGGTCGATCATAAAATTCTGGCTTCGCTCGAATTTTAACATGATCGACCTCGATTTTTAAATCCTCTGTAAAACATTAGTTGCCTTAATAGCTATAAGTATACGTTGCCTTGCCTTTTCAATTAAGGCTAATTTCTGTAATAACATTTTGGAACTTAATACTTTAAATGACAAGTCAAGTATTTGGTTTGATTTTAAAGCAAGTGTAACAATTTGCAGATTTTCAATAATTAAAGTAATGGAACAATAAATAGTTATTTAACAAACAAGTATGTTAATGAGAGGGATTAATAATCGAGACATTTTAACGCGCTAGCACGGAGCGCGTTAATTTTCTATACATTAATGAAACCCATAAATAAACGATCAACGGAAACTATTTCTATTACAAGGGAAAAAGGTGTATCATACCCACCCGATGATGTAGTAAAATGCAGCAGTAATCATTCAATGGAGAGAATAATACTTTACTCAAAAGTGTACAACTTAATGATTTTCTTGACAGTTTAAATTTTTTCTAATAAGACGACTTTATCTCTTGTATTCAACTGCATTAAAAAATATTTAAATATAAAAAGCAAAATATTTGTTGGTTTTTTATGAATCATATTACCCCCCCCCCCCCCCCCCCCCCCGTCTCTAATGGTAACGGGAGCCAAAGTATTATACAGGGTGGTTCATAATTATGGTCATTAAATTAAATGAGTTTATACTGACTTCAGTAGAAGTACATTGCACAAAAAAATTATTGTGTATAGAAAAAACTTGCAGTAGGGCCTCGGCAAACTTTTGAGAACAACTGGCCAGATAAATTTGATAAAAGTACATTAACCGCTTTCCTAATGTGATGGAACTACTCACAAAATTGGTTTTTGCTCCTGCATTTTACCTCATCGCAACCATCTGTACCTAAAGATACTGAACTGTACCAGGTTTATAGAAATTCATTTAAATGACCGTCAACCAGTTTAAGCAATTAATTGTTTAAATTTTTGTGGGATTATTATTAATTTTCCACGTTTAGTTTATTAGTCAAAGTTGTTATGGTCCATATTATATTATTATGAATCACCGCATATTGCCCTTTGTTACTATCGGAACCAAATGGAAAGTCAAACGTCTATTTTCTTTATCGGAAAACGCTTTCACAAGCCACAGAAAATGTTACTTTCTAACGCAGGTTTCAAATAGTTATTTACATTATGAGTGCGGTAGGTTGCATTTGAAGCGCGAAGTTTTAATTTTTGAATCACGATGCGAAGCGGAGTGCTTTAATAAAACCGAGCATATTTATGTGCATTTGCAGATAAATAGATGGCACTTCAAACTATTTAAACGTCATTTTGTGCACATTGAAATGCTTTTATGAACAGGCCACGTACACAATTATTGGAAAGGATACATTATTTAATAACTAACAGTATTGCATCACTTTACACATAATGTGTAAATTATGTAGTACGCTAATGAGAATAATATCAGGTAGTATTACGATACATATCTAATCGTTGTTTGCTCTGCTGGAAAAGTTGTCCTAGTTACTAGTTTATTTTCTTTTAAAGTAGACACACTTTATAGATTTGTAATTTAATAGCTATTTATGTTATAAGTATGTAATTAAGGATATTTTTGGACGAGCCACAGTTTATGGCTAAATCAGTCTAAGGCGAGTCTAAAAGTTCTCTTTCGTGCGAGTTATATATGTCACCGGCAATGTACAAAATCCGACAATGTGCGGAATGACCAGCTATTCCGCAAAGTGGCCAATTCACCAGACATTCTGCAAAATGCCTATAACTTTAGGCAATCTGTTAATTTCCTATGCTATTTTAGGCAATCTGCAAAATGTATACGTCTCACATTACCTAGCTAATGTGAAAATAAACAACAAAACATTTAATCTGTGTGTTAAATTTAAAAAAAAATTACTAAATCACCAGAGAAGATTTTATTTCTGCAATAATGAAACATACATTAATACGAACTTTAAAAAATATCTGAAGTTAACTAACAAACACTTGTTATTTATTTTACAGGAATTGGAAAAGTGGCAATGACTATTACACAACACTTTATTTTTAAGGCATGTGCATAATTTATTGCAACACTTTTTGGTACAATTGCATTTCAGCTTTCCCTGACCACCGGTTGTAGAAGACACAGATACTGCGGATCGAAGACTCGTTTCGCACCCAGGAACTTCAGCTACTGTCATACAATCTTGCGTTACTGTGTCAATTCATTTCTAGTGTAGCACTGTTTAAGTACCCTTCTTTAGTTCCTACTTTATAGAAACCATTATTCTCTTCGTAGAGTACGACACTTATTTGTCTTTCTTCCCGCTTGCCATTCTGAGTCACTAACACAGCGAAGTTTTGGCACAAGCACGTATTTTGCACACCTCCTAGGCAATGTGAGATGTAGGTATACATCTTCTAGCTTCACATTGACTATTGCATTAGGCATTTTGCAGATTGCCTAAAATAGCGTAGGAAAATCGCAGATTGTCTAAAGTTATAGGCATTTTGCAGAATGTCTGGTGAATTGGTCACTTTGCGGAATGCCTGGTCATTCCGCACATTGTCGGATTTTGTACATTGCCGGTAACATATACATAATTTTTTATTCTACTGCTTTGGGAGCATTTTTTTGCTACGAAAAGTAATTATTATTAATACTCCACATCTGAGTGTATTCATTACATAACGCTTTGTTCGAAATTGTAGTTTTATAACCTCACTTCACTTTTAGTCCATGTGCTAAAAGTAACAGCTGATTTCTTTAACCACGGTAAACTATAAAACGTCACTTTTAGTGAAACAAGCTAGCACTAAAAGGCCTACTTTTAGTAGTGGTCGTAGATAAATAATATTATTGCTGTTGTTGTAATAATAGTGGTTGAAAACATTTTTACACAAAATCAAAATCATATGATAGTTTTTCTGTGTTAGAAATGCACCAAATGGATTTACATAATTAATGAATAAAATGCTAAACCATGATGTTAACCATCAACTGTTTAATTCAAAATGTACTTAGAGCAATTTCGATTGATACCGATAACAATTCAATGTCAGATCTGAGCTGCTATTATCAATCAGTTTAAGCTGGCGTCGCTGCCTTGACTCCTATAAATTACATAAATTAAATTTATGCCCTACAACCAAAGCCAATAATTCTTTTGCTATTTGCTTAGTGGATTGCATATTGTTTTTGAAACAGAAAAAAAGCAGTTGGTTCAATATCCCACAGCTACTTGCACAATTTCTATGATTGTTTTAATCTACTATTGTTAAACTACCGTGTGGTTGTGAAAAATACTATTTTCTTGAAACAAGCCTTATTGATTTGTTAAAATAAATATTTTGTTTTCGAACACAGCCTACTTTTGATCACACCTTTATTACTTCTACGACATTATTTTATCAATTACACGAAAAAATAAAAACTGCTATACTAAGAATTTACTTGGCCTTCTAATTATCAAAAAATCAGAGTGTAGCAGTTAAAAACATAATTCTCGAAATCGTTGCTTTTTTGTTTTCTAAGTGACAGCGTTCTATTGTAGATAGTGGGAAAGAGCAGATTTTCAAATATGAGAGTATCGAAATCAGTGAGTGAAATGAAAACGCATCCACCCTGTTTATTTGTATATTTGTAATCGGAACAAACATGCTCGTCAAAATATATAGAGTGTTTTATTTCACTGCTATTTTAGTATTTTGTGAAGCACATTTTAGTGGTAACATATTTTGAGGTTCAGAGGAGAGTATATCACTTACAATAAACTTTACACGTAGGTGTCAAAATATACATAAACATCCTGTACATAAAATAATGATTTATATATTCATATACACTGCTCAAAATAATTAAACGATATTTCATAACACTTGATATATAAAAGTAACTACAGATATTATCTTAACCTGCCCGTTTTTTTAAAAACAATTTTTAGAAAATACTCCTTCATTATTTGAGCGGTATAGTATACTTTTCACATACAGTGTGTTTGACTTGAGATAACTACACCTACATACCTTCTATATTCTACAGCATAATGATTTCGAATTCTAATGTTTCGTATAGATCTTTAAGCCACCCATTTGGATTATTTCCAACCCTGCATTCCAACCTACTATGATCGATTAATAATGTGGATTTTCTGAACCTTGCCCTAGCCACCAAATACTAATTTTTGTAAAAAAAAAATAAAAACAATTTTCGTAGAAACAATAAACATCGCAACATGAGCAAAACATAAAATGGCCTAGATCACTAAGCTAGGCTTGGTAAAATTCGAATCAATCGTAGTATAGGTAGGCACGAAACGGCGGAACTATCTTAAGTCCATTTTGATTAAAATAGAGAAGATACTTAGGTGTTTTATTTTAAGTAAAACACACATGCAGGGTAATTCAGAAGGTATATTCATCCTTCATGGGGTAACTGATGATATTAAAAAATGCAGCACATGTTAATAATCCCATGTCCGATTCTTATATCAACATTTCTAGTAACAATTTTAGAATGTATCCGATTACTCTCAAACTTGGCATGATATGATCTCACTACTATTATTAAGGCCTCATATGAGTAAAATAAATTATCTGTAGGGGCTACCTGCCCTACTTTCACTTAATATAAAAACTGATCTTTTTGTAAATCTACAAAAAATGCAATGACTTTCGTGATAACGGTTGAAATGAATAAAAAAAAGTCATCATTGTTTCTCAAAGTACAGAGGAGTGTCAAATCATTGTATAGAAAAACAGTTCTGTTCTATCAAGTCGTTTGTTTCAATGTTAGGAGCTTTATTTGATAAACCACCTTCCTATGCAGTATACCTATATATCCAAAAAGTGTGTCCCATAATTAAAATTCAGTTTAGCATGAAAACAGGGGTTGTTTTATTACAGAATCCCGATAAAAACATTCGACAAACACTGGAAAAGAAATTGCTTCTCACCAGAGGTTATAGGACTTTTTGTTTAAATGTTCTTCACCTTATACTCCGTATTCGTAATTAAAATGAATTTTTTCCATATAAATATAAGACATTTTTAAAATATAGCCCACAATCTGCGAAATGTCGTACTTAATGAAATTACTGTTGACATCGAAGGTAGACATTAAAAGCGGTTTAAACTTTTCAGTTAAATGTACAGGTTGGTATTATATACTTCCTGTTTCGGTAACTAATATTAATTACAAGGTAGGACATATTTTTCTGCACTAATGTAATATACTAACAAATATATCTAGCGTTTGTATTTCACTTGTTTCATATTTTAAAAACATATTTCCAGAAACTTATAATGCAAGTAATTAATTTAGCTATTGTCAGTTAAATAAATCCAGAGCCTGTATAAAGAAAAATTTGGCCTCAATGAAAAACTAAACGTCCAACTGCATTGCCAAGCAAGCCACGTAGAGAGCGCTTACAAACAAAATATGTTCTAATATCTGCAATTCGGGCCATAGGTGTAAAGCTCAATAGCAAGCCGTAGTGCTATATCAACTCCACCAGAGTGGGATTTAGTTAACTACGCTTAATCGAGGTTAAATCGATACATTTTTATTGGATCATTTACAGTTGAGCATACAACTCTGTTAAAAAGCTAAATAACAGCACAATTTTGGTAAATAACTAGAAAATCAATAACAGAATGCTAAAATTGCTACCACCATCAACTTTTAGACTTTAGACTTTTATCGTTCGGTATGTTTTTTAAACTATCATAAGAATTTTCTGAATTGAACTATATCTTTATATACTTACGGTATAATATGAATAAAAGCTGTAAATATTCTGGAATTAGTTTGTGCGTTTTTTAGAACAAAATAAGTTCCCTCTAAATATGGCGGCCTTTATTCTTTCGTGCTTTTTTAAAGAATTATAATGAATACAAAAATGTAAATATTTTATATTATAAGACGAACGATCGGTTCAATTGGGAATTCATAAATTTTCCAAAAAACTAGCTTTATTTATTCCATTTTCAACCATTGCTAAACACGATTTTTGGAAGCTAATGAGTATAGGTTTATGTCTTTTCCAGATAAATTTTGACAATAAATTGCCACAATAAATGAAACATGAGTTCATTACGTGGACCCACAGTTAAAAACAGCAATGGAATGGCGGAATAGAGGCTTTCGTCTACTCAAATATTTTGGGTTAATTCTTACTCGGTTAGAGCATCCCAACAGATTCTTATAATTTTGAAGAGATAATTTTTGGTTGAATGTTGATTATGTGGTCCCAAAAAGGTAAATATCATGCCAAATTAATACCAACAATTTTCAAAACACCTTTTATAATGAAGCGCGGGATTCTGTTCCATCACAAGACAATGTTCCGGCCCATGACAGCTGTGTTTCCATGACCGTTTCAATGCTGATTTTGAAATTTTGAAACAGCCATCTATTCTCCTGATCTGACCCCTAGTAACTACTGCCTATTGCCTAAATTAAAATAGCATCTTCAGAAACCACAATCTTCGGATGACGAAGAGGTGATAAAGGTGATAAATAGAAAAAGTTTTCTTTCCAAAAGCATTCGAGCACTGTAGTATATTTGTATAATATATATGCAATAAACTTCTTTCAAACGGATTTACTGTTTGCTTCTATTTATCCTGAGTCAAGAATTAATGATCCCTCTTCATATTTAGAAACATGGACTTGATTTAAATGCCGAAATTCGCAGCTGTATTGTGGCATTTACAATGTTTTTTTCTGCCGTAGAATGATGAGAATTTCGTGGAAGGTATTCAGAACTAATAGCTCAATTACCAAGAATTCAAAATAAATACGAGCACACAACTTCTACCAACTATAGGGAGCATTGACTACCTCACCCTTGTTGAGCATCTCACGACTTTCGAAAATCGAACAATGGCTTAGAAGAAGAAGAAGAAAAAGAAGAAGAAAAAGAAGAAAAAATGTATTAGTTTTTTTGAACATTAAAAGCTTTGACTGCGTCAGGCCATTACAGAGAATGAATATAGTATTTAACATTACTAGCTTGGTAAGAGGGTTTTTACTGGTGAATAGAAGGATATGACAGGCGAGTCGCAGGCGAGCCAGTCACCTTCTTGAACCAGTAAAACCTGTTACCTTGCTTGTATTGTTGAATATTTTATTTGTTCCTCACTTGTAAATAACTAGACATTTACCATTTATTCAAAATGTTAAACTGACAAGCAACTAAGTTCATCAATATGACACATACTAAGGAAGATAACTCTGGCTTTGCACACTATCATTTATCTATGAGCACACTTGTAAAACTGACAGTTAACTTGTAAAGATTTTACAAGTTAGTAACTTGTTAAAATAAATTTTCTTGATTAATACAGTGACTTGATAAATTGATGTTTACAAGTGAGGATCAAATAAAATTTATTATCTGGTATTTGTTATTTAATATTACTACATTAATTTTATGGGCATGGATAGATCCAATACAAGATTTTGTTTCTAACTATATATTAACAGTAAAACTGGAATCTGTGCAAATTAAAATTAGTAAAAGATGCATATGATCCTCCAAAATACATCGATTAGTAACCGTTGTGTGATAAGTGTGACTTTAGAGCTGATATAAAAAACCTAATTAAATGTTTCGCATTAAAGGTGCAACTTATATGTACAGTGTGTCCCCGGATTGAGTTCACTATAGGTATAATTGACTAAAAATTTTACAATTTTATTTTAATGTTTTGGGATTCCGCCCTGCTTGGTCTGAAGAGAATTTTAAGAATATTTACAGTTTTTGAAAACACAAGTTGGCCTTGACAGTAAAGCAAAAACTATTTTCTTTTCAGGTAAACTACCCTTTTTGTTCATGATACGGAAAAACATTACTAAGAAAAGTTGTTCAGAATGGGAAATTATGGCCCTATACAAAATTTCAGGAAGATCTACCTACTTAAATTAAACCGTTAAAATTCAACCCATTTATTAAAAATACGGTTTGATTTAAGTAGGCAGAATTTCCTGAAATTTTGTATAGGGCCATAATTTTCCATTCTGAACAACTCTTCTTAGTAAAATTTTGCTGTATTATAAACAAAAAGGGTAGTTTACCTGAAAAGAAAATACAATAGTGTGTCCCAGGATTGATGTTACAAGAGGTGAGATGGACTAAACATTTTTGAATTTTATTTTAAAGTTCTGGGAGTCGGTCCTGCTTGGTTTGAAAAGAATTTTAAGAATATTTTCAGTTTTTGAAAAACAAGTAGGCCTTGGCAGGGAAGTGAAAACTATTTAATTTTCAGGTAAACTACCCTTTTTGTTCATGATACGGCAAAATTTTATTAAGAAAAGTTGTTTAGAATGATAAATTACGCCCTTATGGAAAATTTCAGAAAGATCTACCTACTTAGATGAAACCGTCATTTTTAATAAATGCAATTTGTTTAATCTAAAAAATAACGGTTTAATCTAAGTCGACAGATCTTTTTAAAATTTGGTACAGGGCCATAATTTTTCATTCTGAACAACTTTTCTTAATACAATTTTTCCGTATCCTGAACAAAAAAAGTAGTTTACCTGAGAATAAAATACAATTATCTAAAAAATAACAGTGTTTTCTAAGTCAACAGATCTTTCTGAAATTTTGCATAGTGCCGTAATTTATCATTCTAAACAACTTTTCTTAACAAAATTTTGCCGTATCATGAACAAAAAGGGTAGTTTACCTAAATAGAAAATAGTTTTTTCACATTTTTCATGGCCGACTTAATTTCTAAAAATTAAAAGTCTGCTTAAAATTGTTTTCAGACCAAGCAGGGCGGGATCCCAAAACATTAAAATAAAATTGTAAAATTTTTTGTCGATTATACCTATAGTGAACTCAATCCGGGGACACACTGTACATATATACAATAATATAAGTTCAACATTAGTTGTATAAGAAAACGCATATTTAAGTTATTATTGGTACAGTATGACAGAAACAGTAGTTGCATTTCACACTGCTACTACAACTCTCTATAAGTAATAAATATTTCGTTATTATTTAGATCTCTGACGGAATAGTTATAAAGACGTTAAACATTTTGTGTATAATCAATAAAAAGATCGAATATAAGATTTTTATTTTAAAAACTAATTAACAAATATTTGTTATCGAGATAAAAATTAACCTTCATTGGAGTCTGCTGAAATATTTCTTTTAAATATTACTTCCGTCGTCTAACAGACTATTTGTCGATTTTACGATATTTTGAATGCGGATTAAATATCTACCTAGCTGGAAACCAATATCCTAAAAAAAATAAAATATTGCATATTTTTGCATTAACTCGAGAATTATTAGTTAGATAAAAATAATATTTTCAACATAGCTCAGGTTTATACAACTAGTCATATGTACAACTAATTATACGTCCGTCACATAATGAAATCAAATTTGTTGGAGATATTCACTTCGGTGACTCCAAATAAGCTTACCCAAATGTTTTTACTATTATGTTGAGTCAAAACTCTCATAAATCGGTATCTGTGCTGACAAAGTTAGAACTGACATAATAATTAAATTCAACCTGTAGAGGGCACAACGCAAAAATTCAACACGGATACAATAAATGACAACGGCCAAATACTAATAGCATTGTGTGCACAGAATGAACTTTGACAAACAAATGAAATGACATATAAATACACTTACACTTTTACAAACTCTAGAGCACAATAATCCATCATCAATTATATAAGAACAAATAAAAATGTCCAAGTCAGATTTGGGTTGTGTGAACATAAACTCTGGCTACATGAAATACGGAAATAACAAAACCGAAGAAGAATGTAACCATTACAAAGTAATAAGAAACATAATCAACACTGAAATACTAACAATAAAATAAAAATATTGGGAAATCTTTACTAAAGAAATGGAATACGGCTTGCACTGAAAAAAAAACCAATCTGGAATATGATACGTAACTGAAAGAAGTCAATTAATTAATACAAACAAATCAACGACATTTCTATCTACACATGGGTTGCTTATTTTAAAAAGCTATATCAATCCAATACGAATGGAACCGGTGTAGATGTCGAAGAAAGAATAGATAATGCGAATGCTGAGGTTAACGACCCTATAATTTCCCACTATAATGAAGCTGCTACAATAGCTAACCGCAAGAACAGATAATTTCCTGGTGTGGACCTAATAACACAAAATTATTAAATGTTGGAGAGAAAGATAAACACAAAAAATAACATTAGTTTCAAAAATAATTAGAATACCAGCCGTACCTACTCAATGGAAATCCAGCATTTGCATTCATATATTTAAGAAAAGCATCAGAGAGAACCCAGGACCCCAGGACGCCTGTCATTTCCTTTTTTCAGCAGTAAAAATTGTTTTACCTTGCTAGTAATATAAAATACTAATATATAACACCGCAAGATCAAATCAGGTTATAATTATAATAGCCTCTAATTCGTGTATATTATAAATGGTAACACTGGCAGAGCGAACTTTGACACATTTAAATTTGAATTGTCAAATGACAGATTCTTCAAAATGTTCGATATAGAATACAAAATATTGTATTTGCTATACAAAACCTAACTGTGGTCTTTCCATCAGTAGTGCCAAACTTAAACCCAAAGAGGCTACCCTCATTATAAATTTATTTTTCAATCTTCTTCTCCTCGGCCTTTTTCTACCCATTTGTGGGTATAGGCCTGCTCTAGTCCCTTCCATATTTCTCGTCTTGTTGCGGTTTTTCTTCCGGTTAAACCCGCTGTACTTTTAATGTCGTCTACCCATCTTTGTTGTGGTCTGCCTCGCTCTCTTTTACCTAACCATGGGCGCCATTGTTCTATTATGGCGTTCCATCTGTTGTCCGTTTGTCTTGCGTTGTGTCCTGCAAATCTCCATTTTAGTGATGTCACGGGTTTTCTTATGTCTTCTACACCTGTTTTTGATCTGACCCATGCGTTGGTTTTTCGATCTCCATTGCTCGTTGGGTTTTCGCCATCCTGGCCACATTCTTCTTAGGGGGTCCAGGTTTGTGCGTCATAGGTAAGGATTGATAGAATACAGTCGTTAAATACCTTTGTTCTTAGATATTGAGGTGTGTTTTTGTTTTTCAGCACATAGCTCAGTTTTGCTGAATGCGACCCATCCTAGCTTCAACCTTCTGGCAATCTTTGTCGTTTGGTTTTCTTTATTTGGATTCATGAGTTGTCCTTGATAAATATACTCTGATACTTGTTCCAGTATTATGTTGTCTATTTTTATTTGTAGGTTATCTTCTGTGTTGGTCATAACTTTGGGTTTCTCTTTGTTCATTTGTAGTCCTACGTCTGTTGATTTTACGTTGAGTTCTTGTAGCATGTTCTGGAGATCTTCTTCGTTTTCGGCTATTACTAGGATGTCGTCGGCGCAACTTTGGTGATTTAAGGATGGTGTTTGCAGCTTTCCAAGTCTGCGGTATGTCTCCTTCTGATAAACATTGATTGTACAATGTCTTGATGCTTTTTTGTAATTGTTATCCTCCCTGTTGGATCATTTATTTTGAGATCTCATTAGCTCCCAATGATTTATTGTTTTCATATCTTTTACTGCCGCTTCTATTTCAGCAACTGTTATGTTCGGGATATTTTCTGATTTCATGTTTGTTATTTTTATTTTAAAGGTGTTACGGGTTTTATCTGGCATGTTTACTTTTGATTTGAATAGTTCTTCATAGAACCTTTGAACCTCTTTTTTGATATCCTATTTTTTTCCAATACCTACTCTAAAGCTGTATTTTATCTATTAAAATCTCCATGGTAAAGTAACATTTTAGTGAATGAAATAGTCAATAATCCAAAGCAACTAACACAATACATACATGTTACCTTGGGAACTACTCGGACACAAGCAAACAATATGATTATCTATTTAAAATTATTTATTTAATTTTAAAATTTATTTATATAATTGTTTGTAGGTATTGGAAAAAAATATATTCTACAAGTGAATAAAAAGATTTTTTCCATTCGGAAAAATGATCTCACTCGGCTTTGGCTCGTAAACTAAAATTTTCCCCTTATGGATAAAATGCCTCTTTATTCACTTGTACCGTACGTAACTATTATCCAATACTTCTCAATAAAAATACCATAACTATGGCGATTTTAATAATTACAATATCAATATTACGCACAAGTACATTTTTGATTGCCACAACTCAACTAGTAAGTTTTGATTTATGCAATACTGTTTAATGTAATATGTTTTCTGGTGTCACCTGGCACCCGAAAAGGTTAAAATAAACAACTGCTGCGATTTCAAATAAAAAATTTGGTTTTGATTGTTCTTCTGAGTTTATTAGGTGTGGATAAAATGTTATACTGCACGCGTAGTGTTACAAGATTTACCTACACGAGAAAATTAACCCACACGGCCTACGGCCTCGTTGAGCAAACCTTTTCTTTAGTGGGTAATAGCCACATAAAATTATTTGTATAGTAACTATGACCTGTCAGTACTACTACAAGGATAGTTAAATAGAAGAATGTGTCTAAATACTAATTTAAAAAAACATTATTACCCACATTCTTTATTTGTTGCATTAGTAAAGAGACTATACAATAGTATTACATTTATAAGAGTTACCCACAATAGAATTTTAGACTTGCTTCCGAACCATACATTTGTTGCATTGTGTAAAATACGCTCGCATATTCAATGTTAAGTATCTATTGATTACATACTTATTTGCTTCTGCTATCAGTAGTTATTGTCATCCATACGTTTGCTTTGAAAGAGACTAGTCTGAATCGTTTTGATTTTTTCAATGTTGCCCGCTTACTGTGATATACTCTGATATTGAACGTAGCCTCCTTTTTAGAATCAATAAACAACCGCAAAGAAAAACCTTGTTACGATTTCTATTTATTTTTATGCCTGCTAATATTTAATGATATAATAAACATATTATATACGTTAGTACGTAAATTGCCATCTGAACTGAAAGAGCAGAATTAGAACAATTAGGACGTTTCACAAATTATTAATAATTTAATCGTAAATTAAATAATAAACGAGTCGACGAAGATATTAAACAAAGCAAAACAATACACACAAAAGATGGTAATGTTAATCTATTCACAGGGTAAATACCAACGTTACTCTAAGTGTTCTTTATAAATCATCATTAGCTTATCAAACGTTTCTGTAACGCGCTTATTTCTAAATTATAACTGTTATGCACATTTTCACCCTACATATGAATGTCCCATAAAATACTTGGGTTTTAAATAAAAATGCATTAATAATTTCTAGAATTGCACTTATACTAATCTTAAAAATACAATTTAATCATCAACAAATACAGTTTAACTTTTTCAATATTATTTTTATAAATTTAAATTTCGTTCAAAACCAGAAGTGGTTATAAGAAAATCCATACTTAATAATTTCTAGCATTACACTCGTACTAATCTTAAAAATACAATTTAATCATCAACCAATACAGTTTAACTTTTTCAATATTATTTTTATACATTTAAATTTCGTTCAAAACTAGAAGTGGTTATAAGAAAATCCATACTTTATAACATTGAATACTGGGATTAATATTCGTTCAAAATAATATTCTCGACAATAGAATTAGTGACCCGCTCTTGTTACCAAACCCCACATTTCTCACAATACGTTGATCTTCTTAATGGCGAATTAGTGACATCTTAGACGATGCGAATTTGTAAAATTAGATCACATTGTACACAAATATAGTGGAATGTTTCAGTGTACTAATTGGAATCAAATCGAAGTGAAAAATATTTTGGTTTGCTTTTTCTGAAAATTCTAACTCTGATTTAAGTGGAGCATTTATAGATAGTGTTAAAAAATTGTTTTAATATCTTTCTGCGCTATTATTTGTCAAATCTCACAAAACCTTATCCAAATAGCAAAATAATTATATTTAAAAAATCATTACTACATACTTACTACACCTATAAAATGTTTTGAGAATCAAATTCATTATTGGACAAATAATCTTCCGTTAGACATAGTTATACATATGTACTATTTCCTATAAATTACAAGAAATTAGTGCCACAGTTAGCTCATAAACATGGCATATAAAGCTAAAATACATTTATATATGTAAATACTTGATTGAGACGTGATTAGTCATGTGAACAGCAGAACAACGCAGCATTACGAACTTTTTCAAAAATGAGTTTTTACTTGAAAAATCACACAGGCAAAAGTTATGTTTAAACAATAACTAATCTCTGGAACATTTTTGTGGCATTCGGTTTTTAATCGTTTTAATATCACAGGGTGGCAAAATATCCATTAAACAGCATGAATAAACAATAACTGATTGTTAACGATTGATATTTTTATTCGTCTGTGTTTGTGTTTGTATTATTTACTAATATCAATTGTTGATCACTTTCCGAAGAAATCTAATCTGAAATAAGATACAATAAATGTAGGAAGCACCAACAGCTTACACTGCAAGGATTAATAATTGATTTGTATTATTTATTTGCCTAATCAGAACGAAATTATATCTAATAACCAGTAGTTCTCAAACAAGCATAAATGCGTAGAGTGGTGACGCTAAGTTTTAATTTGATCACAACAACCCCAAGACGATTTACACTTTAATTAAACGATTCAGAAGCTAACACCATACATAAATCTAGAGTGAAAGTGGAAAGTTTATTCCGAAGGCGGCGTTGTTGTTCGGAAAAGTCAATTCATTACAGTTAATTATAGGGTTTAACGCAGGTGTTGCCACTATTAAAAATCTCCTTTTATTGGGTCAAGTACATATTAATTGCAGTTCTAATTACTACTGATTGTAAACTATTTACAATGACTTTACGTTAAAAGCAATTTATAATACAACGAAGCGCATATTAACGCTCTTCAGAAACTAATGGCTCATAACTGCTTTCGTAAAAGGAGTGGCCATCTGTTTAATTTCGCTTTTCCTAAGTCTTCTCCCCCGCTTTCTGTTACCAGAGTGCGTAACTGTTTTATTTGGGCCTGGGATGTTATTTCCTCCTATTTAATTTTTATTTCGTTTAAGTTCCTTCCAGAATGTTAATTAAATTCGCCACGATACTGTGTTGGTTTTTAACGTTTAAAATAATTTTCTTTCCGGTAGAATGTTGACAGGCAATGCTGCAACCTGTTAAGTTTTAAAACTATTGACACAAATAACGGTTTGATCTGTTACAAACAAAGCATGAATATCAATAAGTCTAATGATAAACTAATACTATCTGACAAAAGCTAATAGGGATTAGATTAGGTTCTAATGAACAATATGCAGATAATTTTAGCTTTGACCAGTTAATTCAGGTTTTGACTAAATTCGGGTTTTACCTGTAACATATGTACACAGTGATTTAAAAAGAGCTACATCTAGTTGCCTTTTCATGCTGCATGTAGATTTGTATGTGCCTTCGTAACTTCCTTAATCATAGATATAAAAAAAACCTTTATTTTATATTCAATGCCAGTAAGCAACCTACAAATTATCGTAAACCAATTTAATCCATGACCTCTTATTGTTACGTAGTGATAAATAACTTTGGTTTTTTAAATCGAACACCCCGTATATTTTTAGATATTTTAAATCAGCGCTAAGAATGGTTTATGATAGCATGCTTAAACTAAGATTTTGAAACTCATTATTAAAAAAGCATATTAAAAAATATACCTAAAGTATGCCATAACTTTCGAAAAATCACTAACAATCGAATAAGAAATTCCACTTGGCTCTAAAAGTTCCTCCTGATCGAATTATTTCACCAAACGTACAAAATCAATTAAAAACCATGTGATATTTTAAAAGCTACTTTTAAACGAAATATCAAATATTCAACTGTTTAATGAAATCATATTGTTCTATTTAAAAAACAATTGTTTGGTGCGATAGTTCGGTCATGCGGAATTTGTAGAGCCAAGTGAAATTTGTTTTGCATTTCTTATTCGATTTTAAGTGATTTTTAGTAAGTCATGGCTTACTTTAGGTAAATATTTTTCTTTTTTTAATGAGTTTAAAAATTTTAGTTTGAGCATGCTGTCATAAAGCATTTTTGGCGTTGATATCAAATATCTAAAAATATATGAGGTATTCCATTTAAAAAAACCAAAGTTGTGTACCATTACGTAAAAATAAGAGGCCATGGTTTAAATTGGCTTATTTACTAGCAACCTGATATTGTACATTTTCGTCAAACAAACAAAATATGAAAAGCTATTCATAACTCCCAAGGGACTTACAAATTATATCCAGCGTACATAAATCAAACAAGTAGTGACACTCACTGTAGGTTCCTTTGATGTCAAAATTCCGATTTGGATGACCTTAAACGGCTCCTGGGGGGGGGGGGGGGGTACTTTCCGATAGTACTAACAGATGGCGCCACTACTTGATCACATCATGATTGGTAGCAGAGCTAGTAACTGGCTCTGATTGGTAGAATTTTGTGCTGCCATCTAACAGTGAAGTTTAAAAATGCCCCAGGCACTCTAGACAGGTTTCAACATTTGGCATGAGTGTCTCTACTTGTTTGATGTATGTATGCTGTTATTGCTCCCTCAAACTCATGGTAACCATGCAATTACAAATAACGTCTTAGCAACCATACAATGAGGCAATCCTAGATGTTACTTAGAAACCGTTCAATAGTTATTTTCCCGGTAGGTAGACATGGAATTTTGTTTTTATGTTTAATGAAATTAAAACTTCCTAGAATCTCTTTCTCACACTTTGTCAGAATCAACCTTAGAACAGAAAATAGACAGGAAGCCGCATTTGTAAGAAATCCGTGCGACCGCGATGGGTTTTCAAAATGGTGGATGGTTGTTTCCTTTTGGCAGTGGCGTATCATATCGAGAGGGTGCATGTGCAGCAAACAATTTCAACAGTTTTATTAAGTGCACTTTACACTATGTGATTTATGACTACATGTGAGTTTGTGTGACTTCAGTCACTGTAATTTAAATTGCTTCCTCAGATTGTGTGATTACAAATAATGACCCCATTATACGTTCCCTTCTATGCCCGTGACTATTGTTGTGTACAAGTACGTATGACAAGTGACATGTTCAGAGAAATTATCTCTCTATTTGAAGTGAAAAGTAATATTAATACTTACTGATGGAATGTAATGCCCAAAGTCCTGGTATTTGGGGTCTGAGAACAGCCAAAATTAGTCTCCCACAACTGTCAAACCGGTATCACACCTCATTAGTCATACATGGGTTTTCAAAATGGCGGTTTCCGTCGCCTAGATGTTACAGCTAAGTTAAGAGAAATGCGCCTTCCTGTCTATTTTCTGTTCTAAGGAATCAACTGTTATGTACAGGCGGCTCACGCAAGTGTCTAATTTGAAATTTTGAGGTTAAACATGCAATGGTGCTAGTGCTTTCATACTTTGTTTGCCACTAGGTATAATATTTATGGACATCGGCGTCAGGGATACCTATTTATCAACAAATTGCAATACTAAAGCAAATATGCCGAAAGTCATTAAAGGTGACACAAAACTACAAATTACAAAAGCCTACAGGCATTATAAAGCCGACAGCCAGACCTTAGTGAAACTGAAATCTTTGCCCGGCTTAGTGACATTTGTGATGTAAGTATTTATGTTTAAAACTTAACTGTTGATTTAATTTTGGGCTTTGTACTGTTTTAGGTATCTCAAAAGCTGCGTTGGGAAAGTTACCTCTGACAGCTCCGTTTTCTCGAAATCATTCGCAGAAAGAGATCGATAATAGCCATCGGCGCGGGTGGAAGTGAGATGAATGAACGATCTCGAGGAAACAGAGCTGTCAGAGGTAACTTTCCGAACGCAGTGAAAAAACTATTAGAAATATTATTGGGCGGGACAATTTTGAAATTAGGTAAAACTTTTGGCGCACGACTTATAAGACTGTAATTCGATCCACAGCTACGTATGCATGTGAAACATAGACGAGGAATGTGGCAGATCAAGACATGATAAGTAGGTGGGAGAGAAAAATGCTGCGAAAAATATTTGGAGAAACTCGGACGGAGGATGGTTGGAGAAGACTTACAAACGAAGAGGTACAAGAGAAGTATGGAAAGCCAAGTATAGTAGACTTCATTAAAACTCAAACGTTAAGATGGTTTGGGCATATATGGAGAATGACAGATGGAAGAGCTACTAAGATAGTAATGGAAGACATAGCAAGGAAAGGAATAGAAAACTAGAGAAATAAAGACTAAACTTCAATATACCGTCCCCAGTCAGTTCACATATACGTGAATCTGTTGGTCTGGGAGCTATAATTTTAGGTTATCTGCAGTTTAAGATTTGTGTGTACGTAGTACACAATGTTCTATCATTTATGTGGAAACCATTGCTTTTCGAGGGTTTTCTGCGCTTGCGCGGCAAACGTCAAACCCAGTGGGGACGCTATACTGAAGTTTTCCCATTTATTAATACTGAAAAATACATAAATTGTAATATTTAAATATTGTTGTATACAATTTATAATTACAATAAAAAAACGACTTTGTATGAAACGTATTCAGAATCAGCAAGTTATCTTTCATGAAAGTTATCTTAACCAATAATAAAAGTGGCACAAAATCCAAAATCAAATCTGGCAACCACGTTTTGTACATTAACATAAAATTATCATTTTGTATAAAATGGGCATAACCTAACGTTTGTGAATGACCTCCTATCGGGAAAATAACTATTGAACGGTTTATACATATTCTAATTTTAAATGCCATTATGACATTTTGAAATGTCATACTATTCTTACTAATATGCTAGTAAATAAAATATTGTATGCACCACAGGAGATACTCATGTTCTTTACCTTTGGTTGAGGCCCTCGGTCTGTAACACATGTCAACCTCAGGGGAAAAACATATTCATATCTGCCTTAATGCATAAATATTTATTACAACAATTTGTAGGTTGTTTACTGGACTGAAAATTAAAAAAGAATGTTTTTCTATATCTCAAGTATTAACGAAGTTACGGACTGTCTAGCGATCTACAAACACCCTGTATATGTATATATAAATTATACCGGGTGTCCGTTCTCAAAGTCGAACATAGGCGATTAACATTGTATTGAACGTTTTTGCAGATTCCTGCTCGCCAATTCAACTTACAGGGAAGGTAATGGTATCAATGGAAAGACAAAATTATTACGCATGAAATGGTATCAATAATAATATTCCAAATGCGATTTTTATTTTAAAATACTAATTTAAAACTTGGGAATTTTTAAATATGCCATGCCTTGTTTTTCAAGTTCGATAGCATTTGTCAAAAAAATTGGTAAATATTTGGCGAAAAAATAGGTATTTTCTGTCAATGTCTGTTAAAATTATCTACAGAAAACTGAAATATTTCAATAAAGAACGAGTGAATGCACTAATGTTAATTGCCTATGTTCGACTTTGAGAATGGACACCCGGTATAACTGTTCAGGAAAACTTCAAGACATTTTATAAATTGTAAATAGCAACACACACACAAACATTTTCGAACTTGCTAATGAAGTTCGTCAAAAATATAATATTTAGCAAGTGTATGAATCGCTAGTACGACGATGCAATGCTTGTATTGCGGCTGGAGGGGAGCATTTTGAACATTTGCTTTAGTTCGCTATTTATACTTCCCTTGTCTAAAACAAGAAGGAAGTATAGAAATCACGAAAAAATCATCTTCAGAGATTTCTTCACATCTTCAAATTTCAGGGTCCCTAGATGACGAAAAACAGGTTTTCTCTATTTCGTCTGTCTTTCTATCTGTCGGACACGCCCGTGTCTCAGTTACTCTATCTTCGGACAAGACACTGGCTCAAAATATTCACCTCCGAGCGCGGAGTTCGAATCTCAGCGGACTATTTTTTTTTATTTGCAAATTGATCAAATTCGTGTTAGGCAAGTTCCGTGTAAACCCTGTTACAGAGTCTTTAGTCATTGTTTTGCTAATTTTGTTAATTTATTATAATATATTCTCAAATTACTTGGATAATTATTTTCCAAGTTAGTACTAAAGTGTACGTATGTATTATCTGTAACCTCATTTACCTTGCAGTGTACAGGCTGGTGCTTTGTACTCTAGCATCTGGCGGTACAATGCTCAACTTCCCCCGGATTCGGGTTACAGAGTTGGAGCGCGCCTTTTGTGCATGCGCAGCAACGATTGTGTGCGGTGTGTCTTCGTACTGTGTTGACCTTGTTACTTTATCTCTTAGGTCTGTGGTTCTGAGTAGAGCACAGTTAATTTGGTGCCCAACTGTGAATGGTCTCACCGAGCCCGCCAAGACTGCCGAAAAATTCCGACCCCGGTGGGGTTCGAACCGAGCGCATACCCAACTGCACTATGCGGCTTTTAGTAAAATGTATTCGGTTAATTGCTTTGTTTTGGCATAAAGATTTAGTTAAATTGTTTACACCTAATAATGAGTCATCCTGTATATGTTGTCTTATAAAAATAGTTCAACAGCTTGATAAAAGTAAAGTTCTGTAGATACACTTATCACAGGTGGTACATACTCAAACAAATGCAAAAAATCTACTTTTTCATAACAATCACTTTATTAATACATAAACAGGATAATGTTTTACTTAAATAAAATATAATCTCATGATTTTATACTTTTATTTAAAGAGACATACGTATTCAATTTCTTTTACTTTGGAAATTTTAGCCGATCTCGAACAAAATTTAGACTTTCGTAGCAATATGGAGCTTACGACTTAGTCTCTAACTTAGAAGAACAAATTTGCATAAAATTTAGCCTTTAAGTACCTTATCTAGCTACACGGTCTAACTTTATGTAGGGTCAACTGCTTTCATATACTATTCACATTTTATAAGCTAGATATTATAGGTTATTTAATAATCAAAGGGAAATATTAACCTTTTCATGATATTCAATTTGCCGCAATCATTACTACCACAATACTAGATATTAAAAAGCTCTCCATTTCATTAGCTGCTTCACCTACTATATATTTTATGAGTAATTGATTTTATTATCGCTAAATCCATAAAGATAACGGAACTATACACTTTCTAAAAAAGTAAAACATTTTGAACATAAGCAGGAAATATGTTGAGTTCAACGATAATATTAGGTTTAAAAAACAAATTGCATAGGTACTATTTAGGTGAGCTGCTATAAGTAGTAAGAGTTTTAAAGTATATCCGCTTATACCTTTATTAATAATACATTTTTAATTACAGGTTAATATGAAACAAACGATTTGGAGCTTAAGTGAACATGAGTTTAATTATCGGTTTCTTAAGTTTTGCAATTTCTTCAGTGCATTTAATAACCACAGGCCAACGACGTAAAATAATATTTGGCTAATCTACATATAAACAGCCTTCAGAACATTTTTGCAAATAGATGAGAAAATCAGCCCACAAACCTTTAAATTAAGTTTTCCATAAAGTTTAAGCTGCAATTTATCGGTTGATTTGCCTTAATAATGATAATCAACTCTGTATGCACTTTTTGATGGAAACTGGGAAGTTTCAGATAATTAAGAAAAATAAATTACGGCTTTGGTACTTTTACCAGCCGGCGACGAGTTCATAAACTGAAAAACACATTTTAACTGTCACTCTTTAAGAGACTGGCTTCAGTCACATGGTAATTAAAATTGTTCGGAATCATTCTGTCACATCCGGATAATTAAAATTTGCATTATAACTCTTTGTTGATGCAAAGTATATATAAATTAAAATTCGACCAAAAGCCCTCCCTAAGAAAACGAATAATGCCAAACGTGCTTATCTAATTACTTTCATGGGGCTATTTTTAATTAGTAAAGGGCACTGCACTTGAATGACTTTTAACACAAATCCTTTTTTCTTTGGTGTTAGTACATTAGTACAGCCTTGCAAAAAGATACAAAAACACAGTAGTAAATCATTTACTCATAAGAAAATCTTACTTTCAGCAATTTTCGAAAAAAAGTCATTGTAAGAACTTTTACTTTAACATAGCTAACACGCTGTAATTTCAATACTTGTAATAAAAGTTTATTGGAATTTATTACTGAACTATTTCACTACTTAGGCATTTTGCATTGTAAGATGATTTTACTATACTTTGAAAACTACTCCTAATTGTGTAATTATACACACAGCTGCGTTATTTGAAATAATCAAAAAGAGGCATTTTATTCGAAAGAAGCTGTTTAATCTAACAATTCAATTCGACAGCAGATTGCAGCTTTAAACCATGCCTCAAATATTGAACCTGAATGTTTGGAAAGTTAAACATGAACTCAACATAGTTAATTAATGAAATAGTATACGGGTAAAAATACGTCTTGTTTTGAGCTCAACATATATCATTTATAATGATTATTACACACAACTGTCACATGACTGATATCAGCCAATAAAAAAAAGCATATTTTAAATCGACCAATCCCGAACTGTTTACTTGATAAGCGCCCGTGGGCTGCTTACCAAGCGATAAGCGCCCTAGGGATGATTATCGATCCCGTGGATGGTGTCATAATTAGAAATAACGCAAGAAACAATTTGAATTTTTGGCATTATTAGATCAATTTTAAATCATAATTCGTACACGGGTTTTGTGTAATATTCTTCAAAATATAAACGCCGGCAACACACTTACATATAATTTTGCCCGTGTCAAGAGTCATCGTGCTGGTTGCCCTTAGAAAACTGCACTCGACCCTAGGCGTGTGCAAAATTATCAGTAAGCATGTCTCGCCCTTTTTATATTACTATTGAAAATATTGAGATGAAATTTTATATATTTATCGATAAGAAATCGAAAAGCTATGCACCTCAAGTTTACTCGCTAATCCTGGAGGGCAACGACTGTAGGAATGTTTAGTCTCTGTAGTTTAAATGATCTGTTTTTTCGGGGACAATAAATAACATTTTAAGTTGTACGTAGTAAGCTGATTTTAAAACACATGAATATCTCAAAGTATTTAACAGCAGGCAGTAGAAATTTTATATGAGTTGAGTAATTACCTATTTGTTTCAAATACAGTATTATTTTGGTTGTTATGTTTTCATCTAAGACAATGCACGATCCCATACAGCTGCCTAAACTCATGTTTTTTTACCGAAAGCCTTGCTTTCGATTATTAGAGCAACTGAATGATCACCAAACTTTCCAGATTGCAGCCTTATGGATATGCAGAAAATGTTTGAAAACTTACCAATTCCGTGATAAAAAAGAGCACGTGAGGCCAGAAATTTCTGTACATTTAATTAGAAAGAATATTCTGCAGTTCAAGTTCAGATTAAGGATTGTCAGCTTTCAAAATGGCGGGTCAATCTAGCATATTTTGAAATAGTAATTTTAAAACTTGTGAAATTACTCCACAAAAACACATTTGTGCGATCCATTTTTGACTTTCTATTTCCCACTTGCTTTAATCGAAAAATGTTTCTTGTCTGAAACACTTGTGTTTCGCTATTCCGCCTAGAAAAAAATTAACGACAATGGTTTGATATTGTATTGTATTGAAATTGATTAAAATATTTCATTATTAAATTTACAAAGATGAATTTGAGTCTAGAGTGGAAGATTGATAGGATATATTTATTTGAGATATGTTATTCAATATAGCAGGTGTTACTAAATGAGATAATAAAATATATAGTATTGAACTGTAAAAAATATGCAAAAACGATATCACTAAGGAGATATTAATTTTAGGTAGAAAAATAAATTTAAGATATTTTTGTATCATCTGTAACCCATTTACCTTGCGGTGTGGAGGCTGGTGCTTTATGGGCTGGCGTCTGGCGGTACAATGCTCAACTTGCCCCGGATTAGGGATACAGAGTTGGAGCACGCCTTCGGTGATTGCGCAGCAACCATGGTGTGAGATGTGTATCTTGGTGATGTGTAGACTTTGTTACTCTATCTCTTAGGTCTGTGATTCTGAGTAGAGCACAGTTAATTTGGTGCCCAACTGTGAATGATCTCACCGAGCCCGATTCCAGTCACCAAGGATACGGAAAAACTCCGTCCCCCACGGGATTCGAACCGAGGACTTGCTTAATGCAAGCTTGGCGCTTACCCAACTGCGCCACGCGGCTTCTATTAGTTAAAGATATACGAGTAGTTATTATAAACACAATTGCACCAAAAAAACAAAGCCAAACAGATGTTATTACAAATAAGCTCAGTCTATAATACAAGAAATTAATATGAAATATAAAAACACTACATACAAATAAAAGTAACGGTTTACCTGCCAGAAAATATAGTAAAGGTAGTATTGACGCTAATGGTAAAATATTAATAGAATTTTGCACACGAAACAAAATAATGATTATAATGGTACATTCTTCTCAAATCGACGCCCACGGTATAACCCGAAAGTGCCTACCATTATGGACGACAGCTGTGAAAGCCTGCATTCAACTATTAAAGTGATGATTGGTGGAACTTTAATTAAACACAAAATTATATAAAACAACATATACAACACCAGGGAAACGATTGAAAAACAAATACACCATACTACGATAGAGAGAAAATAAAGAAACTAGTTTCAAGGTGTAAGATTTATTAGAGGGTTATTCATTAGCTCGGATGGTAAATTAATCAGAGCGAAATTTGGAATTAGCTTAAAAACAAACGGAATACCCAATGGGAGACAAAAATTATATACAAAAATTGTTAGGGAAAGCTTAAAAGAAATCGAAGAATTCCAGAGAAGAGTAACAACCGAAATAGGAATAGCAGAAATATGAAAATCTTATAAACAAGCATAACATCACAAGCAGAAGTTGTTGAAGAAACGAGAACGACAGATAGAAACTGGTTATCTACAGCGACAAATAGAAGAATCGAAAGACGAGATACAACAGTTCCTAAATGGATACATGCAGAAACGGTTAGAGAAACTATCACAAAGGCAGAAGCAGTAAGGAACGACGTAATAGGAAAATTGGCAGGAAATACACTAAAAAAATCTGTAAACGCCTTTACTCAGAGCTTCCCTCGCAAGTGGACGTTATGACAATAAACAATTTTTAAAATCAAAGGAAACTAGGGAAAAAATATCTTAACGTTCCTAATAATACTGAAACAATAAAAGGAAATATTTGGCAATGCAAATTACATTAATTTTTAAATAAAAAAACATTACCAGTCATGTAATTCGAATTTCAGCTCCTGCGAATGACATTTCAACGCTCCATCATTTGTCGCGCGCTGTCATAACGTTAGAAATAAGAAAGGAGAAATTAGGGGGACTAATGTAACAAAGAAGAATTGGAAAAAGCTGTAAGATAACTTAAGAACGATAACACACCTGGAATTTGCAATATTACAGCTGAACTGATCAAATTGGACTTCAACATTTTGCTTATTTTGAAAATTAATATAAAAAGTTGAAACAATTTTTTGGCTTTGCCTAATTGTTTCGCCATTTATCCAATTATTTCAGGTTTAACCTGTATATTTTTAGTTGAATTATAAATCCTTTTGCATTTCGAATTCGTAAATTTTCCAAACCAACGCATTTTGTACCTGCATCAAGTTCTTATCGTTTGCGCAATGCCCTCTCTGACCCGCGCTATCTCTTATCAGAGTGCGAGCCTTCCTCGAGGAAACGAAATTGTCGTCCGAGGCACTCATTCTTTTCGCCTCGGGCAGCGCATTTCGCGCGGCCGAGATTTTATGTTAATTATATTAAATTACGTGCGCTTAACCAATTTCAATGAGCAATGTGTTTTCTGATTATTATCAGGTACGATTGCGCTTTTCTGTCTTATTATCCCCATAGTAATTACATTTTTTGTTAGCTCTTAATTACCAGTTCCGTTTCAACAACGAGTTTATCTCGGAGGCCAAGCCTTATCGCACTTTCGACACCTCCTGAGTTCGGCGTTTTGCGGCCTTTTGAAGATGCTTTTGCTGCCTTTTTGGGGATGCTTCTGCAGCAATTTTCTGCGCATCCTTGGCGGTTCCAACAAGGGTTGTAGCCGTTCACGTCCAGCTTATTTTGCGAGGTTAGTTGTGCTGTTCCGAGATTTATCGTGTTTTTGATAACCGGTTTCTCCATTTATACATTTTAAACCCGTCAATATTTAAAACTTAAATTCATACGTTTTGCAATTATTAAAATGTAATGTTCAATTTGATACATGCTCTTGCTTTTTACATTAAATTTTCATGCTTATAGTTAATTATGTACAGTTATAAATTTTGCTATTTTTGATGTGTGTTTCGACCCTATGTAAAAGGTACAGTCACGCTATTTATTTTCAATAGCCTAACAGAAGGTTTTATTAGATGACTGTGATAAGCTTATCCCACGAGTGTTTTTGTTAAAGTTATTAAAATAACCCGAAAGGGGTTCTTAATTTTATGCGTGTCGCAACCTTCAGTTAAGATACACAATTGTGTTATTACATTATTTACATTTTAATTATCCTGATTATTGGTTACTGACTCTTCAAAACTTTTATTAATGATTAATTAAACGCTAGTCACTTGTAGTTTATTTTTCTTCTTGTTATTTGAAATCTTTTGATTTCTGGCGCCCATTTCCATTTTCCTTTCCTTTTTTGAAGACATTCCAGGGTACATAGCTGATGATCTGAACCTACGATCTAAGGCCGCCGATATTTGAGCTAGTCGGCCATCGCGGTGAGTAAGTAACAGTTTTTCAGAGCTGCCGTGGTGTATAAATGGTAGGGGGGTTGATCTGCGATTTTTGCTACCATTGCTTATTTTATTAATTAATCGCAGGTCGGCTTTCTTATTGTTTCAAAGTGAACACACTGCGGAAACCACACAACAAATTAACTCACCAAGCACTAGACTATATAGGGTGATTCATAATTATGATAATTAAATTTAAGGGTAGTTAGATGACATCAAACAAACCAACTTTGCATAATTTAAGACAAAATTAAAACATTTAGTTGCTTAAACTGGTTGATGGTCACTGGAATGAATTTCTATGAAATCAAGGTCGCTCAGGTGGTTGCTATAATACCGAAAATCGTTGAGTAAAGCCGTATTTTGCAAGATAGCACTCATTACATCATAGCAACGGCGATTTGTTTTACGTTTGGTAATACTGGAGTATATTGTTGGTGGCACTGTCGGTCTAGGTCATATACAAAATTAGTGGGTTAGGGTTTGTGTAAGTTTGTGTGAAGGCTGGCGTAAAACCTAACCTGCTAACCTCAATTTGACATTGACTTACAGTGCCACCAACAATACACTTCAGTACTGTCAAACGTATAACATAAACTGGATCTGGTCATGTTTTGGTATTTAATGTCGCATTTATATAAAAATTTAATATTTCACATTTATATCTGAAATGCGATAAATAGTATACGATATGCGTTAAAAAATGGTTTTACTGAACTTGTATGGTTGTTTAAGCAATCGCTAATGCTCGTACTCAAATCAGCCATACTTGTTCAGTAATACATCAGTTTTCTAAACGTCTTGCGTAATATACTACTATGCAACTATTTATTAGCAGGAAACTGGACTACATATGCATAGGGTTAATTATAATTCAAATTCAGTATCTTAAAAGCTAAATATTTTACTGATAAGTAGGTACGCAAATATGTCTTTTAAATTAGGGTACCTTATAGTTTATCAATTGCAAGATTTTCTCAATTTATTTTCTTTGTCATTGTTTCTAGAATATTTTATATACTTTTAAAAACTTACACCCTCAAAAACGTTATAATTATAAATTTACTACAAGAGATAAATAATAATTGTTAACATCTAAGCAAGCACGTTTTGTCGCAATTGACCGACACAGTAATTCTTTTATTTCCTAAATCACAAGAACATACATCAAGATATAGGCCCTCCTATAAATAAACTGGAGATCTACTCAAAGTACTTTAATTCCATTCCCAACTATCTCTAATTTACATCGACAAGTAAGGACCACTTGATCCCTCACCGCTGAGAAATCGCAGATTCCACTATAGATATAGAAAACCGAGAAACAGGAACGTTCATAACCGTTGCGTCTACGATTCTATCTATATTTTATTTTCCTCATTTGCGATTTTTCAGTTGATAAATTTTAAATAAAAGCCAATCCAGCAACGTATCTCTAAGGAATTTTTCCAGTGACGCGAAAACCGAACAACAGAATCATGTCATTCCAACGGATTGAAAACAAATGCGGGCAGTAACAATTAAACACAAATGAAAGCAATATATCAAAACGCAATCTCAAACTGGCGTTTTTATCAGATAACTAGTTTTCTGCAATTAAATTACAGAATCGCCACGCCCAGTTAATTTCCAATATGGCAGTTAGCTATAGCCTGGAAATGTCAATGTAAAATAATTACTTAATTGTACTTAGCTCTTAGCACAAATATATATCGCTACTAAAATGAAGAAAATTTTGTAGCATACAAAGATAATTAAAGTGGTACACTTGGAAGATTTGGTCACTGGAATACTTACATTAATTTGAATTTGCCAAAATATTATTTAAAGCATCTGTCCGACAATCTAATTTAATATAATTCCGTGTTTGCTTGACATCCCCAAGAAAAATTAGAGAGAATTTCACTTTTAATTAGTTCTTCCCAAACAAAGCTTAAAGTAGGTTACATTTAATTACATTTGTAGCGCATATAGTGATAGTACAATGAAAAATTTAATCTGAAAATAAACTTCGCTAAAGGCTTATATGTAGTTTGAAATTAATGGTGCGTTAACTAAATACCTAGAGACACACGGATGGTATTTTCTTATCTTCAAAACATAAAATATAATTTCACGTATTTCCTATTCATCCAAATGAGAATCCAAAGACAATAACAAGAACTTGACTGCACTTACAAAGTCTAACTGTTATATGCAAAGCAATATGCAAGTAGGCAGCAATAGCAACTAGAACATCTAAATCTCTCAATAATAGATAAAGCTTCTGCATTGCAATTTCCATTAGATGTGGCAAATACCAACTTTTTGTCTTATTTAGCAACCGTATAATACTCAATTGTGAAAAGCAGGTCTCAACTAAGTTCTGGCATATTAAGAAATATAAACTGTTGCCATTGTTCAAAAATCCCATATTTCTGAACTAAATAGAGTATTTCCAGTCTTAGGAACAACGAGCTATGCCTGTGATACTACATCAAATGACAAAAAACTCCGGAAAACACTTCAATATACAGGGTGTTCCATAAATATACCAACAAACTTTTAGAGGTGGTAGCGGACATCAAAACAAACATTTCTTGCTTTATAAAAATATGTCCCAAAACGCTTCGTTTTCGAGATACAGGGGAAAAAACGCTTCTGCAGATTTTAATGAAATTTTCACAGTTTGTTGGAAACTTTATGAGGCATCTTTTTGATCTATTACAGTTGATACAGTAATTCCAGGGGCGTACTCACGGGGCAACCTGTTAGTGCTTTTGCATAAGAAAATAACACCCACTGTTTTTTTTGCAATTTTTAAACTTGTTTAAGATGAAGCAACTAACAACACAATTTCTTTTCAGTTGAGGGTTTTGCGTATCTTGTTCGTCTTTGGGGAAAACATGAAGCGTTTTTGTAGATATGTTTATAGAGCAAACAATGTTTGTTTTGATGCTCCCTACCGCTCTTAAAAGTTTGTCTTTATATTTATGGGACACCCTGTATATATATTTTTTTTTTCAATACTAGTAAAACTTTTAATATTAACAGTTGGTTATTACATAACCATATCGATTTCTATTACTTTTACAATTGTTTTTCTACATATGTATTTCGTAATAATATTACACATTTAGAAAATCGTCTATATACAGGGTGCCCGGATTTCGTAGGGACAACATGGGTAACTTTTGTATTTGAAGAGATAGAGAGATGGTTAAATTAGCAAATTCGAGAGCTCATTAAGAATCCATCTTCAAATTGTATTTGTCATGGCCCACTTGTCTAAAATTTAAAAAACTAAATCTCCTCATTTCATTTATATGCCGTAACTTTTTTGTTACTTAAGATATTGAGATTCGATTTGAACTAATTTGAATGGCAATTTAAATACTTTTATTGGCACTTAATAAAACCAATTTTATTTGTGTAAATTTTTAGTAATCTAACCTAACCTCAAAATTTTAAATTGGTACCGTGCAATTTTTTTGGCCCTTTTAAGAGAGGATTTTTTTTCTCAATGAATGATGTATTACATGATTTGGAAACTTTTTCAAAATTTTGAAAAACTTAGCTTATTCTTTTTACAGTCAGAAATCAAAAATACGAAACACACTGACACTACTGGAAGACACGTATGCTGATAAGCGTGTTTTTTGTTTTGAAAAATAATTTCACAGATAACGTAATAAATAAAAAACAAAATTATAGTGATCATGGCACTAAAGTGATTTCTGCCTGTAAAAAGAATAAGCTCAGTTTTTCACAATTTTGAAAAAGTTTCCATATCATGTAATACATCATTGCATTCAAAAAAGAACCCTCTCTTAAAAGTGCCAACAAAAATTCACGGTACCAATTTAAAATATTGAGGTTAGGTTAGATTACTAAAAATTTGCACAAATAAAATTAAGTACCAAAAAAGTTACGGCATATAAAAAAAATTAGAAGATTTTATTTTTTATTTTAGACAAGTGGGCCATGACAAGTAAAATTTGAAGATGGATTCTTAATGAGCTCTCAAATCTGCACCCTTTTGCTAATTTAACCATCTCTCTTCAAATACAAAAGTTACCCATGTTGTTCTTACGAAATTCGGGCACCCCTGTATACCAGAATCGCAATTTGTCATACAAATAATATTCACATAAAGAGTGGATCTGCGATTACATAATCGCATGAGCAGCAGCGCCATCCTGTGCTGCTCAAAATTTAGTAGTTACGTCAAAAATGTCTTTTTTTTAAATTACAGTATTGTCAATGCTTTTTTACAATACAATTTTAAATAGCTCAATTTTTAAAAGTCCGACCAGAGCAGACAATATCTCCTAAGATTGATTAATTTCTAATAACTATTTTTTCATTTTATCTAAAAAATATACGGTACCCCCTACCCAAGAAAAGCGCCTTTCGGTGCTTTCCAAGAATACTTCGACATTCAGCAACACTTTGTTTCGCTAATACAATGAAATGTTATGAACCAGTTATTTACAAAAAAAAACAAAAAAAAATATTTGGCCGACGACCATACCTCAAAAGTTAATGTTGCCTTCATTTTTGGAGGACCTATCGTATGAAAACGGTCAAAGACTTCAGGAAGATTCCTGCCGACCGGAATCGTGTACACATACGAACATACATATCCCGCACAGCACGTTTAGGCACCCCCCAATACGAGGAAGGGATCTAGTGGGCTGGGGTCTTCACCAAAAGATCCGCACAGCCGAGACGGAGATTTGGTATAGTGGGTTCATTAGTAGGTGGACACGAAATTTAGAGATATTTGACTTAGAGTGGTTTTCGATATGAGGGAATTTCAATACTTCGTACACTTCGTGTCGAAGTAATAATAGTAGTTTATTTATCTAGAACGAAAAGTGACATTTTAAAGGACGAGACAGTTTTTTACGGCCGAGGCGTTAGCCGAGGACGGAATTACTTGCGAGGACCTTTAAAAACACTTTTCGTTCGTGGTGAATACAACGGTTTATTTCATACTGCAAGTTTAATAAATTTTAAATAAAAAGTTGTAAATCATTTCAAATTTCATGTCAACAGCTGACGTATAATTTTAAAGTACTTGAACTTTAACATTTTACTTTAAAGTACTAAGACGTTAATGTTCCATATTTTTGTATCTAGAATGCGAAATGCTACTTTTGCGTTTAAGAATGGAAGTTATTTTGCCGAGCTTTAGCGAGGCAAAATGCCGATTCGAGAACGCAAAAGCATTTCGCATTCGAGATACAAACAAAGATTTTTCCAAAACTACAGTAAAACTACTATGAGAATACAAAATATTAAATAAGGTAACTGTCAACGTTAATTGACAATTTTATATTTCATCAATAATTAATTTATGTTTGAACCACGGCTTGCTGAATTGTTGGACAAACGTCAAAGTGCAATATCGGCACCTTCAATTTACATGTAGTACAACACAAATTATAATCATGTTTATAATAGTTATTAGTATCTATTGAAATTTTAAATTACTTAATAAAAACTAATGTAGGTTACTTAATTAATAAAATCACAAATAAGTTCCTAAAAAATTACACATTTTTTTACATTTCTTTTATGTTCTAGAACGCTAAAGAGTTTGCATTCTAGAACATAAAAGTATTTCGCAGTTAAGGGACAAAATAGTTATTTATGCATCCAGGACCAAAAATTGGCTTTTTATGGACGATGCCTGCAATTGCTGGCCGAGGCGATAGCCGAGGCATGCAATCAGGCAAGGCCATAAAAGCAGTTTTTGTCCGAGGTGCATATTAAATTTTTCCGTCGACCGTCATAATTTGAAAAAAAATTAAAGTGAAGTCCGAATTATAAGAGTTGTTGAGGTCGAAAAACGTTTGCGGACAGAAAGCGTTTGCGGCCGTACAGTGTTTGCGGACGAAAAGCATTCGCGGACGAAAAGCATTTGCCGAGGAAAAGTGTTTGCAAACGAAAAATTAATGGTGTCCAAAAAAGTGGCATTTTTGGTACGCAAATGCGTCCGTAAAATCACATTTTATAGGGAGGTCGACGGAAAAAGAATTACTTTGCTTACTGAGAATTTAACGAAAATGTCAACATTTGATGACAGTTTTCGGAAAATTTAATGTTTGACATCAGTATGAAATAAACGGTTTTTATCTAGATTTAAGATAATTGTCGCAATTTTACGTTAAACAACTCTCGATAAAATTATATTTCCTAATAAAAATCAAAGAACATTCAATCGAAAATTCATATGCAAAACAGCAGTAAAACTCTATACGCTGTAGCAAGCACACTTTCAGTGCCGCAGCATTCCACCCCTTTATTGCTCGTTCTGCACAACAACCAAGGTTTCGTTTGAATGTATGAAAAATTGGTAGTTCATGAAATAAAATACAGTGAAGCTCGCCTATAATAAATTCCCTAAAAATAAAAGTTAATAAATTGCTCGAAGTTACTTTTCTAGTTTTATCCATTAATTTAATTTTCTAGTGGGCATTAACTATAAAAGTAGCTAAAAGAAAATATGCATATCTTTAGTTATTCGTTTCATTTATAATTATGTGATTACCTGTAATTGTTTTTCTCTCATGTTTACGAGTATAAGCGTAATTTCATTTCTGAAAACGAATAAGTCGTTCAAGCGTATGCAAAAGAAGACGTCTTAGAACGTCCATGGTATTCAGTATAAATGCAAATTTTCACACAAGTGTTATTAGTAAAATAGTATGTGCCTTTATTAATAAACTCACAAATTAAAAACTCTATGCTTTACCATATCTTTGTTAACACCAAATTGAACACAGAATCTTAACGCTATAAGCATCAAAAACAGTTGATAAATCAACAACAACCAAAAATTAGGTGTATAAACGCCTAAAAAGCTATATTTTGTATAATTTAACTTAGCAACTATCTAGAAAATTAGTAGAAAGTAAATAAAACGTATAAGTAATTTTTTGCGACTATTTTTATTTAAAAATAATATATATAAAATCGCTAAAGAATTATTAGAGATAATAGATTTGCAATGATTTGCTCCACTAAAATTAAAACGCAATTTTACAGTGTTAGCAGTTTGAAAAACAAAATTATTAATTTTAATCTGTTACCTATGCTTATAAAAATAAAACGGGTAATCCTAAATGCAGTTTTTAAATCACTGTAACCTTTGACAGTACATCAAGAACATAAATTTATATAATGGTGACAGTTTCTCACGTCCAAAGATGTCAGCTATTTTAAACTATCGATTTCAAGGTTTAAACTGAACTTTCTGCTTTTTATGACAGCAAATTCTAATTAATAATCTGTAACCATAATTAATAACAGTTTCGTAATTTAATCCCCAATTATATTTCCTCTCTGGGTTTTTAAGATCGGTAAATTTTTATGCGAATTTTTATTTGAGATAAAGGATAATTACAAGCTTAACACGCAGTTAACTTCCAGTTGAAGTGTGGATTACTTCCTTGAATACCTTGATTTATTTATAAAATTTTCGTTTATGATATTTTTTAGCAGCATTAATCTGCTGCATAACGAAATGATTAGTAAATCTTTGTATTAACACTCTCATTGATATACTGCACAGATTTATTGTCTTCTCAGTTCAACTTTAGTTAAAATGTAAATTCCTACAACTTTACATATGTTACGCGTATTACTATCGACACCCTTATTGAAACTTTCAAAATCTAATTTATTAGCGAGAATGCCTAATAAATGGCTTCAGAATTTGGATGCTTCTAGTTTGAAGGGGATGTGGTAGGAAATTGCAGACATAAAATACAAAGCCGTCGCTAGTTTTCAATTATCTTCTCCTGAAGCTGGTATTACAAAGCGTGAATGCAGGGAAGGTGACAGTCATAAATGCATTACTTCCGTGACTCAAAAAGCGTCATAGAAACTGCATGCATCTTTTAAACATCATTATCGTTCTATTTAACACCCCCATTCTTCAATATAACGCTTCGTAAGTAGACAACTACTATATAATTAATATTAACTCACAAACGTTTCTGCACTAGTCATTGTAAGTGTGTGTATTTTATAAATAGGTATAATGGTATGCAATTAAGGAGACGAATTACGATCTTTCTTAATTAACTAGTCTGTTTAGAAAAATTGAAGCAAATAAAGCATAACCAGAATATTATCATCTCATTCTGAATGTCAATTTCAAAATTAATTTGTTTAATTTTAATGAAGTCGCTAAATTTCGATCAAATTTACTATAGGGAGATTTAAATAAACAGCAGACTTCTCAGAGGAGATTTTACTTATATATTAATATTATTGCGGTTGATAAAACTCGCGCAGAAATTCCGAATTCTACCGCATTGTCACTGCTTTAAACCATTTTCTTGAAATACCTACATTTTCGCTTTGAAATTTCTATATTGCAGTACGAAACCAACCGCCCTCAAAACTAAAAATATAAATCACCGTTTAGTTATTGAGTAATAACATCTTAAAACTAGTTAATTTTCCAGAAACATGTGTGCAATAAATGTTTAATATCTATTTGTGATAAACTTAAGAAATATCTTTAATGTGGTTACTAATGTACTGGAAAGCCCATAATATATCTTAAAGACAATTCGATTTGAAAATGAGATACACCAGTTACAAATGTAATTAGGTAGATTAAGATCTCGGGTTTGTAAATTGTTGAGCTCCTTTTATGCTCTTCCAAAGTAATGTGACAATAATCGGGAAGGTTTTCATTAAAATTAGAGTTTGTTTAGTTTGGCTCAAAAAATCGTAAAATAGAAATTTAGTAACATTCTTGGAAAAGAATCATGCGTACAGTTCTGATAATTTCCTGCTGCACCATGGGATAACAAATCACAAAAAATATAGCTGTAGTTTAATAAATATTAAATAACAAATTGTACAGGGTTTGTAGATGAGAAATCAATTTAAATCCAATTATTGTTTAGTATGTGATAGTACACTTTGATAAATATTGGCATATGCAGCACCAGAAGGACGGTTAAGTTTGAACCATATGGTGAGATAAGCAAAATTTTACCCTAATTGTTTCAGTACGTTTTAATTAAAATTATTCTTTGTTCGATATATATACAATCATTAATTTGAAATAATACGGGATAAACAAAATTTCCTTGTATCGAGAGATCAAATAAATTTTATATCCAGTTTGTTGATCAATATCAAATAGCACCCACAAAAATGTTCTTTTACATAATATTCCACAACAGAGATTTGGTATGTGTTTCTTTAAAAGTACAAAAGACTTAACTAGCGAATTAAATTTAGTAACATTTTCGGCAAGATGTTTCTTTGTGAAAAATTAAGAAACCAATAGCAATGCAGAACCTTCGTTGCCATTTATAGCCACAATCAACATTAACGTCTCACTCATATTTAAGAACAGGTCTTTGAAACGCCAGCGCAATACAAAACCGCCACAGAAGAAAGCTAAGGACATTGCTCGTATTTTTCTGTAAACTTAAAACGTCTTATTTCTTTTAATTGGCTAAGCCCGCACACTCGTGGCTCCTACTTTTTTTCTGAAAAAATGCAGCACTGAAATTCTACACACTGGACTGAAACGCGGGCTTCAGTTTAATTAGTAACCTGTTACCTACTAAATCTGATCTGTAGTAGAAAAATCTAAAAGAGAATTTTGGGATATTGGAATTCACTAAACAGTTATAATTATTTGTCGTGAAAACTAGCTGTTTATTAAAATTTACTTTAAAAGTTTCACAAAAGCAGTTATTACACATACTTTCCCACTTTATTTCTAACAGCTACTACTACACTTTATACGATTAAATGCAGAGTACATTTTCAAATTCAGAACGACGCCGCGCCGTAAGAAAGTATATAAAATGCACAATGCAATAAATCTTAATGCAGTCGTAGCTCCAGAAGCGTTAGCCAAAATGTACTTCCTGTGTATCAGGAATCAAAATAAAGTGATTTTACAGTACTGAAAGCTACCTTTACGAAAATGTTGTTAAATTAGCTTTGACTGCTGATGTACAAATGTTGCGATCCTGCTTTGAAATAAATCGCTTATTGTATGCATACATCCAAAAACCACTACCACAAAAAGCAAATTACGTTGAAAAGCCAAATATGAGCAAGGAACAATCACAAACTTCGTTAGGGTTGCACCATATTTATGATGTGGGGATAACTTTGACGACGGCAGATATAAAAAGTTTCTGGTAACATATTCATGAATATGAATCAAAATTTTAATTGCTTTAATTTGAAATATTGTATATTTATAACATGTTAAAAGTTTCCACAGGGCTGAGTTAAACCGTCTTTTTACATTCTTTAAATTTACAGATTAAAAACAAAACTTTTAACAAATTTACATGTCCGAAATTCAACTCCTATTTTTCTAGGAGCAATTTCTAATAAACATGTAAAATGAAAGTGCGCACTTTACTCAAAAGTTGGCCCAAAAACTAGGCAAAACCAGTTGTTTTTAATTTTAAGAATCCCACTCCACACAATATACAATTATAAGTTTTATTCAAACACTGTTTTAAATTGCTTAATTAGAAACATTTAATTTTAAGTTCTTGATATGAGAAAACGAACTAATAGCAGTAAATAATAATAGTTTTTCAAAATCTAAAATTGCCTACTATACAGGACGCAACGTTAAATGCGATTGATAAAAGATACAGAAACTAGGGTACACTCACCTGTTGATGCAGTTAGAATACGATGTGTCGAGACTGCTTGACGTCTCCGTCATCAGCTTATATAGGACTTCGAGGCGCACGCCGGCGCCCAATGCACTCGGGGGCGGCTACAGAATTTTGCTCAAATGGGGAAAAGCTTTGTTTTTCGTGGTAATGCTTATTAGTCGGTAACTAGGTACTTCAAACAGCATGTCAAGCACGTTATTCCGTTCGTAATCGACGACTCTCATACCATACTTATTTAGCGTCCCTTTCTGTTAATCTCATTTTAACTGCGTTTTGAGCTAACCAATTAAATTTCGTTTTTTTGGCAATGTTTATTTTAAATTCACAATGTTTGGTTTAAAGGGTGCTCGGTTAAAGTTTAGTATCTCCCATATCATGAGGATTTATTGTTTATTCCAAGTTATCTGTTTAATATTCAAATGAAACAAACTTTTGGAAGCAGTCAAGAAGTAATCAAAGTTTCATTTATTACTGGATATATATTTTAGATATAAATTGTAAATTACTAGTAACAGATTATATGTCACTTGTTATACACACTTAGTAATAACTTGCTAGTTATATTTCACATGTCAAAGAATCAGAGTTTGCCCAATATTTAAATAGGAAGTCACTTCACAAGTTGCTAATTATTGTCCAGTATCTCTTTTATCTAACATTTGAAAAATATTACAAGTCGTGGTTTGTACCCGTGCATTTCATGCTGCTAAACCAGCACCATCAAACCAGCACGGGTTTTCTCCTGGAAAGTCCGTAGTAACCAACCTCTTATCAAACTTAAACCTTTGGACCAACGCAGTAAATCAGGGAAAATGCATTGATATCATATATCTGGACTACGAAAAAGCTTTTGACCGAGTACCTATTCGAAGATTAATCCTTAAATTAGAACATTTTGGGATACGCGGAGCTTTGCTTCTGCTACTAGAAGATTTTTTATCAAATCGAACGTTTTCAGTGCGTATACAACAAACTACATCAAAGCCTCTTCCAGTACTCAGCGGAGTTCCTCAGGGCTCTGTCCTGGGTCCGATTCTATTTTTAATATTTATCAGCGACTTATCCAGCGACATGAAATCATCCGTAAGCTTTTTTGCCGATGACACTAAAATGTTTTCTTCGCCCACCGATCTTCCAAACAACACTCTTGTTGAAGATCTCGTAACATTAGAAGAGTGGTGCAAAAAATGGCTATTTTCTTTAAACTCTGATAAGTGTACAGTACTGCATATAGGTCACAACAATCCCAAAGTGCAATATTTTCTTAATGGTACTGTTCTGCGCGAAGTGAGTGAGCAATTGGATCTGGGTGTGACAATATCGAATGACCTAAAATGGGAAAAACATATTACAAAAATTGTAAAGAAAGCGAACTCCATTCTGTACTTAATCCAGCGTTCATTTGGGAGTAGTATCTCACCTGAGCTGTTTAAAAAAGCTTATATTTCTTACGTACGTCCTATTATTGAGTATGCAGCTACAGTGTGGTGTCCTTACTTTATAAAAGATATCGACCTATTAGAAGGCGTACAGCGTAGAGCCACAAAGATTCCTATCTGCTTAAGATCGATGCCATACGAACATCGGCTGGAGATACTCCAGCTAAGTACTCTTAGTGAACGTAGACAACGTATTGATATGATCGAGGTGTTTAAGATACTCCACAATCACTATTCGTTCCCTTTAGAAGATATACTAGTACCCAGTAGCAATAGCCATCTTCGAGAACATTCGTATAAGCTTCAGACAGATTTTAGCAACATTCTTGCCAGAAAACATTTTTTTAGCAATCGAGTTGTGAATCGTTGGAACAATTTGCCTTCCAGTGTGGTGCATGCAAGCAACACAAATAACTTTAAATCTTTGTACGACAATAATAATTAACTTTTATTGATTTTTAAATTACCTTTGTTTCTTTTTACATATAATTTGTTTAGTTTTATTAATTGATTGTTAATTTTGTTATTAACTTTTGTTTTTTTTTATAATTATCCTATATTATTTTATAATCATTTTGTTAATTTTATTAATTGATGGTTGTTTTTCTGGTTAACTTTTTTTTTATATATATAATTATCCTATTTGATTTCGTAATAATTTTGTAAATTTTATTAACTTATTGTTGATGTTCTTCTTTTTGTATGTAATTATCTGGGGATTTTGCAAGTAATTTTGTTAATTTTATTAATTATGTTTGTTTTGTACTTAACCCATTAATTTTAATTTTGTTTTATACTTTATACTCTGCACACAATATCTATGTATGAGGAAAGTTGTATCGGCAGTGCCGCCTACTTTCAATAAATAATAATAATAATAATAATAATAATAATAATAATAATAAACTTCAGTTGTCCATACATCACATGGTTTTATTCCAAAAATCCTCCACGATTATTAATTTAACGATTATAACTAATAACCGCTCAAGATAACCTTATATGCCAACATGTCGAAAGCACTTGATCGGTTCGATCATGGTAAGTACATTGAAAATTTTATTTTGACGTAACCTCATTGTCCTACAAAATGTTTATATTAAGCAAAATACAAATTGTATCGTACAATAGAGGTTAATTTTTCGTCTACATTGCTTCTTCTCAAGTTTCTCACGGGTCCAAGCTCTTCTTTTCCTATTGTTTATAAATAACATTTATTCAGTTATTAACAGTCTTTATTCGGAAAGGGACGTTTAGGCGCGCATATTTAGGCGCGCATTATTAGGCGCGAGATTTTAGGCGCGAAACCTTTAGACGCGGGCGCTACTAGGGGCGCGTACGTTGAGGCTCCGGAACTTTAGGCGCGGGGGCAGTTTGGCGCCACGTGAACACGTTTCCGCATGGTTTGATTTTGAATGTATACTGTATTGCCTAACTGTAAATAGTTACATAACTACTTCTTTCATAACAAACGTAGAAACTAGTTATTTATGTCAACTACTCGCAAAATGTGAGCGTTTTTTATGTCGGAACGATTTCGACAAGCAAAAGATCCATTTTGAACGTGTTGCAATTTTCGTGTAAAAACTGAGATTTTGAGTATTATATTTTGGCATTTCTAAATGATTAATGTTATTATCTAAACCTTTCGTAAATAGTAGCTGTGCTGTTGTATTAGTAAGTTATCATATCTACAGTCAACAATAAAAAACTGGCCATCAAAAAAATATGTAAATCTTTAAAGATTTTGAATTTTTGAATGGAGAGTCCGATATTTAAAAACTTGTTATTCAATGATTGCTCTGATATTTTCCTAAAACACTGCACATATCACATATCAATTTTTGACAAAATAAATCTACAGTGTTATTTTGAAAAATGCATGCTGCTTAAATTTTGGAATGGAACATGGCGAAAAGAGATGTTTACAAAATTTAAAAAGCATTTGTTCAAAATATGCCATACGAAAGTTCCAAACTTAAAATAAATAAAATTGTTAAAAATAGTATCTAGATTTTTTAGTGCTCTATATGAGCAGTGTTTACGTATTCTCCAAATCAAAAGTTAAAAATTAATCATTTTTTGAGTGGCTAATATTCTTGTCGCTCAGAGTACGCTGTTTACATCAGCTGACGTAATTTTAAAGTAATTTGTTTTCAAAACTTCTCTGGGATGAGTGAAAAGGTGATGTCATAGAAAATATGTTCGTATAACCCACAAAAGAACATTCTTTATTAAAAAACTAAAGAAACATAAGAATACAATACATTTATAAATCTCAACCTCAATATTTACATTTACTATTATTTAAGGGTCCATTTGGTAATTGTGAGCAATACTCCTAGAAAACATCATATTTTGCAATTATCTACATAAATAACCATGTTCTACGTCTGTATAGAAACGAGGTCTAGTTACATAACTTATTTCAGCTAAGTAATAAAGCACATTTCAAGAATAATGTGAAATTTCATTCATAGCGCCTAACTGTCCCTGCGTATAAAGGTTCACGCCTAAACGTACACGCGCCTAATAGCGTCCGCGTCTAAAGCGTTCGCGCCTAAAAGTGCGCGCCTAAATATGCGCGCCTAAAGAATAGCGCCTAAATGTCCTAAGCCGGATTTTATTATATATCATAAGATCATTTAAACATAAGGATATGTAAAACTTTAAACAGTTGCAGTTGGACCACCATCAATTTTTTCCTTTTTACTATAAGATTGGCAAATCTGCCAATATATAATTATTTATAATTTCCCAATATACCTATAGCCCAGTGGACAGGTCATGAAAAGGGGTGGTTACCTGACAAAAGGTCATGTAGTTTTGGATTTTGGATATATTGTATGTACTTAGGCCCTTATTAAAAGTCCAAATTTTCTAGTATGGCCCGCCTGTGCGCGCGGTAGTAGGACCACTTTTGTGTCACTTTTTTCGATTTTTGCTCGATAACTCTTTACTGGTGCGTTCTACAAAAAAACTATTCAATCAGTTTTTGTAGAGCACACATTTTTCTATAATTTACTCTCATAACATTTTTTTAAACCGCATAATTACCGAAATATCGAGCGTAAAAGTACACAAGATACGAAAAACGGAAAAACACGTTTTATTAAAACAACTTATTCCACTGACGTTTGGCCTACTTTTATTGATCAAACTCATGTAGATATGATCCACATGCATATAGTGGGTGTGACACTACATCGTCCCCATTTGGACATGAAAAAACCAAATTTTGCAGTGTTCTTCAGAAGCACCCTAATTTAATTGAAGCAGTAAGTGCATTCAGAGAGTGAGATGCTACTCCTGACTAAATTGGATAAGCAGATGAGAAATTTTTCGTATCCTTGTATGGTGGGGACATAAATCATCAAACTCTTGACGGTCTACACTGTCAGCTTTTTGAAAAATCTGTGAATAAAAGCAAGTTTTACCTTGCCAGACTGCCACCAATGCAAGTTGCAGCCAGGTATCACGCATTACGCATATATAATCAAGTCCAAACATTTATGGCCAGAGAAAAGAACCCTTTGGATTGTGGATGGACAACAGGCAGGCGAGGACAGACTCCAATTAAAACAGCAGAAAACGCTGCACCAAATTCGTTGCTACAGCCTATTTTTCGCCAATGTAAGAAAGGGTGTGCTAAGGCCTGGAGCTGTAGAAAGGCTGGTTTGCATTGCTCTATTACTCGTAATAATTTCTGTGGACAATCATGCCTGGTTGTTCCTAAGATTATTACAAATGGTGGTGAAATAGAGGAAGAAGCAGTTCCAATAATTGATCAGATGATCGCCCAACAAAATGAAGACATTACATTTTACCTTCGTTATAGAAAGTGATGATGATTAGATGCTAGAGTATGAAGGACCAGCTTCTATACCGCAAGGTAAATAAGCTTACAGATAATACATACATACTAATTAAATGGAATTTTTGAGAACAGAGGCAAGCATACTCTGTAGTTTTCACGAGCAACACAAGGCTCAAATTTCGGATCGGCGGCCGATGATTCCTCCTTGCCTCGCGGCGAGCCAAGTCGACATTTCCATTTTGTGGGGCTCTATAGGGATCGAAACCGCATGCCTTTTCCAAGGTCATCAAGTATTAAGAGGCATTCTCAGCTTTTCTGAAGCCTCGTCGTGGTATTTTCTACAAGGTGCAGATAGTGAGAATTTAATTTTTTCAACCGCATATGCTCGTGGGCCTCTGTCAATTTCAGGTAGCGTTTAATTCCTTTTGATTTAGCCTTGCCAATGAGGCGATTCGCCTTATAGACCCGGTAGGTAAAGCTATGGACCGCTAAGCTTCGTCGAGACGTTCGCGCCTAGATACAGACCTTTTGTCCACTGCACAGCTCTCATTCGTTACAGCTGGACATTCTGAGGTCCTGCAAGCTTTGCCCGGCCCTCGTTGCATTCTTGTGAGACAATGACGTTGCAGCCCCCGGAGAAGCAGATGGCGCAGCTGCATTGGGGCATTAGCTGTATTTAATAATTTTCATATGTAATGAAGAGTTGTGCTCTACATCAACTTGATTATTATTTATAATTAAGTTGTGGGTAAGATAGTGCCAAGGAAAGTTTTTTTGGTGCATGCTGTGTTTTTCGAAGGTCTCTACTTCTCAAGTTAGAGATTAGCTTTCTCCAGCGCCTGACAGGCTCGCTCACTCGCGTTTTAACTCTGCTCCACTCGTGAGTAAAGACTAGCTTTACGCACTTGTTTCGTAGATTACTATTATTAACCTTAAGAATCATTACCTGATCCTTGCCTACGAATACAATTGCCGAGAGGGTTTGAGCTAGTCCGGGTTGTGTAGGCCTTTTGCTGAAGAGCGATACAGTGTGTCTTTACAATCTCTAAATATAGTTCGACGCAAATGCGTTAAAACTAACTGAATACTTCAAAGCGATTTTATTTTTTCAAATATTTTTGCTTACCCAAAGAGATGTTTATTTTTAAAATACTGTCGTCGATAGAAACACACCTCGTAGTTCATGTGCGCTCTGTGCAATTTCTCTGTAATGTTGGTTTTAAACGTCAACGATGTTTGTAGTACTTGAGAGTTTTCACCACGCATATTCAGAACAAAGTGATCAAACCAAATAATATTCAAATGTTTTTTAATTTACTTCTATGATTTTTGTTCATACAGGATAGTCTTTAAGTAAAATAGAAAATTATGGAAGCGTTTGTTTGCATTATTTTGTGAAGAAAGTTTACGGAAACCTTACATCTAAACGGCTTAGTTTTTTGAAATAGAGAGCGCTGAAGTATTCAAGTTAAACAGGTCAAAGGGACAGTGAAAACTGAAAAACAACTTGATAAAAATAACATCTGGTTAATATCATAGTTTTATTGTTTTATGTGAATTGTTTTATAAAAGAAACGTAAAGTTAAATTAATTATTCGCAGAGCAGAAGCGTGTATACTCACTGCTGGTGGTCATTCGCAGCAGCTGGTTTAATTTCGTTTGTATTTAATTTGATTGTGTTTCAATTTGTGATGTTTTCGGTAACTTGCTTTACGTATTTATTGTTCGAATAAATATCTATAAAGCGTTTTGGCAATTTAATTTAATGCTTCCCCTTTCACATGAAAACCGCGACTTAAAATTTGCACATGTAGTATTTTCGAAAATAAGACAAGGAATTTCATTCTTCATTTTCGGAACGTATATAGGGACAGACCTCTAGAAAGAACGATTTAATTTTTGTGAAGCCTTACATTAACTTTAAATATTTTGAACTGTGCTATTTGTTTCTATACGTATAAATATTTTCACACAGCAATCATTAGTCAGCACTTACACCTACTGGGTGGCTCTGGCTGGCAAATCGTATACTCTATCAGTCTATCTAATAGATATTTATGCATTAAGGGAGATTATGTTTTTTACCTGAAGCTGGCATGGCTACATACAATATTTTATTTACTAGCATATTAGTAAAAATAGTATGAAATCTCAAAATGTCATCAAGCCTTCCGGAAGCCAAATTGAGTGGGTTCCAAGTGTATATAATCGTTGACATATGATTTTTAGGAAAACTTTCAGAAAGTGACTCATAAGGCTAATTGTACGATAATTGCTGCGCATTTTGGATTTTTTTTTTTGAATAGCTATTGAATAAGCCTTTGGATGTTGCACTTTTCATTTAGCCATATCATTTTGTATGTCTTATTTCCCTTCTCATTTCTCTTTGAAAGTCGTTATATTCTATTTTTTTATATGTTTTGCTTTTCTTCTTTTCTCCATCAGTAATAATTAAAGGACGGATTTTATGCAAACTGCCTATTCTAACATTTATGCATATCTTAGGATAAGATTAAAAAGTGCACGAATTGAAACTTCTATAGTTAATTGTCAATTAATTAATTAATACATATTTTGCATATTTAAGCATCTCTTGCATATTTTAATAGTTGGGTAAATATTATAGCATATTTTTTAGGGAAAATTCCCTATGGTTGCTTTTAGACATTCGAAATGCAAAAATAACGTGGAAGTGGTATTTGCTGACAATATTCGAAGAACATAAACTTGAGTTACACATATAAGACAAATGATAAGCTTTTGCTTTCGACACGGATTACGCTAACGCAACTTGAAACCCAAGGAATGACGTTTTATGAATCTTTGGCAATAATTAACAGTTTTGAGAATTTCTATAGCAGTGTTAAATGTAAAGTAAGAAATAAGGGCTATAAATTTAGAAAAATGCAGTTCAGTAATGTAGAAAAATACTGGTTATACTATATTAAATAATATAGACCACGTTTTGCATAGTGAATTTGTTGTGGACTTTGATGTAGCTTCTGATGGTATTGCAAACTTTGTACATCAGATGTTGAAAGGGAAAACATAAGTTTCTACTTGAAAACTTTGAAAAAGATTTACTTGTAAGATGTTATCATGACTAAGATTAATTTAGGAATTGTGTTTGTATTGCAATGTTTTCTCTTCAAATAATTTTTTAATTCTGATATAAATTATTGTAATTAAAACGAGTAAAACAAAACATTAAATATGTATTTTCCTTTTTTTAAATTTTATTATCGGTTCACGATTAATTAAAACGTTTTTAAATTCTGCATAAAGTAAATGAGATGACATATATGCATATGCATGTCTAAAATTGTCTGTATACTTTTTACATATTTTTGCAAATGCGCGCATTTTAGTAAGAATGGGCTGCATATATTTCGTTGTCTAGTAATAATATATGGTCAGTCATCCATGGTTTTCTTTTTTGTGCCTTCTTCTTTTTGAGGTACTACTTTTTAGTTTTGGTCAGTGCTCTTTTAAATGCTTCTACTTCTTTCTCAATTTCCTAATTTTTCTCCATTTCTCTTAGTTTTTCGTTCAACCACTATACAGCACGTTCTTTAGTATTTTTCTCTTTTTGTAAGTTCCAGTGTACGGTCTTTTCTCATTTTATTATTCTCTTTATTCTTAATCTAAAATTTCCTATATTTGGATAATGTCCGCGTCGGAAGAGGCTTTCACCGATTATTACACACAACTGTCACATGGCTGATATAATTCAATGAGAACTATTAATTTTTTAAAAATCGACCAATTTCGTAGTGATTACCTGATAAGCGCCTTTGTGCTGCTTATCAAGCGATAAGCGCCCTAGTGTTGATTATCAACTCCGTAGATGGTGTCATAATTATAAATAAAAATGCAAGAAACAAGCAATTTGAATTTTTTGAAATTATTGGATCTATTTTAAATCATACTTCGTATACGGGTTTTGTGTAATAATCTTCAAAATATAAACGCGGGCAACACACTTGGATATAATTTTGCCTTTGCCAAGAGTCATTGTGCTGGTTGCCCATAGAAAACTGTCCTCGGGCAAACCCTCGGGACAGTTTTCATTGCAACCAGCACTCGATCCTTGTCGTGTGCAAAATTATCGGTGGGTATGTCTCACTCTTGTTATATTACTATTGATAAGCAACTATTTCGGAAGCGTTTGTAAACTAATATAAAATATATGTGGTTGCGTACAATGTTATCTGGTCCATCCGCTGGTGACTTCCGAGCCTCCTTGGTTGCAGTTTGAAAAAAGTGTTAAATATAACTAATTGATGTTCTTCTGCGAACATTTTGAGTTTGTCACCTCTCTCATTTCTAACTCCTAAACCGTAAGGTTCTTCCTCTTTCTATTTTGGAGTTGAAATCACAATTATGATGTCGTTTTTATTTAATGTCTTTGGTGTTTTCGTTATCTCGTCATAAAATCCCTCAATCTCTTCGTCGCTCTTGTCTGAGAATTGCGTTAAGTTGGACTACTGGTAGTTATTTGTACTAGGAGTATTCATTCTGATATTGGCATATAGTTGGTTGAAAACTTGAAAAAGTGTTCGTTGAAGATTATTTCTACTCCATGTTGATGATTGTCTTCATTCTTTTCTGAGTAAAACACTTTCCCCAGTTCCAGGCTATTGAATCTCCTAACCCACTCATTTCCTGTATTGCATATTGAATTTTTCCAGCTTCGTACAGTATGCGTACATGCCATGTGGCATTTTTATCGCTAATATGCATATTTTCAGCGATGTATTCGTGTTCGTTGTACAGGAATTTCGCTGGATAACGACCTGGGAAGCCCTGCAGTCTCCTCCCCTGCCGGATCTAGGTTCCCGAAGTCCATGATCAGTAAATCTTTTCTCTTCGTCATTTTCTGCCACTCTGATTTTTCGTGGGATTAAATTAGGTGATTTCCCATTGCCTTCCTTATCGCAGTATCATAGTCGGTGAAATCGTAATATGATTGTCGCCTGTAAATGTCAGTTGTCTAGCCTGTTTAGAAGTCATTCTTCAACAACCTTGGCACTTGGCAGTAATGACATAGCTGCTGCCCTATGTCACGGAGGGACAGATAAGGATAAATAGAAAAAGGTACGATTAGGGATAAGATCTGGTCCTCCCAATAAAGAAGGTGAGAGAATTCAAGAGCTTCTTGTGAGCAGGGTTGCTAAATCCATGAATTTCTTTCTTTGGGAAGAGATACGAGTTTCTACCCTATACGCACAATAAAAATGTTATTATTATTATTAAAATATTTATAATATATTCTTAATTAGCTCCAGGTTACCTTGGAAACCCAATCATGGTATCTTTGAGGTAATACATGTTTTACAGATATAAATAATAATAATATATTACACAACAATTCAGCAAAGTGATGCTTTACAGGACGAGACAGCCATTTGAAATACGTTACCGTTAGGAGCAAAGTATTTTAAGTTGCGGACTCCGGTAAGGACCCTTTCCTGTCATATTATGTATACTACTTTTTTTTCTGAAACCGTCTAAATTTCAAGAAATCAATACTCGCAAATAAACCAACATTTTTTAATTTTTTGGTAAGAATATGTTGACGAACCAATAATTTGGCCTGTATTAATATTTCTGATAGAAATAAATAAAAAGCTTATTTAAGTTTGTAGCAATTTGGATGAATTTGGTAAAATATTTTTCTGCTAGTCAGGAAAGTATCTGCACGACGGTTTTTGTGTAGATCTAATTGTAGTTATTTATTTGAATCAGGTAAAGTACTTTCCTAACTAATCACAAAAGTAATTTCAGGACGTTCTAATAAAGATCTAGTTTTCGTACTAAAATGAGTATCGACAAGCCTACTTTAATGTTAGGGTGATGATACAGTGTGAGCCTTTGTTGAGTAATAACAAAATCATCACTAAATTTACAACTGTCCCTGTACAACACATTTTTGAACACGACTGTACATAGGTATATTCACAGATTTGCTGCTTTTAATCGATTTAGGAAATATATATAAATTCATAAAATTATTGTGCATATGCGGTAATAGCTTAGTTTATTCACTAATTACATTATTCCTCAAAAGTATTTAAATTTATAACAACTTTTAAATGAGCAATTAACATTATTTAACTCTCAATTATGCTACTGTAGTAGAACTTATGCTTGCCGAAAGCCCACATACCGTGTCTTACTTAGTTAATCGATACCATATTCAATCACCTAATTCCATTACCAATAGGTAAATAGCGGTTTCAGCAAAACATATTTGTTTAGCTATTATAATTTGCCTCTTAAAAATATGTAATGCATGCCCAATTTATTTAAAATCCATATCTGTGTTGCCTCCCATCTTTAAAACTTTATGAGATTCTCGATAATAAGCTAACTACGAAATAATTACGCAATCCTGAGTCCCAGTATACAGCAAGGAGCTTATTTGTGCTTATTTAAAAAATATATATACGCTCATAAGTTCCTACAGAAAAACAATAATAAGTAGCCCGGCCTTGGCAAAAATCTTTCTTTCCAAAGACTTTCAGAAAGCTCACGGACAAGTGCACCTTGCTTTTACTGGATCTGTTTAAAAATTACAATTCTTTAGTTAAATCACTCGAGCTTTTTTCTAGCCTACCTTCATTGATGGTAGTTTTGAAATATTTGAAAACAATTGACTATTCCATTTTGTTTAAAATAGAAATTCTACAAAGTAAATATTAAAGAGGGTATTCTATACTTATCTAATTAAGAACAGAAATATTCATTTGTTGCCAAAGGTACAAAATATTAAATAAATATCGCTATACAACGTAGTTTGTAAAACGCTCATTTAGCCAAATATTGTTTTCATTTTGATTTAAGAATTTGGTAACTTCTTCGGTTCGAAATTAATGTAGCTATTAACCATATAAATAATAATACTCTAATATTCCCTTTTATTTAAAATCGCTAATGATTTAGAAGATTATTTTCATAGTAATTTTGCGTAATACTAAAGAGTATACAGGGTGTTATGGAAATGAGTGCAAATATTTTAAGCGGTAATAGAACTCCTTAACCGAACAACTTTTTCATGCATCATTTTTTCGAAAACTCCCTCAAAACTGAGTTAAAATTCAAAACAATTTTACTCTAAAAATGCATACTCGCCTGTGGCATAATACTTTAATTTATTAATGGCACAAGAGACAAAAAGCATTTCTTTGATATGCAAACGAACAAAAACTGCATAGGTACTGATAAAACATTTCACATCTGGTCATTTATCAATTGAAGTAGGTAAGTTATTGACCTCATGTTTTTTGTGCAAGAACTTTGCAGTTTTAAATATACCTGTGTCGTTCACCTTCAACTTAGATTTGCTTACCAAGCGCCTTGTCAAATTTAGAGGAGTAAATGATTGAAAAAATATGCGATTAAATGAAAAACGTTAAATTGAAAAGTTGTTCATTTTGGTGACCTCTATCATTGGTTAAAATATTTGCACTCATTTCCATAACACCCTGTATAATGTTAACTAGTAAAAATTTCAGCAGAGTATAACGGTGAGTCAAATTTTGCAAATCCGTCAAAGTCAAACTTATTACTTGCAGGAATATTTAATTTGAGCAATTTTTAACCTTCCGTAGACGCACAGCGTGTTTCTGACATGTCATCTAAAAAATGGCCATGTTGAAATGACACTCGATACATCAAAAGACTATTTATGTGACCATTATAAAGATTCTATCATAATAAATTGAATGTGCCTCTAATTTAAAATTGTGAAAAAATTTTTGATCTAACAATGTCATCGATTAAGTGATGCTCAGAAGTGATCAGTGTATAAAGGGACGTAGAATTTAATACATTTCAGGTGCACATCATACCATCCAATATTTTAGATGTCCTACTCAATTACTATTTACCGATAATAAATTCAATGAGTGATGTATGGAAACCAAAATTTTTAAATATCCTTTTCCTTTGACGTTTCAATAATTGTGTAGTTCTGAAATTTAGAGTAAAATGTTCCAGAAGTAGCATACAATCCTTTTTAATGAAATACATGTCTCATCCAAGAAAACAAATTGATAGAAAGTCTTGCATAATGTACAATATATTTTTTATGCCCTGCAATTTCGTTTTTCGTATCGTATGTACCTAAAATTAATGTAGGTACTATGCAAGACAAAAAATACTGGGACTACTCTTGATAAGATTTTAGCGTAATTTGATTAGCTTAAACGAGGTTTTAAACAATTACATTTATTATAACAATTCTGATTCATAGCAATGTCTAAACAAATTGATGGTTAAGTTAGAAATACCTAGCAACTATACATATTAAGGCAGACACATTCACAACAGACCATACTAACTGTCCCAGTTTTTTTTTGTCTTGCAGAGTACATATGAAAGCGTACGGAAAATCGTAGAAACTTTCCTTTCAACTTCTTATAACGTTAGTATGTAATATGACTAAAAACATAAATATATTCTAACACCCTGATTACTACAGTGCCTTCAGAAATGATTTAACGCTTTTGAATGGTCATTGGTTATGATTATACAACGTATGAATATGTTGGTAGCACTGTACGTTTATGTCAAATTCGAGATTAGCAAGTTAGGTTTTGCGTCAGTTTTGACACAGACTGACGCTGAACCTAACCTGCTAACCTCGAATTTGACATAGACTTACGGTGCCACCAACATAATATTCATACGTTGTATAACCATGACCATTTAAATACGTTCGATCGTTTCTGAAGGCACTTTATATTACCTAAAATATTGTAGTATGTGCCAATAAACAAATTTTTTGCATTTCATATAGTAATGAAACCATTTTTCTACATTCAAAGTCATTTAGTAATGTAGTACTTTACAACATAGCAACCACTACTGCTAGCAACGCTTTCAACTTGAAAATTATTAATTTTTATCACTTATAATTACACGAGAGTTTTTTTTGTCGAAGTAAACTTGACATTTTAATAAGAATTTCCTTGCTTGGCAATTTAACGAAAAAAACTGCCTCTGAAAAAATTACGAGTCCGAAGGACGAGTAATTTTTTTCTGGCAGTGTTTTGAGTTGAATTGCTTAAAGGCAAGGAAATTCGAAATATAAATGTTAAGTTTACTTCAATAAAAAAAAAGTTTGAGTGTAATTCGGTACGACAATTTAATGAATACATATTTAATTTACATATTAGGTAATTTAGAAGTCACTAAATGAACAAACAAGACGAGAAAACTAAGAACCGCACCGTCGTCGGTCCTTAGCAACTCTGCTAGGCTTACTAGAATTAGACCGTTTTAAAAGTTAGGTTCCGTTTCGTCGCTGGAAAAGTGAAGGCAAAGTTTTACCGCTGTCATAGTGACAAAAAACCGCAGCTTATGGGATTTTTAGTGTATGCATTAAATTGTCGGTAGAAATATTAACAATACAATTACTTAAATTTGAAAAAGTAACACCGTTTGATTGAACACTAACTAGAGCTGCTGACTGTGTTTCAGTAAATAAGAACGTGTTCTGCTCGGCTTGGTTATATTTTGACATCACTTTTATAAACTAGTTCCGTAGTGTACTAGATATGTAACTACTAGATCTTCTTATATCTTATATCTATACAGATAGATTCGGAGCATTAGCTTAAACATTTTTCGTCTAGGGGACAGTATGGAACGTATAGTATTTTATTTATATAATCGTGTTCATTAAAGCGTTGTACAATGTACAGGGTGGCCAGATAAGAATGCAAAGTGCTGTATCTCGGAAACTATTTGTCGTAACGACTTTCGGTAAAAAAATTATGACCAAAGTGGCCAAAAGAAGACCGTGGAAAATATTTTCAGATTTCCAAGATGGTCGCCAGGGGGCGTAACCGCCATCTTAAACATTTAAAGTGATTTTTCACTGAAATCCACCTAGTAAATGTTACCAAAAAATATATGTTTTCTAAAGCTAAGCTTTACTCGAGTAATTTTTGTTTAACACTTTTTAACTTATCTATTAAAATAAAGTGGTGGGGGGTAATTCAATATATTTTTAAATAAACAGCTGTAACTCCTAAACCACTGAACGGATTTTAACAAACTTGGTCTTGTTGGAAAAAGCATTTATTGTTACATGAAACCCATCTTACCTGTGATATGTCTAATTCTTAGTGATGCCGCTAGAGCGCGTTTTTTGATATAATAACAGAAAATTGCAAAATTCTCTAAAAAATTAAATGCAATAATATGACTTTTTTTCATAAAAATATAGTGAAATGATACCTAAATAGGCTAGTAAAAACCATATCTCGATATCTTATTCGTAGCCTGAAATATCGAAGCAAGAAGATTTAGTTATCATCTAATTTTAAAAAGACGCTATTACACCGATATTTATTGTGATTTATTTGTCTTTTTTCAAGATTCAATTATAAAATTTCATAATTTAATAATTTTTAAATAATAAAAGTATTCTTAGTTCAAAAATTTTTTTAAAAAACGTGTAGGGGCATAATAATCAATGCAGCTAGTATGCAAGTGCAAGGTAGGCAGAATATGAAGAGTAGGCCATGGAGGAAAAATAAATGCCTAAAATCAACTTGTCAACAAATATTAAAATTATACTTATAGAGACAGTGTAATTTGTGTTCGTTGCACACACAAGTAAGGCCTTGAAACTATTAAAATGCCTTTTACAAATGATGAAGCTGTCGATATGATTGCGGTATATTTTGAATGTCTTCAAAATGCGGCATTGGCTCAAAGAGTATACAGAGCTCGATATCCAAATCGGCGTTTACGCGATGCGAGAGTTTTTCCGCGTTTAGTGCAAATTTGCGTAATTCTGGCAGCTTTCGACCTCAGTTGCGAAGACACTCTGCTAGAACAACGGAAGAGAATATTGTTAATGTCTTAGCAGACGTGGAATTGAATCCCCACGTTAGTACGAGAGCAATGTCTCGCGCGTTGGGTATATCACGTACTACTATTCTAAACATTTTAATGGATCACAGGTAAGTTTTTATGCTAAAACACTAAAACACTAAGGGCCGGTTGCAGAAAGCAACGTTAAGTCTGGTGTTAGCTGACGCGACGTCAAAATGAACAAAAACGAATCAAATCTCAAATGTTTATGGTAACTAATACATTAGTAAACAAAATTTGATGCGATTTTGTTCACTTTGACGCGACGTTAGCTAACACCAGACTTAACATTGCTTTCTGCAACCGGCCCTAAAAATACTACCTTACATGTTTCACAATGTGTTTGTTATTTCAAATTTTTAGACTGCACCCATATCATATGGTTTTACATCAAGCCTTAAATCACGAAGACTTTGACCGACGAATAGATTATTGTCTTTGGATGTTGGGTATGATTAGGGAAAATCGAGAATTTTTATCCGAAATTCTTTGGACGAATGAGGCCACTTTTAGAAGTGATGGAAACATTGATTTGCATAATATGCATTATTGGTCTGACAACAATCCTCACTGGTTGCGCGAGGTCCAACATCAAGGCCATTGGAGTCTCAATGTTTGGTGTGGCATCCTGGGCGGAACTATTATAGGTCCCTATTTCTTTGATCAACCACTAAATGGTGCCGTGTTCCTTGATTTTCTGGTAAACCAATTGCTTATTTTATTAGAAGATGTGCCCTTGCAATTACGGCAAAATATGTTTTTGCAACTAGATGGTTGCCCAGCACATTTCTCAAAAAATGTGCGAGAACATTTAGATCTAACATATCACCAGAAGTGGTTTGGGCGAGGAAGTCTATTTCCTTGGCCACCCCGATCCCCAGACCTCACCTGTTTGGACTTCTATCTATGGGGTCGGTTAAAAGATATTGTTTATCAAATTCCACCAACAACGAGAGACGACATGAAAATCCGAATACAAGAGGCCATTCGTAGCCTGTCAAGAGCAGAAATTGAAGCTGCTGTAATGTCCACGCATGAGCGGCTCCAACAATGCATTGAGTGTGATGGAAGACAGATCGAGCATTTAAGGAGGCATTAGTTTTATTTCAAAATCGGCCCTTTTTCTTATTATGCCCTTACACGTTTTTTTTTTATTATTTGAACTAAGAATACTTTTATTATTTAAAAATTATTAAATTATGAAATTTTATCATTGAATCTTGAAAAAAGACAAATAAATAACAATAAATATCGGTGTAATAACGTCTTCTTAAAATTATATGATAACTAAATCTTCTTGCTTCGATATTTCAGGCTACGAATAAGATATCGAGATACGGTTTTCACTAGCCTATTTAGGTATCATTTCACTAAATTTTTATTAAAAAAAAGTCATATTATTGCATTTAATTTTTTAGAGAATTTTGCAATTTTCTGTTATTATATCAAAAAACGCGCTCTAGCGGCATCACTAAGAATTAGACATATCACAGGTAAGATGGGTTTCATGTAACAATAAATGCTTTTTCCAACGAGACTAAGTTTGTTAAAATCCGTTTAGTGGTTTAGGAGTTACAGCTGTTTATTTAAAAAAATATTGAATTACCCCCACCACTTTATTTTAATAGATAAGTTAAAAAGTGTTAAACAAAAATTACTCGAGTAAAGCTTAGCTTTAATAAGCATATATCTTTTGGTAACATTTACTAGGTGGATTTCAGTGAAAAATCACTTTAAAGGTTTAAGATGGCGGTTACGCCCCCTGGTGACCATTTTGGAAATCTGAAAATATTTTTCGCGGTCTTCTTTTGGCCACTTTAGTCATAAAATTTTTTACCGAAAGTCTCTACGACGAATAGTTTCCGAGATACAGCACTTTGCATTCTTATCTGGCCACCCTGTACAGCATTCGTGCTTTGTGAGTATGATTTATTTTGACAAAGATAAAAAATCTGTAAAAGGCTTTACCCACAATTTCCCTCGTTGACATTGTGACACTAAATAATTTTAAAAATCAAATTAAGTTCGGAATAAAAATATCTTCACGTTTCTAATACATTAAATACTTTTCAAATAAAAAAATGTAGCCCGCTGGGGGGATTTGAACTCCGCAGCATCTGCGAAGCAGATTGTAACCACATCGACTTTTCGACTGCTCCATCGAGACTTTGGAACGAGTGCGGCACGCGCGTATGTTAAACAGGACGCTCTTATTGTTGAAACGTTTCGACTCTTTTGTGACATTATTCTGTATGTGTTGAGTCTTATTTTTGGCAAGTGTAAAGCTTGACCTATGTAAAAATTATTACTTCCTTATATTTCAAAATTAACGCAAAAATCAACAAAATTATATCTTTTTTAATGTGCTCACCCTGTATACATTTGTCTGAAATTGTACCCATTTCATGCCAGGTATATATATATATATATATTTATATATAATGTGTATAGAAAATATCATCTTCCTTCGACAAATAGTTTTTGAGTTATACCGCCAACAGACAGACAAACAGACAGACAGACGGAATTGAGAAAACCTGTGTTTCGTCATCTAGCGGCCCTGAAACGTGAAGATCTGAAGAAATCTCGGAAGGTGATTTTTTCGTGATTACAATACTCCTTCGTCTTTCAGACGAGGGAAGTAAAAAATAATTGTATATACTAGTATATTAAAGTATGAGTGGATAACAAGGTCTTTAAAACACGAGCGAGTTTTCGAAATAGAGCAAGTGTTTTAAAGACCAGCTATCCACGAATACTTTACGCTATTTTTTATTATACCTGCAATACTGGAAATAAATTACGCACTAAAAACTTAGAAATCATTTTTGTCGCGATAAATCGAGAGAGCATAATAATATTGCTACTATAGTTACGAGAACTGTTTGCGTTTTTGTCGCGTCCACGTCCGTTGTTGCATTCAGTCGTTTTCTTTACAACCTTTAAAGCTCGGCGAGCTTTAACCGACTGTTTTCGCACGCTCAGGCGTGCTTTAAACGGCGATTCTGATGCAGGTATAGTAAAAAAATATTTTCAAAGTATAGATCTAGGTCTATCTAGCTAATGATACAGTGTGAGTCTTTGTTGAGTAATAACAAAACCACCAATAAATTTACAACTGTCCCTGTACAACACATTTTTGAACACGATTGTACATAGGTATATTCACAGATTTGCTGCTTTTAATCGATTTATAGAATACATATAAATTCATAAAATTATTGTGCATATGCGGTATCCGGTAATAGATTAGTTTATTCACTAATTACATTAATTCCTCAAAGGTATTTAAATATATACCAACTTTTAAATGAGCGGTTAACATTATTTAACTCTCAATTATGCTACAGTAGTAGAACGTATGCTTCCCGAAAGCCCACATACCGTGTCTTACTTAGTTAATCGATACCATATTCAATCACTTAATTCCATTACCAATAGGTATCTAGCTACAGTAGATTTGGTAGAATAGCACATATTTTATACGTAGATTTCGCAAACTGCTACGAATACATTACGAGTATATAGGGCGCTTCGAATTATAACATCATACCTATATTACTAAAAAAAATATGCCGCTGCGTCATAAACTTTCTAGGTACAATGAAGAGCTCACAAATTTTCTTGGGTAATTCATCATTTAGTAACAATGGCCCTTCAAATGTGGTTTTCAACATTAAATATTATTTGTGCTTTTACATCCACTAAACCCTTTCTTGTTAACAGATTAATTAAAGTAAACTATATAGCTTCATACATTTTTAACAGATTAACATGCAGAATTGGTTTTGGTATTTTGGTAATAACCAAAGGAAGAACCGATAGAGAAAAGTATATTTTCATGGGTTTAAGCTAATACATTTTAAGGAAAAAATACTTGCAGCTTTTATTTATTTATTTATTTACCTATGGATATAATAGGAGGAACCCAATACAATATCAACTTACACGTTAATATAAAACTAAATGTAGTATTAATTTAAATGTGAAAACTAAAAAAACTGTCTAACTCACAACATATACCTGGTAAAGGCCGAAATAAACACATTAATATAAAATTATATAATTACTAATTTAGTAACGTTCATCCAGGAAACACCCTGGAATATAGCATTGTTTTTTAATTTCAGGAAGGTCAAATAAAAAATATCAATGTCCAAAAACAAATTGTTGTATATTCTTTCTGCACATTCTTAAGATAGGAGAGTTATTGAAACCGAATGTGTTAAAACAGGGGATGTTAAACAATGACGGTAATCGTAAAGAGCGAGGTGGAGCGTTGAAATTATTGTATTGTAAAATATTGGGACAATCGATGACTGAGTTTACTATTTTGTAAAGAAGCATTACATAGGCTATTTTTCGTCTCTCTGCCAAAGTTAACATCCCCTGCTGCTCAAGACTACTATTATAATTATTGATGGGTTTATTCAGTTTCATATATGAACCGTTCAATAGTTATTTTCCTGGTAGGTAGACATGGAATTTTGTTTTTATGTTTAAAAAATTAGAGCTCCCTAGAATCTCTTTCTGACACTTTGTCAGAATCTTCTGTTATGCACAGGAGGCTCACGAAAGTGTCTAATTTGACATTTTGAGGTTAAACGTACAATGTTGCCAGTACTTTCATACTTTGTTTTCCACTAGGCATAATATTTATGGATATCGGCGTCATGGATACCTATCTGTCAACAAATTGTAATATTAAAACAAATATGCCGAAAGTCATTAAAGGTGACACAAAACTACAAATTACAAAGGCCTACAGGCATTACAAAGCCGACAGACCAGACTGAAATCTTTGCCCGGATTAATGATATTTGGGACGTAAGTATTTATGCATAAAACTTAACTATTGGTTTAATTTTGGGCTTCGTACTGTTTTAGGTATATGAAAGAACTATTAGAAATATTATTGGGCGGGACAATTTTGAAATTAAACCTTTTGGCCCACGACCTAAAAATGATACTTACTATAAAAATTTTGCATTTCCGGAAGATTTGCAACAACAGATTTGGAATTACCACTTGAAAAATGAGCACTTTACTTAGGCTAGACAATGAAAGGACGCGCATGTGAAACATGCACGATGAATGTGGCAGATCAAGACATGATAAGTAGGTGGGAGAGAAAAATGCTGCGAAAAAATATTTGGAGGGACTCGGACGGAGGATGGTTGGAGAAGACTTACAAACGAAGAGATACAAGAGAAGTATGGGGAGCCAAGTATAGTAGACTTCATTAAAGCTCAAAGGTTAAGATGGTTTGGGCATATATGGAGAATACCAGATGGAAGAGCTACTAGGATGGTATTGGAAGGCAGAGCGCAAGAAACTAGAAGAAGAGGGCGACCAAAGAATAGGTGGAAAAAGCGGTAATGTAAGACAGCAAGGAAAGGAGTAGAAGACTGGAGAAATAAAATGAATAAGGGACAATGGAAACAGACTGTTATGCAATGGGCCTAAAGTGACGTGTAAAAGCTTTATTTATACTGAAAAAAATACATAAATTGTAATATTTACTTAAATATTTTTGTATACAATTTATAATTACAATGAAAAAACAACTTTCATTATACCATTATGTCTACTCAACAAAGTATGAAACGTATTCAGAATCAGCAAGTTGTCTTTCATGAAATTTATCTCAACCAACAATAAAAGTTGCACAAAATCCATAACCAAATCTGGCAACCACGTTTTGTACATTACCATAAAATTATCATTTTGTATAAAATGGGGATAACCTAACTTTTGTTAATGACTGACAGCATATTTACAGGGTGAAATTCATCACTCTAACATGGCCTCCTATCGGGAAAATAACTATTGAACGGTTTATAGAGGTGTTTTTAATAAATATTTTCTGTACTCCCTCTACTCTATTTATATAAACATAGTATTGTGGATTCTATATAGTAGATGCATAATTGATAATACTATTAATGTAGGAGTAATATAAATACATGTGTGGTTTGAGATTTCGAAAAGGATTTGCAGTTCTTATAATGAAACCCAACAACCTATTAGCTTTTTGGTAAAGTAATCAATATAAGTATCATAAATCAGTTTACCATCAGGAATAATACCTAGGTCCCTTCTTGCTTTATTTGCCTTTATGTATTGGTTGTTACGTTTGTATTGAAATTTTATAGGCTTCTTATTTTGTGTAAAACTTATACGGTGGTATTTATTAATATTTAACTTTAATTTATTTTCTGAACAATAATTTTGAAATCTAGTTAAATCGTCTTGGACTTTAGAACAATTTGATATTGATTCAATTGTGTGATAAATTTTGAAGGCAGCGGCATAAAATGACGTTTCACAAAACTGAAAAATGTTATTAATGTTGTGTAAATAACAAGGAGCCAAGGTGTGATCCCTGAGGCACCCCAGACTTAACATCGATGTATTCTGATGCATACCCCCTCAGGCTAACAGCCTGCGAACGATTCGATATGGGATAAACCAACGAAGCAAGTCGTCATGCACACCAATCTCCGCAACGACCCAAAATTTGATGATTTACTTGATCGAACGCCTTGCTGAAATCGGTGTACAAGGCATCCACCTGAAAAAATTTAAAAATCTACGGATTTACTCAGTATATTTAATTAGGTTTGTAGTAACTGATCTTCCGCTATAAAATCCACGCTGTTGAGTTGGCAAGATGCTGTGACCTGTAATTGGCTTCATGTCGCAGCTTAAATAAATAAAATAAAATAAAATAAAAATAAAAATAGATATTTCTTAGATGATTGAATAAAATTTCATACCTACACAAAAATTCTTGGAAGTATAGAAAGCTTAGAGATAGACCTATAACTCTCCACCCTACAAACATCTACAGAGTTAAAAATCGGCACATCCATACCTTTTTTCAATTCCGAAGAAAAATTTTCCTCTTTGATGGATCTACTTATGAAAGATGATAGATAATGGTAATAAAATACTACTATGCGCACAATTTATAACTAATGAAGCAGGCAAATTGCTGGGACCACAACCCTTACGTGGATCAAGGTTTTTAAATTTATTAAATTTACAGAAGTTGCAATTTACCAACTTTCGTTAATGCATTGAAAAAGCTTTTTGTTAATTTTCAAGGCTGGCACAAAATTTCCAATATCTGAAAAAATTACAAGGGATAGAAATAAAAAAAGTTTTAAAATTGTTCATATCGGTATTATTATTGTTTATTATACGTCACGCGAAACGTTACTGCGAAGTTCTACTGCATAGCAGATCATTAATAAATAATACGTACTACAGTTTTGAACCTTTTCAGCATCTTATACACTTTAATATTAATTTGCAATTAGATAAAGATATTGAATTCGATATTACATTCAATTTTTTTATATAACTTTAGAAGATGTATTGCTTATATGAGTCATTATTATTATTACATTTATTAGCTGTTTTAAAATAGTTCCGAGAATTACAACCCTTCCGATCGGCGGCTCCATATATTATTATTATACATAGTTTATTTTTTGTTTACTCATGAAACGTGCTTTAATAGCAAATATAAGAACTGGAGCGTAGATGCTTTTAATAGAAGGAACAGGGCAGTATGAAAAAGAAATTAGATTTGATTAGACCTTTGAGTTGTTTAATCGATATGTTTCATGAACTTCTGTGCACGAGATAATTAATGTAATTAAAAATGTGTAAATAAAATAAGTCACCACACAATATTTAGTTTTACTATTTGCTATGATCAAACTGACTGATTAACTTATTTTGTTGGGTACGCCAAATTGAGAATTATTCTTATGGTAGCTTGCCCTTAATTTAATCCATTCATCTGATACAATAACTTCGCTAGCTCATTTGAAAACAGAGACATGAAAAGAAAAACTCAAATTCTCGGGTCTGAGGTTCCTAAATTTGTAAGTTTAAAATTTTAACGGTACGCCACTGAAAAAGTGGACTGGGGATCTAAAAAGGAGCGTACTGCGCCGTCGCTATTCTGAAATGTCAAAATCTCGCACAAGAAGTTCAAGTTACCTGTCAGCTCGCGTGTAAACTGAATTACCAAGCAATTAAATGAACAGAATTTTTACGGTAAGATTTTGAAAAATTGCGCCTTCAAGTAGCGTCTTATCGTTCTATTGTTTTTCAGGTCGTATCTATCATTGGCCCATTCTAAAAGGACGCTTAAAACTGCTTTTGCTTACTGGGACCTCCAACTGACGATTTATTTCGCAAATCCTGGGAAAACACCTCGCCATGCACAGGAACTTTTATGATTTGGTTTCAGATGGATGACGCACTCGTGTTGTACTTGGCTTGTTTTTTGCGTTCTTTCGGTTCCGGAAAATGGAAAATTGTTAGCAAAAGTATGAATGGATAAAGTATTTTGTTCTCTACAAAATATGTATTTAAACTTTACCTCTAAAATAATTAGGGAAGCCAATAATTGAACATAAAGAATTTACTATGCAAATTACTATGGTGCGTCGCGCAAGTCAGCACCCGGTAGATACCTGGCATAAAACCGAGAAAATTTTAGACAAATATATACAGGGTGAGCACCTTAAAATAATAAAATGTTGTTTATTTTTTATTTAACTTAACATTAGATACAAGTAATAATTTGTACATATCGCAGGCTTTATTCTAGCCAAAAATGGAACCCAATAAATACAGAATAAATGCTGTACGATACAAAAAGAAGCAACGAATTAATGCGGGACGGTAAATATAGCTAGAACACAGGAATTCGAAATGTAGCAGTAGCTCTGGAAGCGATAGCGTAAACTACCTCCAAACAAAGAAATCGAACGGGCCGGCTAGTTCGCAAGCGCTGAATTCGAGTCGCATCACCGGTAATATTTTCTATTTTTTGTTTACTGAGATACAGAAAAGTAACAATTTGCACTTTACTTTTGACGAGAATCCAACAGATACAGCGTAAGTGCTCTTTCTGCTTTATAGCGGTGTCTACGAAAAGGGGTTCTATTTAAGCCAGCCATGACGCACGTAGTCGCGTAGTGCTCCCTGGCGCTGGTAGAAATAGCCCGTTTTCTTGCAATATCCCAAAAAACGTTGGGACTGCATACGTGGTCCGGCTGCCCTTCGAATTCGACCACCGGTAACGTTTTTTTTTATTTAAAAATTTATTTAATTTATTAGAAACGTGATGATATTTTTACTGCTAACTTAATGTGTCACAATGTCGACGAGAGGAGTTCTGGGTAAAGCCTTTTACAGATTTTTACTTCCCTCATCTAAAAGACGAAAAAATCACCTTCCGAGATTTCTTCATTTCTTAATTCCGTCTGTCTGTTTGTCTGTCTGTCTGTTGGCAGTGTAGCTCAAAAACTATTTGTCGGAGGAAGGCGATATTTTGCATACATATTATATATCTACCTCGCATAAAAGCGGTACAATTTCATACAAATATATACAGGGTGAGCAACTTAAACACTTTTTTTAAATTTTTTGGGTTAAATTTGAAATAAAAGGAAGTAATAACTTTCACACAAGTCAGGCTTTACATTTGCCGAAAAAAAGCCGCAACCGATACAGGATAATGTCACAAAAGAGTAAAAATGTTTCAACAATAGCACCGTTCTGTTCAAGAGAGGCGCTCGCCGGACTTATCTCGAAGAAGCACGGTGGCGGAGTTGGAATTTCGTTGCAGTTAAATCCGCTGCGGAGATGCGGTTACGATCGCTCTACAGCTACAGTAGGTTCAAACCCCAGCGGAATATATTTGTTTTATTTGAAAATGTATTTAATTTATTAGAAACGTGAAAATATTTTTACTTCTAATTTAATTTAATTTTTAAAATTATTTAGTGTCACAATATCGACGAGGGAAGTTCTGGGTAAAGCCTTTTACAGATTTTTTTGAAATGTAAAGATGCTTACTGGCTATTATTTATATAATCTCCATAATTATTTTCTTTATAACTGATTTCAAAGTTTGCACCCTACAATGGATACGTGTAGATTAAAATCATGTTCGTATACCATTTTTTTTTCATCGGAAAATCTATTCTTCTACATTGCTCATTACGAATATTGTTGTAAGGTCTTGATGAGTGCACAGAATCTACATATCTTATATTATAAGAGCCGATGCCGTCCGTAAGCAGGCGCGCGCACACGCTGCATGTACGGCCAGCATGCTAGCAAGTGGCGCACGCGCACGAATGGCGAGACCGCATTTGTATTGTTAACGCTGGCAAGACCGGACGTCGGCTGGCCACCCGCCTAAGCAAGCATTTTTATTGTTGACCGTTTCTTTACGCTGGCCGGGCCAGACGTAGGCTGGCCACGAGTTCTAGTTTGTGTATATGTCGCCGCAGTAAATGCGCCAACTCAGTAAATTTACACTTACAGGTATGATTCCGATGGTGACCGCAGCAACCGACTGCAACTGCAGGGTGCAGCCGCAGACCGCAGTGCCGTTGCCGTCTGTGGTCTGATCAATGTTGCTCACGGCGACAAGTTGGTCTTGCAGTTTCATGGCCAGACGCCGCTATTGACTGCGGAACGTGAAGAATTGAATAATTATATCCAAAAAATGTAGGTACTAATATAAATGAAATGATATAAATGTCAACAGTAGTACCTATACATCAGTTTGTATCATTAGACAAAATTATTTATGAATAAAATCCTTTGCTTTACCAAACATTTTCTTTTATTAGATTATTCCTATAACTAGCGTGTCCTGCGTCATAAATAACTGGATATTTTTGCTATGTTTATTAATTTGTCATCCTCTGCTTCTGAAAAACTCATTTTTATTTTTTAAAAGATTAAAAACACGTATTGTCGCTCTGCGGTCAGCGTCAGAACTGGTTCTTGACCGGTAGTGCAGTCTGCAGTGGGGACGAGGTGCGACCGCAAGTAACAGCAAAGAATATAGATAGAGGAAGAAGGACAACCTTATGGGCTATAAAGTATATGCTGTGATTTGGGTTGCATAACTATTTACTTGGTTAAATATATCATTTTTTGTTCGAAAATGCCGCTGGAAGCTCCTAGCGTCAAAGTGATTACCTTATCAGTGACATTCAGCAGGTAAATGCGTCATTAGCATTCTTGAGCTATAACAGTGTTGCAAGAACTTTCTCTCTAAAATTCCAATAGTTTTACAATGGTTGTACCTACCCGAAATAAACTTGTATTCTGCCAAAGAATATTTAAGTAGTTTGATTCTGCTTACATGTAAGTTAAGTTTGTTACAAAGAATATTAAATATAGGTGTATATTCTTTGGTTTGTTTTGTTATTATTTAAAACATTTGTTGTCAATCGGATGAACTCGTACCAAGTAAAATAAAAGTTTTATAAGTTTCACATGCAACACTTTTAAACATTTAATAGGTAGCTAGGTACCTATAAAAATTATATGAGAGGTTTCTAATATAATTTCAACAAAAAGTTCACCGATGAGCAGAAGATTATACGGAATACGGATTGTCCCCACTTTATTCTCACAAAATTCTATAATGAATATAGAATTAGCTATGTACAAATAATGAAAAAAAAACATTAATAAACAATATACGGATTTTATTTAAAAATTTTAATACGAGTGGAAATTATTGTTCAAGTAATGTTGACGATTAATATAGTTTACAGTGATCGATTTTAAAAAGCAAATAAAAACAAAAATAATATTGTATCTTGTGAAGTTGATACGTATAGAGTACGGCTACTAAAACAGTACGCCTTGAATATCTCATTTACTTGATGCATTAAAAAATGTCTATTTAGGCACATTTAAGTTGGCGATCTCTCTATGTATAGTCTCAGCAAAGAATAAGACAATATTATTCGAACATTTATTATCGACATTAAATTATCTTTCAGAAATGTATGCAAAAATTTAATTTGGTGATTAGGGATCTGACCCAAGTTCTGTACAATCTGTTATTAAAAAAAATGAATCGGGGCGGTTTTCACAGAAAACTCACAATTATTTAATAATTTATACTCTAGTTTAAATTACTGCACTTTAAACGTAAATTAGAGTAGAAACCAAAAAGAACTTATGTGGTTAAGGAGCTGCAAACTAATCGAGGGTTGGGGTTCAATACCCAACAATATACCTTTTTTTAACAAATTATCTGTTTTCTTTATTTACCTTGGGGTTAAGTGGTAGAACAGTATGCTAATTCGATTAGCACGCCTGAACTTCGCCCCTTTGAGCAACTTATGTATTCATAATTCAAGTATATTGTAAAATAACAATTTTATTTATTTTTGCTCAATAAACGACATTTATTATTATTATTATTATACTTAAGTCGCTCAAAAATTATGCCAAATAGCTATTTTTAAATAAATTATTATTACTTGCATTTGACATAATTTTTGGGCGATATAAATAATAATTTGTTAATAAAGAGTTAGGTACCTATTGTTACGGATTGAACCCCCATTTGCCCCAACCTTTTACGGGTTTAATTACTTTTTTTTAAAGGCAGATTATAGGAAATTTGAGTCGGATCCATTAACGCCAGTTTAAATTAAAATATTTTGAAATAAAGATGTTATACATTTCTTACTCTCACCAATTTCAATGATCTATTAAATAAATGAGATTTTCAAGGTGTAAATATTACATACAATAAAACAATATAATATACAAAGTTACAAAGAATAGGAAGTACACAAATATATCTGTAAGCATATAAACGTACATTTTTTAAGCTTTAAACATTACTTAAATGTTGTATTTTTTTGTTGCGTGTACCAGACTGGTTTGTAGTCCTTAAATCTTGCGATAGCCATTTCAACGTTTTACGGAGTTTGCACTTAATTAAATGATTAATTAAAATAGTTTATGAGAGTAACATGTGTCTTGCTCGTTAAGCCACCCTGGTACTAAAATTTTCACTTTATTTACACTATATGCTAATAATGTTTTCTTAAAACTTACACACGACTTACTATTTTTGAAATATTATTCAAAATGTTCAAGTAACATTGTAACTATTTTTATTAAAATACTTGAAGGTTTTTTTAGGTAAATAACACAGTCGCCCGCACCATAGTCTTTTTGCTGTAAAAACAGTTCATTATGATGCACTACAGAGTCATGGCTGCACATATTTTGACACTGATCACAATTAAAACGTAAAAGCGTTTTATGAATGACATAACCAGCTACATATACCGTCGCACAAGATTCTAATGTGGCTTCTTGATTTGGTTGTGTTGAAACTTCTATTACCTCACTGAGTAAACTGAGGTCACCATCTTCTGCTAATTCAGTTTGTTCAGCAACTGTATATGGTATGTCCTCAACATATCCCATGACGTCTTTTTCTGGCACTTCAACATTCGCCATGTTGACAACAGCACTGCAAATACTCTTTCAAATTATTTTCAGTATGCGGTACGTTGACGGATAGAGTACATGCATATGGGTTACGGTCTTTCAGCATTCGACTGTTTAAGCAATCAAATAAATAGTTAATTTTCTGTACGAATTTCCAACAGCAGTTCTTATCGTAGCACTCATGGTGTTGGAAAACACTTGCGTTGCAAATTTCACCCTCATTCGCTGGAAAGTATTGGGGTAGATGTGGGCATCCGTGATTTTTACAGCTGCTCGAACAGTACAAGAAGATTTATCTATTTTGTATGCCTCTTCGATATCTTTCCAAGAAACTTTCTTGCCCTCCACGTAAAAATCCTTTGATAGGAAATTATTCCGTACGCTTTTTATCAAGTGCGGTACGTCATATATTGCAAAAATTTTTGCGTCGCAGACAAAAAAAAACGGCTGTTCTGCAGTAACTCCTAGATTTAAAAATGCAGCTCTATTTGTAGCAGCTTGGTCACTAGTAACAGCACGCACTTTAAGTCCTATTCTTTGTAACTCTTCGATGTTTTTAATAATGAGGGAAGATAGCTCTCCATGTTTAATGGTACCTGAAGAAACATAAAAGCTGACAGGAATCTTCCATTTGTGAATAAGTCCTCTTGCTGTAAACACTAGTGCATGACTAGCGATTTTGCTTTTCCGTCCAAGATGTCCTAAATCTTCGAAACCTTCAATCATATCTTGGCGTGGATTATATTCTAGACCTTTCTTTAAATGCATTTCGTCAAGTAATACGACACACTGTTTTTCATCATCGGTCATGCTGTTAACTTTAACAGCCAGTTTTTTCATTAGTTCCGTACTGGTGCCAGTGTTAAGTTGGTTTACCCTTAACCATGAAACTATTGTAGATTTGGAGGGCATAGTAAATTTTAATTTTTCTCTCATAAAAAAGTAGAGGGCTGGAGATTTGTGGTATATATTTAAGGTCAATTCTTTTTCAGCTTCTGTCCAAGGTTGTTTAGATTTGTGAGAAAGTTGCATATTTGCAAAGACGCGAACGGTTTTTGGTTTCAAGCCCAATGTATCTAAATTAGCCCCCTTTCGTGCACATTGCTTCTTCATACGGTAAATTTGTGAATTTTTTGCCGCCACTTGTCTTCGCAGTTTTGCAATTTTTTGATGTAGCACAGCAGAACTACGGCGCTTTCTTGTTTTGGTAGGTGTTGGCATTTCTAACATGGCCTGTTGAAATATGGTTTTTAAAAATAAAACATACTAATAACAGAAAAGATTTTCATGCTGTAGGCTCCATTAAAATGCTTTACAAGCTCATTGTTTTGCCTACATATTTCTACACAATTTATCAGAGAATTCAAAACGTCAATAATTTTTCTGTATTTTATGAAACTGCCAACTTTTGTTCATTTTGTGTTATTGAATAAAAACCCCTAAAGAAGTGAAAATTGATCACCCTGTATACTTACTGCTTGGGATTTAGTTTTGATTTAATTAATAAAACTTTAAAAGAAATTTTAACTAATTATACCTTATTTAATTAGTACCTACATAAAGATCGAGCAACAAATTTGGGGAAACTATAAGATTTAAGCCCCTATAATCGGACATCGTGTTAACCTACTATCGATGGAAAATTTAAAAATGTTATTATACAGTGTGGTGATAAAGTTCCACACAAAATTAATAATTTTGTTATTTAATGTTTTTTGGGAAAACCCTGACACGTCAATTTTATTCTTTAAAAAGTGGACATGGCACCGTCCCTAGACTTTTCCATACTGGAAATTGTTCATATTTTCTTTTGCATTTAACAGTATAGTTATTTTCCTCAAAACGGCTGCTTGAGCGCTATCGTAAAACCCCGCCTCCTAACATGGTTAGGTGAAATTTTCGAAGTCCCTGAAAATCATATTTTGTATGGCATAAAAATTCGATCTTTTTATTTTCTGATTCTTTGAAGCAAAATAGTAACGACAATTAGAATAAACAATTAATTTTTCAAAAATAGAAGGGGGAGGGAGGATTTTGTTTCTGCGCTATGACGTCATTATTAATTTTTTCAAATGGAAATCCCATTTTCCCCCCTTATGTTGATAGATCTCGCCAGTTAAATGGTGATATAAAAAATTAGTACCCCACATAACAATTTTTTGAGAAAAATACACATAAAGTTAAAAAAATTCAGATTTTTTTTAAATTAAAATAACGCACCACATCTGTTTCCTTAGAAACGTTAAATTGTTGACTTTGACACATTTGTGAAACAATGGTAAATGTTTTAAAATCAAAATTAGGTAGTTTTTGTCATAGCTCTTATTTTCATTAAAAATAAATTCTGAATTGTTTGAACTTCATGTGTATTTTTCTCAAAACAATTGTTACCTACGAGGGGCACTAATTTTTTTACATCATCATTTAACTGGTGAGGAGATCTATCAAAATAAGGGGGAAAATTGAGTCTTTTTAAAAAATAAAATGACGTGTTTCGGGGTTTTCCCAAAAAACATTAAATAAGAAAATAATGAATTTTGTGCGGGACGTTATCACCACACTGTATACAGAACGGACATTTTTAAAGGAACTAACCTGTATCATAGACGAATCCGGTATGGTATCTGCATCTAATTGCATAGGCGAAGCAATATGATCTTCATCCAAATGAAAAGAGCCCGAACAAGACGTCGCTTTACCATAGACCCTTGGCATGATCTCTTTTTTAAATGAGAGTTCTTTGGGCGACACTGGCGATGTTGCGTGGTCAGGTTGCATGGCAGTTTTGTAATTTAAGGGAACAGCATTATGACATAAAATGCTTTTCGGAAAAATGCATGGCACACACAGTTCTTTCACGTAATTGTTCTTCAGATAACGTGAAAAGCTGTGGATTGCCACAATTAATCAACCACAATCGCGTCTTTCTTTTTCTATAGGAAAACGAAAAAAGCTTAAATCGCAGTCGGTTCTGCGATTTCGCTTACATTCAAAATATACGCACGAATTAACCATGATTAATATTAAGCGTTCGAGTGATCAATTTCGGAAAAGGAAACGTCAAAAGAGTATGACAACACTTAAGACAAACTTCAGCACAACTGAATGTGAATTTCCAGAAGAAATTCTTATAAGCTGTCCTGTTAATTAGCCTAAGGAATGGGACACGTCTTATCAGGAAAGCACATCAGTAAGGAACGATGCTAATGAAGAATTAATCAAAAGTAGGTAACGACCTATTGACTATTGACTTATTTACGATAGAACTGACCGAAAAACGTATTTTCATAAAACGTAAAACATTTGCCAAACTTTAATATTTGTGGAAAAAGTATCAAATAAAAGTCACTAATAATAACTATAATTTTGAGCATATGATTAAACTTTGAATAGTTAGTAGCTTATTATTTCTTATTGCAGTATGTTTAGAAAGTTTTCACTGCAAATTGTCTTTTGTTTTGTTACATAGCAACCAGAGCACACTATTCATTTGTTTTTACAACTAACACAGTCAAGGAACACTATATTAAAAAGTGTTTTATGAAATATTGTAAAAGTTTGTGAAAATAAGTACCTATGTGAAACCATACATGAATGAAAAGGGAAAAAACAAGCTTTCCAATGATGCAAAATTTTGATATCCATTCCATTTAAAAAAATGCAAGTTTGGGCTGTACCTCAAAAATTACGAATCAGAAAAATATTAAAGTAGGCCTATTATGTAGAGCCTACAATTCCCTACAAGCTCCTTTTTGAAACTTGAAATTATATGAAATAATAAAAAAGTTATGCATGGTTGAAAAAATCGACCAGTTTCAGTTTTTCGATTATAACAAGTAGGATATGCGTTTTTTTCGGAAAAACAGAAGCGTCAATATATTGGCCTCATAAATGTGCACCTTTTTCCCCATTTGACCGAAGTTGTATCTCTTACCGTTTCCGAGATGCCAATGGTGGCACCTCGAAGATGACCCCACTCTGTATAAAATCTTGTGTATATTTTGAGCGCAAAATCAAATTGCCAATTTCGCTCTTATACAAATAGCTGTTAAAATCATAACTCTGTAACTTCCTTGCAATCTGGCAACGCTGAGACGCGTTCTTGGGAAAAATGCGACAGGAATCTGTAAATGCGTTTCCGACCGTAGCCCTGAACAAGTTCATTAGTACTGGCGGCGGCTGCTTGAGGGCCAGGCAAGAACTGAGGAGCTTTTAAATAATACGCTAATAAACCATAGGCTGTCCTTCTTCCCCTATCTATATTCTTTGGTGACAGTGACGCTATGTTCAGAATGCATTTCATATAAAATAGTCAAACCAGTACTGTCGCCGGCGGTCTGCCGCTGCAGTCTGCAGTTTGCAGTCTGCCGTTTGAAATCTGCGGTCACCATCGGAATCATACTTTACCAGTCAGTATACCGGGTGACAATGAGATTAGGGCCATGTCTCTATCTCCTTTACTTATCAACGGATTTGAATGAAACTTGTTACAAGGATAATAAACGTAATTTCGAATTGAGAGACAAATATAATCAAAATGTTTTGTATATTTTATGGTTTTTGGAATCTACGACTCAAATGACATGCGGCAGTGTTGCCAAATTTGCTTAGGTATTTCTCAAAAATATTTTAAAAATTTATTAATTAAACATTTTTCCGTTTTATATAAAGATAAAGGGGTGCATGATGCATATTGTTAGATTGGTAATTAAATTTTATATCTAATGACACGATGGCCCTTGGTAGGTGCCATTTAAAAAAATTGACTTTTTCTCAAAAAACACGTTTAGCAAATTTTATTTCTTCATGAACCATTTGTTATTGATCAAATTAATAAAATATGTGTTATTATGGGTTATTAGAGTCATTTAGAACACATTTTTTCTAATCACAGCCTTGTATGATAAAAAATAAAATTTGAAAAAAAGAATTTTTTGTTTAAAAAAATGAAAATTTTGCGAATGTATCGTATTTAATTTGAGCTGTACACTCCAAAAAACATAAAATATATAGGGTGGTGCATTTAAAAAATGAAAGTTAATGCACTTCCGACGAAACCGGAAGTTGGCCATTTCAACTATATCTATCAGTCAATCAGAAATTATGTCTAGTATATACTTATCAAATTTTATCCAAATCAATTCATAAATGTAGGAGATATAAGCATGGCGCTATTTCCATTGTCACCCTGTATACACATACTGATTTAAAAAGTAAATGTACATATTCATAAATCGCAACAAATCAAACGTAAAACTTTGAATTATTTTCACATTTGGTTTAATAAAAGTATGCACAATATAAAACGCGAAAATCTAAAGGAATACTTGTATAAGTAGAACCACACCGCATATTTCGAAATTACTCAAATAAAGCAGGTAGTTAAAAATTTGGGACTCGCGGATCACTTTGTTCCAGGACTATTCCCTATCAACTTCTTAACTGTATTTTGACAGTTCATAAATGTCTGGAGGTATGAGATTTTACAAATATGAATGTAAAAGATAAATACGCCAATTTGCTTCTGAAAACCAACATTGACAAGTATTGCATTGAAATTCAAGTAATCTTGATAATTTCGCCAATCAACAACATTCTCATTTTGTTATTATAAAATACCTTTTTTATATTTAGTTGATATTTTCACTAATCTGTTGTAACAAATGTAAGCATTGTCTAGTGTGTACATTTACTGGGAATATATACCATAAAATCGTTGGTCTCTTTCTTTGTATGTTTATTCGCTATCTCCTCTGAAGGTACTGGACCGATTAAATTGTATGATAGCTTAAAATTGTATTGTAAAAACAAATACGAAAAAGTATAATTTTAATTAAATCATGTAATTAACGAACCCTTAATGTTCATATACCATTATAGCAGCGCCTTATTCAACGAAGCATCGTTGGTTCAATGGTAGAATGCACGCCTGTCAAGCCGGCGGCCCGGGTTCGATTCGCGGCAGATGCATCCTTTTATTAATTTATATTAATGAATCTCTCTTAAATTAGCGAGCCGAAGCGTAGCTTGGGTAATTCACTAGTATTATATATTTTTATACTGAGTTAATATTTTCAATAAAACCTTAGGTAAATGTATACACTGAATAAACTCTATCTTTTAATGCCGCGGACAAAGTTATACAACCCAAAATACTATTTCTAATGAAACCTAGATTCAACAATTTTGCTTTTAAAGAATGCAATCCAGGAATACAAGAAAAAATATGTATCATAAAGTTGGGTTATCCTATAGTCGATTAATACCATAGATTTGTTTAAGGTTAATTACAACGTAAGAAAACAAAGCGAAGTTATATTTTATGACTAGTTTGACTCCCTTGAAGACATTTATTATCTCATAAATTTGGGAGCTATGGAAAGTAAGTGACAAGTTGATACTGTCAAGTTGAACCTACGTTAAGAGTATTGATTCAGAAAATGTAATTTAAGAAAATATTATTAAGTTGACTGGTATAAATGAATGATGGGTTGCATAACTTTGTCCGCGGCATTAAAAAATAGAGTATAGCAAACGCATACGTTTATTACACTTTACGCTTTTACGGCAACATAATATATGGTGATTTAGGAAAAGTATTTTTTGAAGACTAATAATAAGAGATTTACTTATGAAAAATGGTGGCTGTCAGATGATTCCCCCTCGGGTTGAATGCACTCGTCTCAACTGCGGACGAAATCTCTCATCACACGTTGCAGCGTATCGTACAGTACAACTTCAATTTTTTGAGCTACTCCAGATTTTTTTAGCTTTCTTGTAAATGTCTGCTCTTCAAGTAGCCCCAAAAAAGAAAGTCAGGAGCGATGATGTTAGGAGATCTCTAGGGCCAAGAGATTAAATTCAATAAAATTTTCCATACAAAATACGCGTTGCTGCAAATTCCAACGATCCGTTTTGCAAACTACCAAATATTGAAACAAAGCCTCCTATTTATGAAGAAATTATCATTGATTCTGTAGGTAAAGTGTATGAGTTGTTATTATTTACTGAAACTGAACAACGGTTTTTGCCGCTCACTGTACAAGTACACTGCACAGCAAGATCTCAAAGTTTCCTTGAATTAAAAGAAAATTACAAACTGCTTAGATACCAAACTATGTAAGAACAGAGTAATATACTTTGAAACATTTTACCTCTTGTCGAACGCATGCCTGCAAATTGAAGTAAATTCATTTTCATACGCTTTTGTAACACTTTTTGCCATTGAGATTGAAATCCCTAGTTTATATTCATCATCATTTTTAGCTATTTGTATTCCAGTATTGCAAAATTGCTCTCTCCATAGCTCTTTGTGCAATTTTCAATTTATTTTTTACTGCTTCTACTAACACCCATGTTTCTCAGCTCCATATGTAAGTAATAGCAACACACAGTGATAGAAGGCTCTTGTTGTTTAATGCTGTAGCTTGGTAAATTTATAGAAATATATGGGTTAGTAGTTTACATAAATTATTATTATCATTTCTTCGATCTGAGCAAACAACGGGCGTTGTTGGCAGGTCAAATATATTTTGAACCGGGTGTGTCGAAACATGCTTAATTGCATATACGTACATCTGACGGTATAAAAATTGTAGTTTTTAGGTCATTTAATTTATAGTTACATTTTATTTGTAAATTCGTTTCTTGTAAATATGATTTTTCAAACGACAGTTTTAAAATCACATTTGTTATTAATGGCATCTCTTATGAAATCCAAAACATAGATCTTTCAACAGTTTTTAGCGTAAAACTGTACATTGCTCATTTTAATAACTACTATTTGCATTGATCCAATAAAGATTTTTTAGATTGATTAGCTACTATTAATAGAATATATAGTTCTCGCTAAATATTTCACTGCTAGGATAAATAACGAATATATACTTAAATGGGTGATAAATATGCACCTTGCAATCATCTATAGTAAACACAGTGTGTAGTATTTATTTCAGGCTGCTAAAATCAAAGTACTTAAGAATATTGCATTTCATCACGGTGTTACCAATAAACCAAATAATGTTTCAAAAACAGTAAAATGATAATTGATTTCTTCGCTAATCACGAATAAGTTATCAAACTGAAAATCTGTAAAAGGCTTTACAAAGAACTTCCTTCGTCGGTATTGTGCCACTAAATAAAATGAAAAATCAAATTAAGCTAGGAGTAAAAATATCTTCACGTTTCTAATAAATTAAATAAATTTTGAAGTTAAAAAAAAGTTACCGGTGGTCGAATTCGAACAGCAGGCGGACCTCGTATGAAGTCCCAACGTTTTGTGGGATATTGCAAGGGAACGGGCTATTTCTACCTGAGCTACGGAGTACCGACTCTTGGAATTCCTGCGTTGCAGCTATATTAAGTAACGCACTAATTTGTTGCTTCTTTTGTATCGTACAGCATTTATTCTATATCTATCGGGGCCCATTTTTGGTAAGAATAAAGCTTGCGCTATGTACAGATTATTACTTGTATTTATTGCTAAGTTAGATAAAAAAAAACAAAATTTTCGATTTAACTTAGCAGTAAAGTATATATTTGTCTGAAATTTTCTCGGTTTCATGCCAGGTAGATATACCGATAGGGTCAAAATTATATATAACAGCAATGAGATAATTTGAATAAGAAAATTACACGTATTGCTTGAGTAAGAAAGAGATAAACATAGTAGCAAATATTCGAGTATGCTTAACGCTCATTTTAATTATGAGAGATATCAACCAAACATGCCTACTAAAACAATTTTTTCGTATGGTCATACCTTTCTCACTCAAGCATTCTATTTTGTTGTTCATGTTATCTCATTGCTGTAATATATAATTATGATCCCATCCATATAATGTGTATGCAAAATATTGTCTTCCTCCGACAAATAGTTTTTTAGTTATACCGCCAATAGACAGACAGACAGACGGAATTGAGAAAACCTGTTTTTCGTCATCTAGAGGCCCTAAAACGTGAAGATCTGAAGAAATCGCGAAAGGTGATTTTTTCGCGATTACAATACTTCCTTCGTCTTTTAGACGAGTAAAAATCATAGATTGCGTTATCAGTTGTTTTGTATTAATAAAATATGAAGATCATCGTGTTATATTTTAGCTAGAGGACGCCTTCTTGATCAAATTATTGTAATATTTTTTTATATTTGTAGTAGTTTTTATTTTAAGCCTCCCGTATAAAGTTTTGACCACCCTGTATAATATATATGTAGAAAGGAGTTAGAACACAAACTAATTTGATGACAGGTAGTGTAAATTTCCAGGAAGCTGAATTATGCGCATCAAAATACAAACAGCTGTTCAACTTACTGTACATGTCGACCTGTCTCATCCTGTGCACTTAGCATTGTGATTTTAAATACACCCGGCTTTCTGTTCAAATATTAAAATAATCGAAAATTAATCCTTTCAGTATTTTGCAATGCCGATAGGTTTCATTCCAAACTGCCTACGAAAGATTCTTTCCAGGGGAAATCATCAATTACCAAAATCCATTTCATTGAAACGATAATCTAAATTAGATGAGATTTTAATTAAATATTATCGAACGCACAGGAGACTACAAACACGGGATGCAAATAAACCCCTTATTTATACAGTGAAGTGAGTATAAATAATACAGAAAACATCATATGTCAAATGAATGTGTAATGTTTGTTAATAATATCTTATCTGTTCCGATGGTTCGTACTTATTTTAATATGTTTGACTATGTTTATTCACCAATTGTGATCGGGTATCGCTAATCACATAACAAAAATGGAATAAGTGGTTCAATATTTCCGTCAACTGAATCCACATGATTAGATGCAAATCGCTATCTACAAAACTGAAAACAATGTATTTTTATTTAATTGCCGCTTTACATATAAAAATGTTTTTTATGCACCCGTCTTGAAAATCGTGCATTACTATACAATTTTTAAGCTGGAAAGTACTTGTTTACATGACGATTTGGAAATGTTTGCTTTATAGGACTATTTTGAAAAATTGACATTTTGATTGGTTTGCAATATTTGTGTACTGTGGTTACTACGGAAGTTAAGGGCATTGATTGGTTTGCAACATTTATTGACTGTGGTTACTAAGAAAATCTACTACAGGGTCCGGCAACTGGTATCACCTATTTTTAGTAGGCTGTTACGAAAATATTATTTTGTTATTGAGAATCCCATTGCCAGATTTGTGTGCTTTTATTTATGCAGTTTAATAGATCATGGATAATTTTCCAATTAATTAAAGCTTATACGTGGTTGAAAGCTTTTTTTACGAAGTTAATCAGTTGTGAACACAGTTGATTTCGAGGTTTGGTAACATAACATGGCGGTCCAATTCCCCCGATTTGACGGCTCCTGATTTTTTTTGTGGGAATATCTAAAGCAATAGGTCTACGAAAAGCGTCCTCAAATAATACAAGACCTTAAAATGCGTATTTCGAAGAAATAGAGAGTATTGTACCAGAATTGTTGAAAAGAGTGATGCAAAACGTTAGACAAAGATTGCAGTATTGCGTTGAGGCTTAGGGAGGCCATTTAAATGAAGTAATTTTTAGGAACTAAAATTGCATATAATAAAGTTGATATTCATCTCAAATTTGTTTCAATCCATTACTTTTTATCCATAGGGCAGGTCTTGGAAAATAGGTGATACCAGTTGCCGGATCCTGTACATATATCTCTAGATCTCTACACACTACGTAGGTATAATGCTTGTTTGTTATTGCGGTATTTCAATATTTAGGTAAGAAGAAACGCAACGGCCTAAAAATGTTGTACGTAACTCATCCAACTCTTTTACATGACTTGAAATTTGCCTACGCGTCCTATAAAGATGCTCTTTCCGGACTTATTACGTAAACTACTATTAATTCCTAATTAATATGCAGCACTTCGCATTTTGAACTTCCGTTCTGTTAACAATTAATTTATTAAAATTAGGGAACTCCTAGTTTATTTCAAATTATTGCAGCCAGCATTGATAAGTCTTATCTCGGTTTCTTGTTAATGTGTCATAATTAATTAATTGTGCCTCTTATTTAAACAACAAATACTTGTAAAATAAACAATTGAATGGACTGTTTAAAACACGATTTCGGAATTGTAATAGTGCATAGTGATATAGAGAATTTTGTTAGCCGTTACACGATATGAAATGATGGGCTGAATGCCTTGACTGTACGAAGTAATCAGCACGATTCTCCACAAAAACAGAAAATTTAAGAAAGTCAGACGGGAAGAATGTGGGGGTAACAACACAAAGGATTTTTACAACAGGTAAGTGAGATAGGTAAAGGCTACCTATTTACAGTCCTAAATGCAAAAATTAAATTGAAATTGAATTTATAAATCTAACAAAGTACAATTTATAAATTATATCGTGCCATATGGTACATCTAAGATATCCAAAGTAGTATCAAACACATAATTATTACTAAACAACACAATATCACTCTCAACATTAACACAACAAAAAACTTTATAGGAAGATTATTGATGTATTACGTTATAACGTGAAATTACGCTTTGCTGTCGAAAATAACTTGTGATTAACTTTTGTGTTCGACAAAAAATCGACCGTTAAGGTATCGCATTTATAAACAACAAGTAATAAGCATTATCATTTATGGGTGCTCAGCTAATGAAAAACCTCGAATCTGTTCAAGTTCCCCGTTTCATTGATTAAGCCTACATGCTTACGAATTTTAAATCACGTTATCTAAATAACGCATCCTCTACTATGAAAACAAAGAATGCTACTTGGATCTAACGACAAACCATTTTTAAACTCATTATTTGTCCTTAATATCGCAGCACTAAAAGATACAGATTGACAAAGTTATAAATCTACATTTATAATTACCAAATTTTCTTAGAAAGCCATTTTTACTGTACAAATAGCGCAGACTGTGCAAAGCAGAGCATAGTAAAATATTAAGTAATGACATGATTAAAATTTAATATTACAAATTCGTATTCAATCCTTTAACTTTATTTTCTACGTTCTACCTGTTTACCTGTCGACCCGGTTGTTTAATGGAAAAGCTCCATCCGATAATTAAGCCTCAGCCACTTTTTATACGAAATATCAGCAATGTTTAATGTAAATCACACAATTAATATGCCGTAACATATTCTAACTTCTATACAGGGTGATCGTGAAATCTGGAAACATTATTTTACCAGCATTAGCTACATACAAAATAGTAAATATTTTTCAAATAAATTGGTTACCTATAGAGCCAATTAAGAAAATAATAGCTCTATAAAGTTAAATTTAAACAAAAATGTTTTTAAACACCCTGTGTTGTATTATAAAAGATAATACAATTCTACATAAAAAAGTTCTTTTGTCATTTTAGCCCAACATAGTCGTTTTTGAAGTACACTCAAAAATGTCTTCCAGTGTGATATTGCAGATTTTACTGTCATATTATTTTTAAAAAGCTGTAATACGACTATGTTGAGCTAAAAATGCCAAGAAGACTTTGACTTATTTTATTTAATATGACACAGGGTGTTTAAAAACCTGGCTTTCATATTTTTTTCGTTAAAAATACTTCGCAAACTTCCCTAACTACGCCACTGGTCCAATTAAAACTGTCTTACTACTACATAATTATGACTTGAGTAGTAAAAATTAAAAATAAATCTCCGATGGGTTTTAATATATTCAAAAAATCGTTTTTATCCGCAAACGTCATAAAAGTGACAACTTATGTGTCTTTATTGACAAGGTAAAAGTGTTACTTTATCGGATTAAGCAGCTAAAATAACAACTTTTCCTTACTTTATGTGCCTAATCACACAAAATACAAAACTCAAACATTTTAGGGAAATGTTTACATCGTAACCACGGAAAATTGTATTAGGTATTAGTTTATTTTATTCATTTACTTGCTATTAATTAGTGTTACACTTGATCATTTTTTATTTATCTGAATACGTTTGCGGATAAAATAGTATATGTTATTCGGAGTAAAAGTGACTTTATGTGGCTTAGCTGAATTAGTTGCCTCACTAACGTTCGGAGAAATAAACATAAAGTATCACTTTTACTCCTAATAACATAATTTACTATTATTCAACTTCACAGGGCCGTAATTTTAATTTGGCCCTGTAGAATCAAACCTTATTTGAAAAATCTTTACTACTTCGTAGGTAGTTAATGCTCATAGAATGTGTCTCTAATTTTCACAAATAATACCTTTAAAGTACACTTCTAATCTGTGCAATAAAATTAAGCACAAGTCTTAATGACTATTTTTCACAATATTCTAGTTCGTATAATTCGGGTCTATTTTAATTACCTAGCAGCAGTTTCAATAAATGATAAAACACCATAACTTGAAAATAACACCTTTATTAAAAGACCAAAACTAAGATATTTCAAAGAAAAAAAAACGCTATTAATAAATACAACAAAGCCGTGTGTGCTTAATTTTATTGCACAGAAGTGTACATCCATCAAAAGATAGTCAGTATGTAAGTAGAAATTAATCACACTTGCTTTAAAGTCTATCTAAATTTATTGTAAATTGTAATACTGTAATACACATTGTAAATTGGAAATTTTTCAGTAAAGGAGGAGACGATAATGTACATGAAAAGCAGAAGATATAAGGCTTGAGGTCTAATACATATTTTGATGCATGCATACTAGTGGCCATTAACAAGTTGTCACTGATTGATGGAGGTACTTCTATATCAACCCTTAGGTATTAGAAGTAGATGAACTTTAAGTAATCAGAGGGATTACTATTGACAACCTCGTACACTATAAAAGTTGTTTAAACCCACTTTATCAATTCACGCTTAGGTCATGAATTTGTAAAATTATGTCGTCCTGTACATTCAAGAAATATTTTCCAGCAAGAGAATTATTGTGTATTATATAACAGAAAATAGCGTATTTATTTGTCAAAACAGTTTTATCGCATTTCGTTATTTCTAATATTAAGTAACTATGTTGTAATTTACTAATATGTAAGAATATGCAACTGTTTATCAAGGAAAAGTTGTAAAAATAGCATTAAAATAAAAGGTTCATTTGAATTTAAAAATTCGAGGTAATTCAAGTTTTACACCTGTTTAATATTTATACAAGATACGTTACCGCCTACAAGCCCTGGCGTCACTAGCTTAAAAGGGCAACGATGACATGTTTTATATCTAAATGAAAATCTAAAGATTAGGTAGGTAAATTTAGAACTTTTATTATTTTCGTCCAGTGATATTTCTTGTTTCGTTTTTGCAATTTGGAATTCCACTGTATTCTGAATCTTTGCCCACTTTTCCAACGACTTTAAATTCGGTACCTACTTGTTTTACTTTCTGTAACCTTGCAAATATTGCTATTATTCTTCTACATTTATAAATCTTTTCCTACGTCCTGTTTTTCTAATTTTGTTTAATTGAATTATTTATATTAATGGAATTATTGTCTCCTAAGGTACAGTGTATTCAAAAAAAAATTACGTAAGGGTTAGCTATGGAAACTGATGTAAATGTAAAGCAATGTAAACAGCAAGCTTTAGAATTCACTAACTGTCTTTGTTGTTGTCATAAGTTTATATTACAGGGTTCGGCAGAATAATGTTACCATTTTTAAAACGTCATACGTTTCGATAGGATGGAATGATCTTAAAGATCAAACATCTAATAGACTCTACATACCTTGGGATTTGATATGTCAATAAAAATTAATCGCTGGTTTTTGCAAGCAAGAATTTCTGTAGTCGAGCAATGTGCAAGGTTGTGGTGAATCACTGCAGTACATAGGCGTTTCATGTGGACTTTGGGGACGTCAGTGGCAGAGGGAATGCACCATCTTGACTATCCATGGGGAGATGGGTCAGAAAATACCAAGAAGATAGATTTGTTCACAACAAAAAAGGAATGGGCAGTGAAAGATCTGTTTAAAAAAAAAATCAACGAGTAAGAATTGCATTTGAGCGTTTCAGCGATATTTCTTGGGTATCAAGTAGACCAGACTTGACAGCTCCAGATTTTTTTCCATGAAGGTAGCTGAAAGAGAAAGCTTTTTCCATACGTTTTAACAACTTAAAAACTGCATTCATGCCAAAATTGAAGTTATCTCCGATGAAATTCAGTGTAGTCATGGTAAATTTCACTGCAAGACTTGGGGCTTGTATTGAAGAAAATGGTAGTCATTTGGAAGGTTTGATAATAAGTCATAAAATCCAAATGTTTATAGAACAGTTTTTGATAAGAATAAGTAGTCTTTTGTTCAAGACTTATGGCGTTTTGAAAACGGTAACATTATTCTACCGAACCCTGTATAATCTGCTGTGGAAATTTCAAATGTTGCTGTCTTTTAAGCTTGCTTTTGACATTACTGTTGCTTTCCATGCCCAACCCGTATGTAATTTCTTTTTGAACACGTGGTATAATGGTCCCTTAGGACAAAACATCGTTAAGAGAATAGCAAATTTAAAATGAGAGTGGTCAGGACATATTTCTAGAATGGAAAGTAGATGGTGCAAAACTATATTAGATTCTAGATCTTCGGGGTGGAGGAGTAGTGCAGAAATACCACACGCTAAGTGGACTGACAATATACATAAAGCAGCAGGAATGAGATGGAAAGACAGAGCAAAATATAGAAAACACATGAAGAGGCCTCTATCCGACTATGGGTGGATCAATGCTATAAAAAAAAGAAGAAAGTGCAATAGTTAAATTCAATGTGCAGAAAATCGGCAACTGAGTCAGTTTCTTCAACTTAATTAGCATTATTTACAATGCTATTGGTATGCCTACATGAATTCAATTGCCACTGCACTACACTCTGTAAGGTAAGTCTAGCAGATGAAACCTCCTTAGTCTTCAAACACCCGACATTATGATGCGGTCCGTGACAAAAGCATTCGAGTGGTCGCTTTGGACTTTTTCTTTGACAGTAGATATTTCTAGGTCTCTATGTATGACATGATCTGGCACATACTAGGGAATAGCACGCACCATCTTCTACTGTACCTTTAGGAGGTTAAAGTCGCTAACCCAGCTCCATAGTTAGATACCGTAGGTCCAGACTAATTTTATTATGGACTTGTACAAGAGAGTTTGTTTTCAAATATAGGTGGGGATTTTCTGCTTAGTAACACATGCATTTTGCGATAGGTGATATCTGCTTGAACCATGTTAGACGCCTGTCTAGGTCAAGGGCGAAGTGTTGTTTAATGGTACCTTTTAAGAGAGGAAGCTGTATGAGTCGATTGAGTGCTATTGAATTTGATACGCCACAATTTCAACTATGTATCAATTTGATCTAACTACTCTTGCAGAAATAAAGAAGCCGCGTGGCACTGTTGGGTAAGCGCCAGACTTGCATTAAGCAAGTCCTCGGTTCGAATCCCGCGGGGGTCGGAATTTTTCCGCCTTGGTGATTGGAATCGCGCTCGGTGAGACCATTCACAGTTGGGCACCAAATTAGCTGTGCTCTACTCAGAACCACAGACCTAAGAGATAGAGTAACAAGGTCAACACATCACCAATACACCCACTTCATACAATGGTTGTTGCGCAAGCACCAAAGGCGCGATCCAACTCTGTATCCCGAATCCGGGGCAAGTTGATCATTGTACAGCCAGATGCCAGCGCATAAAGCACCAGCTCGACACCGCAACGTAGATGAGGTTACAGATAATACATACATACATACATACATACAATACTCTTGCAGAAATTGAGAAGTAGTTGTTGGAAGGTAAGTCGTATATAGACGGTACAGGATGGCAGCGATGACACTTCCCTGTGGTACTCCATATTGAAAAAAGAACTAGCGAACCAAAACATGGTGATCCATTATCTTTAAGATGAAACTGCAATATTTAGCAGAAGAAGTGAAGTACACTATTCTTGATCTTAAAAATGAGATCTTTATGTCAAACGCCTGGGAGATGTCGAGGACGTCAGCAGATCAATATCTTCTGCTCTCCAGGTCGGCTTTGAGTTTCTTGGCAACTTTGTACACTTGTTTGATGATAGAATACTGCTGACAAAATTCAAATTGGTAATTTGGAATTAAGCTCTCTCTTCTAATATGGGTTTTCTCCTAAGCAAGAACATTTTCTCAAATAGCTTGCATAATATAGACAGGAAACTAATCGGGTGATAAGAAGCTGTGCTGGGGAATAATTATTTATCCGGTTTCTAAATTAGTACTATAAATGCCACTTTCCACTGGTAAGAGACATAACTCAATCTTAATATAATATGAAAGATTTTGGTACACATTTTAATGCCTTTGTATGCTAGCTGTTTAATTATTCTCCTAGTTATCAAGTAATATCAGGGAAGTTCTTAGGGTTTAGGTTGAATTTTATTACCAATCTGAATTCAGAGGTTTTAAATAGCTTAACTGGAAGATTAATTTTATAGAGGGCATTGGGAATTATTCGGATGAGCTCATCTTTTATAAAAAGAACCTTCATTAGAAAAAGTTTAACGAAATTACCGAAATGTTCAGTAAACCTGTTTGTCTCTTTTTTTCTTTTCCTCGTCATTTCTGTCCTGGTCTGGTGGGTAATTCAGTAATTTGTACACGGTTTTGTTTTTTCACGACTTCAGAGGGCATAGTCAGTTGAATATGTGCCGAGAGCATTTCTAGTAATTTCTTGATGCCTCGATTTTTACCTTTCAGCTATTTGATAGTTTAATTGTATTTTAGCTTGTCCCTAAGAACTCATATAGCTTGCTAACACTTTCTTATAGTAATAGTTTTCGTTTTTCTTCTAAACAGGGTGATTTATAAGAATGTTCATTAGATTTAAATATAGTTGAAGCACATAAAAACAGAAACACTTTGCATAATAAATTATACGTCAAAAATTCATAACACTAAAAATTACATTTAATTGCTTAAACTTATTAATGGTAACTGGAACGAAGTGCTAGTTGGTTTTTTCAACTTAAATTCATACATGTAGTTGGGATAAGACCGAATTTGATAAAATGCAAGAGCAAAAAGCAATTTTTTGGAAGTTTCAATCACATTTGTTGCATTTGGTTCTTGTACTCTTACAGGTTTAGCTAATGGTTATCAAAAGTCTGAACCAGGCCATTGCGATTTTTTTTCAGTATGCGATTCTATTTTAATGCAATGTACTTCTACTGAAGCCAGTACACACCCATTTACTTTAATGATCATATTTATAAATTACTCTGAATACTCCTTGACATAATTAGTGCAGTTGGTAAAGTGTTCTGGTTTTTGCTTTAATCAAATGAAACTTCACCCAGCTTGTTATTTAGCTCTAGTAAGATATTCTGCAGCTGTATCTACATCATTTTGTATTTTCAGTAAAAAACAAGTATTTAGGTACCTTGTCAGGATGCCTCAGAAAGCTTCCCAGTCAGTATTCTTGTTTGAGAGGACCAGAATTCGAAGGGAAGACGGACTCGTATGCAGTTCCAACGTTTTGTAGGATATTGTAAGGAAACGGGTTATTTCTACATGAGGTACGGAGCACCGGCCGCTCGAATTCTTGCGTTGCAGCTATATTAAGTAACACACTAATTTGTTATTTCTTTTTGTATCGTACAACATTTATTCTGTATCTATTGGGGCCCATTTTTAGTAACAATAAAGGCTACGCTATGTACAAATTATTACTTGTATTTATTGCTTAGTTAAATAAAAAACATACAACATTTTATTTTTTAAGGTGCTCATACTGTTTATATTTGTCTGAAAAATAAGGGTCTAACACGCTAGTGAAAACCGTTATTCGATATTTACTCTAAAAAAAATTCGTGTGGACAGAAGCGCAATATTCAATTATATTGAATGGGTATTAATTATTATGGACATTTTAAATATAATGTTGGTGTAACGGAGCAATAAATCAGAAAGATCGTTGCCAATAGTTAGCATAGAAATTTCATGAAGAGTAAACTCGCCCATAAAATAAACAGTGCGTGCTATAAATATTCTCGAAGTGCAAGCAGTTAGCTTAAGTGCCATTTGAAAACTTTCTAGCTAAAGGGTGCACGCAGTTAAAAACGCCTAATGTCAAAAAGTAATTTGTGCCTCGGAATTCAAAAGAAGAAAATCTCTCCAACGTCTTCGAGTGCTCCTCAAACAAAATGGTTTCTCAAATCCTGACAAACACTTTCCTAAATCAGAAGCGAAAGTGGATGCACAATACGGCTATAAAACTGCAGCTGTAAAAAGCGAGAGCGAATTTCGAGTGGCTGCGTATATCATAAACCTCGAACCCTTTTGCGGGGCAAGTGAAAGTGAGGCGACTCTTCCTCTTGTGAATACAATACTATTGTTGCGACTAGAATAGTCAATCCTTTTGTAAATTGTACAACCAGGGTATATATACGGAAGCGATGGAGCTTAAAGGCATTGCGTACTAGGTCTCAGCTGAAGGACCACCTTTGGTTGTTCGGCAACACGAAGAGTCAGATTCTCAACGTGTTTAGCATTATCAAATCTCAATACTTACTGAAGCACTCACTTTGAGTGTTTCAGGAGCCAAGTGTAAGATTTACAAACGCTCATATGTATTCTGAGTAACCCGACCTATTCGCTCCGCACTTGTAATAATATAGTAGCTAATCCGCACATTTAATTTATGTCTGCAATCTGTTACGTTTAATAAAGGATATTAGGAGTGTTATAATTATTCATGTGTGTAATTGCTGAGTACTTTATAACTTGGCACCCTAAATTGGTGACCCCAGACAATAAACAGAACATTAAGTAAAAAAATCGGCCCTCAGTGTTATTTACCTCGGATTCACCCTAAATTGGTGACTTTCGACTATGAACTACGCAAAAACAGCATAAATTAGACGATTAAAAACTCGCGTTTGCGACAACAGGTAATCGGCAAATAGTGAATTAAAATTAAGTAAACCGCTACTTCACAATGGCAACAGAAAGCAACATATCTGTCACTACCAACAACGAATCAACAACCAGTTCAATCGACATAACTAACATAAAAGTACCTCCATTTTGGCCAACGAAACCTGCACTGTGGTTTGTACAACTAGAAGGACAGTTTGCCCTCAACAACATTACGCGAGATACCACCAAATATTATTACGTAAGTGCTAAACTAGACAATAAATATGCGCAAGAAATCGAAGACATCCTCACCAACCCGCCACGTCAAGAGATGTACGAGACGCTCAAACAGGCTCTAATTAAGCGCCTATCCACATCTCGCAAAATGAAGATAAAACAACTTCTGGAGCACGAAGAAATAGGGGATCGCATACCGTCCCAATTTTTGAGGCATCTCACGAATTTAGCAGGCGGCGAGGTACCAGAGGACTTCATACGAACATCATGGATCGGGCGATTCCAAGATAGCATGCAGGCTATCCTGATGACGCAGGCAAGCAGCAATCTCCAAGCTGTGTCTACTTTGGCAGACAAAATTACCGAAATCATCCCCAGGGCGTTCCAGGTGGCATCCACTGTTTCTCGCGGCGACGACGAAAAAAAATCAATCAGCGGTGCAAGCAAGCTGCTGAATTATCCCAGCAAGTTTCACGGATGAGCCGGGAAAACAGCCGCGAAGCAACAGCAAACACCGGTACCGTTCCAGGTCGCAATCTTCGTCGCGGATCTCTCGGTACCACCACCGATTTAGAGACAATGCAACGAAATGTACTCAACCGTGCCAATACAAAAAAAAAACGATCAGGGGAGTTCGTAAAAGCGGCACATGACTCCTTGTGTAACAATCGCAGCTTATTTCTCACGGATGTGTCAACTAAATGGCTTTTTCCTATCGACACAGGGGCGGATTTGTGTGTGTTGCCGAGAACATTTCTAAAAGGACCGCGTGCGCGTACCGATTACAAGCTTAGTGCGGTAAACCACTCGGCAATTAATACATAAAGACGGGACAAGAAATCAAGAGTAATGACGTCATAAACATAGTATGTTTATAAAGTACCCCAAGAACGATTATAATTTCCTGATAGTATAGGCAACCAACGACACAGTTGTGCAATGAAGTACTGCAAGTTTGATAAAACCGTATATGATTGTGCGTAAGAAGTGTAATGTAAAACTAATTTAGTTCTTTTTTTAATATTTATTTGTACAGCAAGTCCACAATAACAATACTACACTGTGATAAACATGCTATGAATTAATATTACAAATATAATTTTTATTTATTTTTCGTATGAGAAGCGTACAATACTTATCAATATAACATGCAATGTATAGAACATATGATCATAATCTACATAATTTTGTGGGCTTCGATGATAATAAAACTCAGTGGACTGTAACTTATGTTATTTATTATTATATTAACAAGACCTGTCGCTGCTGTGGCCACGGCACTTGGTACACGATTACCATGCACCCTGAGTGGTACACGCTTGTACGTTTGCTGCTTGCTCTGAGGTCGACAGTACACTGCGGCCCGGGCCTGCCGCTGGTAGCGACACAAGCTAAACAAGTGGGGCAAATCTTGGCCGTTGGCCGCACATTCAAAATTATTTGGCGCGTAAACACATAACTAACTACAAACTACATAATTTCTACAATATGTATAGACTACATACTACATTATGACTATATACTATATTATGACTACACAATACACTATATCACAATACAATTTAAGCCTAGAAACTACAACATCAAAAAACTGTAATATTTATTTATTTATTTAATGGGTACACATGGTCAACCAACTGGCAAGCCCAATTACAGGTTGACACGAATAAAAACAAATACAAATAAACAAGTTGTGATGCAAACATACCCATTTTCCCAAATTACAATAAATTTATTACAATTAGAAAATAATCAAGATCATGATCATATAAGTCGCAACTATAACTTATTCATACTACTAGAATAGTTCGGTTTTATGAATTCATATTCAATTTTATAAAAGTTTTACAAAAATTATGAAAAACTAAGACAAAAAAATCTTACAAAAATTATAAAACATTGTACAAATTTACAAAGACTATATATGTTTAGTATGGGAATGTATTTATTTAAACGAAAATCTGATTTTAATTGTATTAAATCCATGAACTTAAGAAATCTGTTGTGTTTAAAAAAATTTATATAGGTGCAAAGGCTTGGTTTAACTTCCTTTTAAGCACTGCAAGTGAAATGCAAAATATGTCGATATCCCCAGCAAAGACATTGTAATTTTTCGTCATCCTCCAAAACGGTGAATTAAGAGTTGCATTAGTGCTAGAAAATTCAGGTTTAAATAACCGGAAATTTCTAGCACTAAACTGTGGCACGTTAAAAAGTATATGTGAAATTAAATCAGAACAATTAAACATATTATTTACAATTTTATAGAGAACAACGATGTCATAACATTTTCTTATTCTATTGAAGAAATTTAATCGGCTTGAGTAATTAGGCAAGTCAGTATGAGTTCTTTTACAAACTGTTCTTACAAATTTATTTTGAATTTTTTCTAGTCTATTACAGTGAATTGCATAGCAAGGGTTCCATATCACACCTGCATATTCCAGGTTTGATCTTACATATCCAAAATACACCAGCTTTAATGTCATTATATTTTGAAGAGTTGGTTATTCTTAGAATAAAACCAAGCATAGTTGTGACTGTTAAGAGATCGATATACAAAATAAATATAAAATATAGATAAATATAAGAAGAGGCTCCAGGAATAAATCCTCTTCTGTTTCCTGCGTGTAACACAATGTACCTGAAAACGCATAGCTGTAAGCAAACAAGTACTATACTTTAATAAATCTAAAATGTATACCTATGTCCATCAACCTTTATTCTTTTGACACTTTTCTTATTGTCATCCTGCCAGGATCTTAAAACTATACCATTTTCAAACACCCATGTCTCTTCTTCCACCGAAATCCTATGTCCCTTAAAACGTAACCTAAGGATAACTTGCCACCTTGAAAAATGTCGCGTTCTTTTAATTTTTGCAACAGTGTCTGCCTTGTTACGTGTTGTTCTAAAAAATTACAATAATTTACAATTAATAAAAAAAACTACCTAATGATAATATAATCGTGTATTTATTAGTCGAAATGTAGGTTTAAGCTTGGAATACCAAATACCGGGTGGCCATAAATATCTCATATCACAGTACCTTTAAATGTCATTAATGTCATCACAACTAAAATATTCCTATCTGTCAAAAATTATTACAGATTGCAATAAGTAATGGAGTTAGAACAGGATATTTTTATAATCGAGTCGTAGGCTAAACTGCAGAATCTGGGGCACATTCCCCTCCTCTTATTGCATTTTATTACATTATATAGGTACCAATACTTATCGTAATTGAAATATAATGCTAACCAACATTTATAAGTAGCTAATTCCATGGCTACCGGGATCTCAGATATTTATGGCCACCCGGTATCTTAACGCATATGTAAGAAAATATAGTTTCAGATTTTTTCAATATTGTGATACTTACTGGTATCATACATTTCATAAATAACATTCCGTATCGCAGTTGAGTGAAAATCATCCACATCTCTCACAGGTTTGCGGCGAGAAACTTCGTTGCTTTTAACAGCTTGTGAAACTGATGATACAGTAGATTGGCTCAGTTGTAATGCATCTGCAACCCTCTGAAATTACAAATTACATGTTATGCTTAAAATTTCTACTAAATCTTTTATTCACATACCTCTCTAACTGCAGTAAAGTGCAAGTAATGGCCCTCTATTATCTCGTTCACGTTCGAAATAACTTATCAACTTGGCAACAAGTTGCTTGGATTGGCTACTCAATGGTTTAGGCATGTTAAACACTAGATCTCAACACTAAGGCCCTGAACACACGGGATTCCGTATCCCAGATTCGGTATGCGGGATACAGAATCTGAGTCTGTTCAGACACGGCGACTGAATCTCAGACGCGGGCCTTCAGTCACTTGCAGTGCCGTGCTGTTATGGACCTAGAATTGCTGTTCTTTGTTTCTGTCGAATTAGTCTAGAAGTGCTGTATTTAAAGTCAGGGATTGGGCTCTACTAAGCTAATAAATTTTTCATTGCCAAATAATGTACATTCTATGATCGTTGTATAGTAAGGAACGCCTTGCTTATTCGATTTAAATAGAAGTTGCAGAAAATCTGCTACGCCTATGATATGATATCATATGTTCTGGCTGGCAAAAGTAGGCGAGTCCAGGCCGTGGTACACGTGGACTCATATCCTCTATATGCTCCAATGGTAAATCGGTATCCGAGATAGAGAATTTGTCGCCGGCGGCCGAAATAGAGAGATAAGGAAAATCGGCCGCCGGTGACACATTCTGTATCTCGGATACCGATTTACCATTGGAGCATATAGAGGATATGAGTCCACGTGTACCACGGCCTGGACACGCCTACTTTTGCCAGCCAGAACATATGATATCATATCATAGGCGTAGCAGATTTTCTCCAACTTCTATTTAAATCGAATAAGCAAGGCGTTCCTTACTATACAGCGATCATAGAATGTACATTATTTGACAATGAAAAATTTATTAGCTTAGTAGAGCCCAATCCCTGACTTTAAATACAGCACTTCTAGACTAATTCGACAGAAACAAAGAACAACAATGCTAGGTCCATAACAGCACGGCACTGCAAGTGACTGAAGGCCCGCGTCTGAGATTCAGTCGCCGTGTCTGAACAGACTCAGATTCTGTATCCCGCATACCGAATCTGGGATACGGAATCCCGTGTGTTCAGAGCCTTAAACGCAGGTTTTGTTCTGAAAAGATCGGGTTTTTAAACACAAAAACACACTTAACCTCAACAGTCAACACAGTGCAGCAGGTTCGATACTATCGATCGAATACAAACATAAACGTAGTGTTAGTGATATTTTATCACCAACACTGAAGCGTTAAAGTCTCTGACACATTTACGTTTTTTATTTATTATTCATCATAAAAGCTAAATGTACATTAAATTGTTAATTTTCCATTGATAATTGATTAAGCTTAAACCAAACGCATGATTTAAAATGAGCTGTATAGAAGAAAATAAATATCGGTTTTGTAAATCTAATGATGGTATTTATGACGTCACTAAAATTTGCTTGGTGACGGGCGTCGTCTGATTTCTTGTCCCTACTTTATGGTCATGTAGTGTTAAATTTAGATTTTAAGCTGAGGCGAAGATTTTCGTGGAAATTTGTCGTCGCAGACATCGACAAGCTGATAATAGGCGCAGACTTCCTCAGCCACTTCGGGTTATATATTACTTGTTGACATTAGAAACAAGCGCCTAATAGACAATGTAACCCAGCTGAAAGCAATCGGTGTAGTGCGGGAGTGTGTATCACCAAAAATAAAAACAATTTCTGGCGACTCGGCTTTCCATAAGCTTCTAGCGAAGTTCCCGGGCATCGCGCGTCCTTCAGTGCTGCCTAAGAAAATAAAACACGCCACTACACATCGAATAATTACTTCAGCTGGACCTCCCGCTACGTGCAGGCCTAGAAGACCCCCACCGGATAGGTTACATGCAGCTAAGAAAGAGTTCCAGTTTATGCTCGATCAAGGGATAGCTCGCTCATCCAAAAGTAATTGGTCTGCAGCCCTTCATCTAGCGCTCAAGAGAGACAATGGATGGCGGAGATTCTCGAGCGCTAAACGCGAGAACTGTGGCTGATTGTTATCCTGTGCCACACATCGAGGATTTCGCGCACAACCTTTTTGGTTGCAAGGTCATCTCAAAAATCGATCTGGTAAAAGCCTTCAACCAAATCCCAGTCCACAGCGACGATATCTGCAAGACAGCGATTACAACTCCATTCGGAATGTATGAATTTCCATTTATGAGTTTTGGTTTAAAGAATGCTGCCCAGACGTTCCAGCGTTTTATAGATGAGGTTACCAGAGGACTCGACTTTTGCTACGCATTCATTGACGACCTACTGGTAGCTTCCACATCAGAGGAACAGCATCTGGAGCATCTCAGCCAACTCTTCAGCAGGCTCAGCGAGTATGGAGTGCTGATCAACTCGGCGAAATGTAACCTTGGCAAGCCCAGCGTCAACTTCCTTGGGTACTCCATTTCACAAGAAGGAATTAAACTCCCAGAAGACCGTATCGAGGCTATTAAGCAAGTGCCCAAGCCCAAGACAATCAAAGAGCTGCGCCGTTTCTTAGGAATGCTGAATTTCTATAGAAGGTTTCTTCCTAACGCAGCAGAAACCTTGGCTCCGATAAATAAACACCTGCAAGGGCCCAAGGTAAAGCCAAAAATGGAAATCCAATGGAACCCAGAGTCAGAAGAAGCCTTTTCCCGTTCCAAAACAATCCTAGCAAACGCTACCCTCCTGACACATCCAGCACCTGCAGTTTCAACATCAGTAATGGTTGATGCATCTGATGTCGCCATGGGAGCTGTTCTACAGCAGCAGGTCGACGGAGCATGGGAGCCCTTAGCGTTTTTCTCCAAAAATCTAAACGCTGCCCAGAAGAAATACAGCGCCTACGACCGGGAGCTACTGGCAGCTTATTCGGCTGTGAAGCGCTTTCGCTACTTTGTAGAAGGCCGGAATTTCATGCTCTACACCGACCACAAGCCCTTAATATACTCGTTCCAACAAAACCCAGAACGCGCCTCGTCCAGACAGTTCCGTCACCTGGACTTCATTGGGCAATTTACCACAATCCCGCCGACACTTTATCACGTGTGTCTGTTGCAAGTTGTACAGCAGATTTTCCAGCCAGTCCAATCAGCTACAAAGAGCTGGAAAAGGCCCAAGAATCGGATGCCGAGCTGAAAACGTTTCTACACCCTGAGGCCGTGCTAGCCTTGAAGAAGGTCTACTTCCCAGATCAGGATGCGGACGTCTACTGGAATGCAACTACAGGGACACTTCGCCCCTTCGTCACCAAGCACTTCCAACGCCCGGTGTTCCACGCCCTCCACAACCTTTCTCATCCCGGAATTCGAGAGACGACGCAACTCGTGGCCTTCCATACGCAAGGACTGCAGCCATTGGAGCAGGACGTGTGTCCCGTGCCAGCGCTGGAAGATTACCAGGCACGTAGCAGCACCAGTGGGAAACTTTACCACGCCCTTCTCCAGGTTCGAGCACGTGCATCTGGACCTTTTTGGGCCGCTTTCTACATCACTGGGCAATACGAGTTTTAATTTCTTTTACTGATATTTTAGGTTAGGAAAGAAATATTGAAATGCTGTTTCTATTAGCGTGTTAGACCCTTATTTGGCTAACTTTTGTTGCAATAAAAGTGATATAGTTGCATTTAATTTTTTTGAGGTAATCCATTTTATTTATGGTGTTTTTGCAAAACGCCCTCTAGCGGCGACACAAGCAATCTTAATCAGTCCGCTCAAGGCAGCGTTGATAGCATAAGAAAATTCCTTTTCAACGACTTCAAGTTTGACAAGACCCGTTCAGCCATTTTGAAGTTATTGACATTTATTTCCGAAAATGTTCGGACACCCCCCACCACTTTCCCTTAAGAGATAGAGCAAAAAGCATTTCATGAAAAAGAATGAAATTTATCTCAGCTTTAAAGCGGTGTCCATTTTAGCTATCTGTAATATAAGAATATTTCTCAAAATACGGGATTTAAAATTCAAGAATGCGATTACGCCCCCTGCCGGCCATTCTAGAAACTTAAAAATAATTTCCAGCATTTTCTCTTGACCGCTTTAATTATATATTTTTTTACCCCATGTCTTTACGACAATTACTTTTCGAGATAGGGCCGAGAGCTATTCTTTTGGGACACCCGGTACATTGTGCTATTGTACTAGAAAATTTTTTGTCGGATATTTTCATTTTCTACGAAAATGTGATTGCGTGGGAGTTTGACGAAAGAAAAGAGTGTTTTTATCTGACAACTTGTTGATTCAAATTGTCAAACTAACAGCAGTTTGAGTTTATAACATACGTTGATGTGCATGGACAGGCACTTAGAATATCATGCAAAATAAGATACTATTTGGTGGAAAAGTCATTGTTTTAAGAGGAGATTTCGGACAGCTTTTAGCAATAGTTTCCCATGGATCATGCCAATCAACCATTCAAAAATGCATTAAAAACTGTTCCCTATGGCACTGTTTTAAAATCTAAAAATTGTTTAGAAACATACGTGCCAAAGAAAGCGAAATGCAGTTTTCTAAATTTCTCTTGCAAATTGGAAATGAACAATTTCCCGCAATTATATGTAAATAGGATCTCGACTAATTTTCAGAGATGACACCAAAACGAACATTGTCATAAAATCAACAATAAAATTATATCTCTTGCCTTGGTATGAAAAGCAGTATTTGAGTGTGAATACAAATATTGTATCAGATAATTACGACATTTTACAATTTTTATATTCGTTTAATTTTAGTTGAACAAATAAGATGAGATTCATGGTTAGCAATTTATATGAGAACTGCTTAGATTTGAAAGTATTCAATGGACAAGCCATAGGTAGAAGAGTATTATTTATTACCTTATATAAATTTAACACCTTCTGATATTACACTATCGTTTTGCTTTCGGAGAAGAGTTTCCAATACGCCTACGATTCGCGATGATAATCAATAAATTGCATGGATAAACTTTGCATAAAATAGGAATATATTTGCCACAACTAGTATATATAGTCGTTAAGTGTATGTAATTTTGGAAATTAAAAGCTTAAATGCTATCTAATGAAGTGTGCCACAGGTTTAAACATGGTCTACAAAGACGTTTAATAACTTGCAAAATATTTTGGAACGGGCGCACTAGTTACTATTATTTGCTAGTCGTCATGCAAAGGGAACAGCACAATATCCACTTGCATAAAAGTTCTACCATTTTTATCCGATCGTGTTGCGATCGACAAAATCGTGTCAATTTATTGGTTGAAATTAATAGTTAGTTGAGTTGTCAAATAAACAAAATAAACTGACGGAATCATTTAACATGTAGAAGAACTGGGCAACTGTTGACAAGAAAATTTATAAAGTATGTGCTGTTATTCCACTTTTAATCAGATTTTATTAGAAGCCGTGATTAACTACAAAGACGGTCAAAAGCATCTACTTATAAAAATATTTGTACTAGCTTAGCTGTTGTATATTTTACCATTTCACGTTGTATCAAGTTTTTTCAGTTCTTTACTGCTTTCTCAAAGTTTTAATTAAAAGTTCTACATTAAAACATTAATAAACGAATTAACACGAAACTCCCGGTGTTTTATATCAGTTCACTGCAGATTATGTGCCTACACTTGCAAAATACACCGACCTTAATATCTTTTCTTCATTTTAAAAATGTTGTTATCAGAACATATGGCTGCTCTTACAATGAAAATTATAAAGCGAAGTTAATGTAATAAATATTCTAAAAAACTAAATGTAATGTTCATTCAAATTACAATTTAGGATTGTAATTTTGCCGACGCTAATTTATGTTTTCCTATTTCCTGGATACGTATATATGTGATTGTAAAATGGCTAAAACGATATTATATGCAAATAAAGAAATGTGTTCTTCCATTTCTCTTCTAAATTTAAATGAAATTTCAGTTGCTTCGCGAAAAGACAATACGTCCCTCAAGGCGTTCGCCTATTAGCATTTTAATGTTGCATGCGCATAAAGCTATTCGATTGAATTTATTGCTTTCTGCATGCATCATTTTCTCCACCGAGATTTAAAATTTTTAGAACTCCTCTAATTTCGTTTTACCGAATATAGAGCAGGTAAATCTCATATCCATATCCCTCGCCGAAAAAAATCAATAAAGCTCCTCCCACATGCATTAGCGTAGTAGTTAATTGCTTTTTAATCATATCATATATTTTTTATTAAAACTGACGGGTTATTCAATTGTGTAAATGCTGTATGATAGGAGGTAAATAAATAGAGCTTGTATTCTCAGAAATATAATATATTTAAAAATTATGTATGTCACTTTATTCATATCTTAAAGTACAGTTAAGATATGGTGGACTATTATTGTATTCTATCTAGATATCTTAACATTCTTATTAAACTATTTCCGTTGCAAGTGTTTGGTCAATCAAATAGCTAGAATTTAAAGATTTTATCCATCGCATGCAACTGACATCGATTATTTTGCCGTAATTCAGATTGTTGATGATAATTTTGCCTTTTTTGCACTAGTGAAAATTGTAAATACATTCTGGAATTTAAAAATGATTTTGGTTTGGTTTTGTATGTAGTCGTAGATTAATACTGAATTTAATTTTTCCTTGTGGACACGTCATTTTGTATGTCGGTTTGTATCGTTATGTTTCCTGGCAACCAACCTTTCGTTAGAAAAGTACCCTACTAACAATTACTTGTGAGAAATAAATTAAAAACTTATTTCAATCGGTGAGAAACTATATCTGTTTATTTTCTGTAACTCGAGTAACCAAGACAACTGTATCAGAGCCCACCATATCATAGTTACATGTGTGGACCCTCTCATCCTCAAAAGAAAAGTAATTTCAAGATTACTTCTGGAAAATTATATTTAGTTACAAAACCTTCAAGATCTTTTCAACTATCCTCATATCTATTAGAATTAAATTTTTAAAAAAAATCTGTAAAAGGCTTTACCCAGAACTTCCCTCGTCGACATTGTGGCACTAAATAATTTAAAAAATGAAATTAAGTTAAGAGTAAAAATATCTTCACGTCTCTAATAAATTAAATAAATTTTCTAATAAAAAAATTCGCTACCGAAGGGATTTGAAAGCGGCCCTTGCGACTGCGAACAAATTCACCCACCAATTTCTTGCTACTCTACGTAGTCCTGTTAGTATTTTTGGGTTTCAGCTGGCTTACCCTTCACGCCGGGCATGTCCTAAGAAAATTAATTATATTTTTTACATCAATAAACCAATGCAGATAATTCTTTCACTAAAAATGTCTTTATTCATTTTTAAACATATCATACGCAGGGTGTATATATTTATGTGCAATAGTTTTTACGATATATGTCGATGCCTCGGCCAAATATGCGTTTCCCGTCTATTTCAAGGTTTGGGATTTACGCATTTATGCGGCTCGCGGCCCAAAAATCAAAGGAAAATAGAGCTTAACACTTACTTATGCAAATAAAATCAATTAGCAAATTAAACAAATTACCGGGGTGAGATTCGATCTAAATCACCTGCGGATACAATCGTCGATAGTCAGATAGATTTAACTGCACCATGTAGGATAGCTGATATGTGTGCGACGCGCGGTTCTATTTAAGCTTCTTCTTTCTCTTATTACAGGCCAGTGGCCTGTCTTAACCACAAAGTGGTTCTATGAGCCCTCTTTACCCTCAGGCCGGGTAGGTGGCTAGCCTTGCCCGTCGAAAGTGAGGAAGAGTTTCTTTGTTAGGCGTTAACGAATACCGCTGGTGTTAGCGTGGTAGCCGGAGAGCATACCATTTTTAAAATTCTTCTAAAGTCCGCCGGGATTCGAACCCGGGCCGGCCGCCTGAGAGACGAGCGAAGCCATCCGCTCACCTCTCTATTTAAGCGTTTATTGTTGAAACTTTTTGAATATTTTGAAATCTTATCTTGTATTCGTTGGGTTCTATTTTCGTCAAGTTTAAGGCCTGCTCTATGTGCAAATGACTACTTTATTCTATTTCCTACTTAACGCAAATACAAACAAAATTTTATTTTTTGAGGTGCTCACCCTGTATATATTTGTATGAAATTATACCGGTTTCATGCGAGGTAGATATATAATGTGTATGCCTACGCTTCCTCCGACAAATACTTTTTGAGCTATACTTCCAACAGGCAGACAGACAGACAGACAGGCGGAATTGAGAAAACCTGTTTTTCTTCATCTAAGCACTCTGAAACGTGAAGATCTGAAGAAATCTCGGAAGGCGATTTTTTTGCGATTACAATACTTCCTTCGTCTTTTAGAGAAGGGAAATAAAAATGTACAAATAAAAATATGTTAAACTAAACTTCATGGATGGCTGCATAGCATGGCGTGGTAAACTGGTCTCAGACAGCAACAGCGAAATGCAGCTGGAATAAAAAGGACCAGCAGAAAGAATATTTGCAAAAAAAATCTATATGAAAGCAATCAAGCAAACTATTCAATGAAGTAGGCATATTTAATACTTCTTTTATATATTAAAAGGCCCTAAATAATTGGATTCGATTTGTTTAGTGTGTACCATTTCTAAAATACACATGCGTGTAAGCATCCAAGCCATTGTTAATATAACGCTTGGAAGAGTATAAATTAATCTCTGTTTGCTAATATTATTTTTAGGGTAGTGTAGCAGTACAGAGCTTAGCTACCTACTATAAAGAATACATTTGAATAATCACAAAAACCTGATAGTTAGGCAACCTAAAGGACTTAGAAGAAATGCAGGTTGCACACTCTTTCAATAGACCTCTTTGAATTATTTAGGTGGCTATTGTAAATATTTTTGAGATTAATAATAAAAGAAAAACCACTTCCTGTGTGCGTTTATATTATATAGTTTTTAAATTACAATTGATAAAAACATCTCTGAAACAAATAAAAATCGGACTTGAACATATGAGCTTATTGTGCTTATTTTGGCTTCCTAGACATGTTCTTAAAATACTTCCTATAATTTGAGTTGACATTTCGTGTAAAGTTGGTTAGAGTTAGAAAATAAATTATACTCAATATTTTTATAGTTTAAACCAAATATATTTTAAGCGTGTTCATACATAAAAGAAGTAACGTGAATATCTTCGGATTCCTGTCATATAACATATTGTTTATTTAACTTTTAAGTTAGTTCTTAGTAATTAGAAACTTTTAATATATTTTAAGATTTTTAAGTGATCTTTGTACAGCCAATTAGATTGATTGTTATCAAAAGTTATAAACACAGTATATTTTTCTATATAAACTTTGAAAAGCTGCCCCCAATTGTTAATTCTAATTTTTCTAGTGCTTAGGTAAGCTGTTCTTTGTCCTCCAAAAAAAAACTGTATAAATCGCAAAATAAAAAGATGTTTTAAGTTGTGTATACCTAAAAGTAAGTATCTGATAAATAAATAGGATTTCAGTATCCATTATGCAGTGTTGCTTTTGGAGTTATACGGGTATATAGAAGCCGAGCAGCCGACTATAACTTTACGTTACCGATTCAATTTCAAGTAAGTGGGCACAAGCAAGTGGGTCTAAGCATGGATCGGCAGAGGTCAACCTGAATGATATGAAAAGATTCGAGCGTTAACCTGAAAATAATAAAGCAATAATTAACACATATTCGTAAGCTGTAATTTTAAGATATCACCTGAAGAAGATGGATTCCGGCAGACGTTCCAAGGGAGTTAACCTGAGTCTTTTTAGAAGAATCTGTGTACCGCCTTTCAACAGAAGGCGAGCGCAATCTTGACTAGTTCACACTCTTGGCGGTTTATAGTCATAGATAAGTTATTCAATAAAGCAAAGTACTGTTATGGCCGCGTTACCAGGTATTAGTTGTTAAGGTAAATCATCAAACAAAAAATAATGAGTTATAAAATATATCTTCTAACGTACACAACCATTTTTATTCAATCCTCCGTACTCAAGATTCAAGCTTCTAAATTAAGGAATTATTTACATATTAGCCATCTGAAGTAATACTTTTAATAGTACAAAAGGGCACAGTCGTCAACGAGGACAACAACAAAAACAGTTGAACTCACAGTCTAAATAAAACTCACCTACCATGTTAGGCTTCTAGCTTACAGTAAACTATATTCTAAGAAATGAGCAGGTATCAGTAGGGTCGAATAAAACATAATATACTAGTATTAGGAGATAATAAGAAGGCTCTAATAGCTAAACTGTTTGAATGCAGTTGCTTAATACCACCAAAATGAAGGTAAACAGTATACCAGGCTCTCTAAAAATCTTGGGTATAAATATTGCAATGTGCTCAAAGTGGAAAAAACGACCCAGGAAGTTATATGTTACTAAATTATGCAAGAACTACGTCAGGCACAAAGAAAGATACAATAGACAAAGTTAAATATTGAATGGAAATTATTGAAATTTGTCTCAAAAGTGATTTTTGCGTTTAGTAGTATTTAGATGATAATCAATAATACAGTTACTGGAACTGCGCAGGTATCAATAAACTTCAGAATTGAACGCAAGTTCGTCGATAGGCCTTCTAAAAACTTATAAGAATAAAACATATAATGTAATATCAGTAGTAATAAGCACTTCGGTATTATTGGGTTATATGTCGATAACTTGTTGCACAATAATATTGACAGTTAAAAAAAACCGATTTGTTATTGTGCAGGAAGTTTAAGACGTATAACCTATTCGAAGTACGCATTGTATTTGATTTGATTATTTTTTTAGATAATTGCTTAAGTATGAACAAATAAATAACTTATTATCAACAGCCCGATTAATTTGTATTGAATTAAGCGAATATCGCTTACATGGAAACAACATATAAGTTGACAAAAGTTGTTTATTGCATTGCCTAGTCTAGTGAATAGTCGATTTTGTATTATCGAAATTATACAAAATATCTAAAACCCAGCCTTCTGATTTTTTGATATCGGTACAAAAAAAAATAATAAAACTAATATTGAAATGCATTAAGCGCTAAAAAAGAACTTCCCTTTCCACTATCTTATCCGAAACTCCGAATTAAATACGCTGTGTCTAGGTGCACATTAACGTGTACCAAATAAAATATTTAGGTACACGCGAAAACGTGTCCTCGTCATCTTGTAAAATATGTACATGACACTCTAAAATAACAAAATACGGTTAAGTATATGTGTAATTATTATAAATTAATAAATTTGTTACACGGTAAAAAATTTCACATATTCTGTAATTATTACTGTTTAATATACTTACTGTAATTTTCTTCCAAATCTTTAGTCACAGTACATAAATCATTGCTAGATTGTTTCATGTTATAAGCAATATTGTTGTCATTTTCCCAGTAGAACCAAAGAGTTTCTTTTTGTACGTGTTTCGTATAATTTTTTTGTTGCCGCGTACATTCAATAAGTCTTTTACTCCAGCCTTTTCTTCCAAATTCAACGTTATATTTGCAGTTAAATGACTATAAACCACCTAGAATATTATATAAGTTATAAATGATGTTACAAGTTTCTCATCTAATTTTTGGACAAGTTTTATCCGAGTATGAGAAAGCGATGTTCTTTGAAAGATCCTGTTTATATTTTTTATTAAACTCTCTTAAAAACAGAAGTGTATTCTATACCTGGGACATGTCATGGTTACAATGATTTTCGACGAATTCTTTTACCTCAAGGACCCCTTCTTTATTAGCGCGAATTTTAATTACTGCAGGACAATTCATTTTGAGTTATAAAAAAAAACATGACATCGAGCCCATACACAAGTATTAAAAAGCAATAAATATACCCACCGACATTTTCTTAATCTTTTCCCTCTAACCACCATGAATGCATATAAAATGTAGTTCATAGTAGGCTACTTCAACTTCTCATCTAGTTTTTTTCCTAACTGTTCTAATAGATCGGCTGCTTCTAATAACATACTTCTGTTTGTTTTCTTCTTCATATCGTTTTAAGTCACTTCGAAGTTCATCAAATGAACTGAATACTTGACCAAATCGCATAATTAAATTGCTTAAAACTTGACTAAACCATGCCAAAAAAACATAAGCACTTCTCGCTTACCTTTAAATCCGATTTCAAACCTAACCTCAATCTCTGCCTCAATATATATTTTGGTGCCGCTAACTTGGTACACGTAATTTTTTTACGTCATAAACTGTAATGGCATTTTCACGTGTACCTTAATATTATTTTCGGTACACGTTAACGTGCACCTAGACACAGCGAATTAAATATCAAAATTGTGATACAGAGCTAATTCCCAAACGCACCCATGGCTATCCGGTTTTCCTAGGGCAGCAACGAAAACAAAAAGCTCGCCGAAACCAGAGGCTAATCTTCTCCGACGCAAGAAATCCTTAGTTTTATGCAACGCAATTTTCATGTGGCAGATAAAATGTTCCATGTTAAATTGAGCATGCGGGGGCCAACAAATGTAGCGAAGCTGGTTTAGCAGTTTCTAGCGCTTCCTAACGGACCTAGACGTGAATCACACAAAATCAGCACAGTAAACCAAAAAGAAAATACACCTATGTTAAGGTTGATAACGGTCACGGTTACGTGTAGTAAAAATAACTGCTCCACCAATACAGGAAGCCGGAAACACTTCCAAACATTCGACAACAAAAATAAATGGAAAATAAATCCTCAAAAAAAGGCATCATGACCGACGCCGACGCTCAAACGACTTTGCTTGCTGGCTAGCAGAAAGGAAGTGAAACCATCAGTTTTGAAAGCTACAGAGTGAACGATAGCTCTACTATTCAAAATTCCATTGAACTAATAATGAAAAGAAGCAGGCATAAATTCACATGGACAATCTAAGCCGCAAACACCAAAATAGAAAGTGGCTGCTACACCTGCAGCGGAACGGTTTTTCTTGGTTTAATTGAGAAATCAACATAATAAGCAGCCATTCTTGCCGTTGCAACTAAACTGGTTGATAAGAGTGTCTGTGGTTGTGTTAACGTCAGAAGTTCACCGGCATTATTAGAAAAGTAGGAAATTATTTTTTCTTTAAATAATTTATATATGGGTTTGCTGACTAGTAAGTAATTTTCCCTGACACACCTTGGTAATACCACATAAGTAAGTAAATATTTCAAGACCCTAACAGATCTATCGCTAAATTTTATTTAATTTATATAGGGCAAGAACAGTTGAGTACTATCTTTTGTGCTTATTAAAATCATATAGAGCCGTATTTGATCCGATTACGCATACGGAAAGTAAACTTGGTTATTTTAGTTACTGCCGTTTCATAGTAATACAATATATATTGTCTTTATAAGCTCAGTTGATAATAAGGGAGACAACAATTTGAAAACCCATCTTGCTGACACCTTACTCATACTCAATATAATATATGGTACAGCATTGTCAGCACACTAGATTCGAATATTTACAATGCTGTAGCGACTGTTGCCAGGAGACCCGAGGCAATGGAAAAACTTATTATTGAGGGAAAAGTCGACGGCCGAAGGCCAAGGGGACGTTCCCCATCCCGATGGGTGGATCAACTAAGGAACTTGACCGGGGAGAGCTTACAAGAAGCAGCCCATCACGCCTAGAACAGGAAATCCTGGAGGCAAGCTATCAACAGACTTGCAACATGATGTCACCACACCCTTACGTAGGGTTAGACCAGAAGAGAGAGCGACTGTTGAGATATTCATACGACAATCCTCAAGAACCATGGCTTCCACTTTCTTGTATCTGCAGGTTGCTTATACAGGTCTTCCACTTCTAGGGCCATCTTCTATGAATTCTTGTCCCCATCAAATCTGTTTTAATCAGAACCTGGAATTATGGAATACGACAGAGCATCGTCTCTATACACCGTGATCTATCAACCCTGAATTATTTTCGGATTGTTGCCTTCTTTTGTAAAACACTTGATTACAAGACTCATTTTCAAATCCAAAAATCATAATAGACGAAACTCAAATTTTGCACGTACCTATGAGAGACATATCACTATTTGACATTAAAATCTGAAGTACCGTAAAACTAGGTGAGTTTGACCCATTTTTAACAAATAATTTAATGCACATCTTTTGTATTTAGATTTAGGTCTGCATTGAACGTGTATTTATTTAACTGACACTAAGGCCCTGAACACACGGGATTCTTTTTCCCAGATTCGGAATGCGGGATACAGAATCTGAGTCTGTTCAGACACGGCGACTGAATCTCAGAAGCGGGCCTTCAGTCACTTGCAGTGCCGTGCTGTTATGGACCTAGCATTGCTGTTCTTTGTTTCTGTAGAATTAGTCTAGAAGTGCTGTATTTAAAGTCAGGGATTGGGCTCTACTAAGCTAATCAATTTTTCATTGTCAAATAATGTACATTCTATCATCGTTGTATAGTAAGGAACGCCTTGCTTATTCGATTTAAATAGAAGTTGAAGAAAATCTGCTACGCCTATGACATGATATCATATGTTCTGGCTGGCAAAAGTAGGCGAGTCCATGCCGTGGTACACGTGGACTCATATCCTTTATATGCTCCAATGGTAAATCGGTATCCGAGATACAGAATGTGTCGTCGGCGGCCGAAATGGAGAGATACGATTGCTGTGCTTGAGCATCGTTTGGAAAATTATATTAGCTTTCAGGGCGATTACGTTGAAAAATAAATGTTGATTCAAGCGTCTGTTTATTTCTTTATATGTTAAGCTGCGAATGCTTTGATCATCCCTCGTATGTTTACAACTGAAGCCAAAATTGCTGATCCAGCTTAATAGCTTGACAATCTACTACACCTAATTATGTTAATTGTTTGCAAGTGAATTTATTTCATGATTTTCATTTTAGAAAAAATTAATTTCGAAAAATGAATGTTATTAAAAAGTAGAACATGCTTGGTACTTATTACTAGTACTACTTACCAATATGTTGAAGCAAAACGAAAAGATTACTTTATTATCGTACACCAAAGACTAGATCACCAAACTACTCTTCTCCTTCTGAACTCTGAATTCTAACTACATGCTCTTACAAAGAATAGCTTTGTCAAACAAGTTTCAACATGCAGATGTTAGCATAAGCCACATGCATGAATCATATTGCACAGTAATGCATTTTAGGGGTAGTTAACCTTGAGGTCGCAATTACATTTGTACTCATAATTACATATGTAATCATCTTTAGCCCTGTAGTTGAATACACCTTAAAATAGTATTTGATTACTTTTGATATAATTACAATTACTTGTGTAATCACATAAAAACGAGTACTAATTACAAATACATTTCAAAAATATACTTGATTCCAATTACAAACCATTGGTTAGTAAAAGTAATCAACTACAAGTACTAATTACTTAAAATGTAATTAATTACTGCAATTCGTTACATTTGTAATGGATTACTTCCCAGTTCTGGTAACATATCTGTAACGTTGACCGGCAGTAGAGTACCTATAGGCGTTCTGGACCAAAATGTGTCACTGCGCAGGTTTTCTGCGCAGGTGTCTGCGCAGGTGTCTGCGCAGGTTTGCGCGCGCAGGTTTGTCAAGGTCGTTGGTCTAGCCGGGGGTCACGGGTCTAGCCGGGGTCAAGGTCACGGGCCTTACCTAGGTCACGTGCCACTTCCGGGAATTTTTTGGGTTAAAAGTGTAGTTTTTGAAATTTTCCCACGCTCGAGCGTCTGGGATGCAGACATGTCTATTCTTGCAGGATGTTATCAGTAAATCAGAAGCTATTGTTACGCTTATCAAAATTTTCTCAGGCTCGACCGGATGTGAGTCATCGTCTAAGTACGCAGACATGTCTATTCTTGCAGGATGTTATCAGTAAATCAGAAGCTATTGTTACGCTTATCAACATTTTCTCAGGCTCGACCGGATGTGAGTCATCGTCTGACAGACATGTCCATTCTTGCAGGATGTTATTGAACAATGGCATCCATTGTTTTAAAATCAGCACGAAATTCGAGAACAATGAAGCTATTGTTGTCTGGAGATTAAAATGTGCAAAGCTGGTAAAAAATAAACCGAATTAATTGTGGTCTAATAGTATATATCGAATTATTTCCACATAAAAAAGATGCAATATAAAAATCCAAACCATTTTAAATATCTTGTTAGGTTTTTGTTTTATTACGCGTTCGACGAGATGTATGTCTGGATATTTAACTTGAATAGGCCGATTGGAAGCATCTTTTAGTAGATAGGTAATGTGTTCTATCCCACTGGAGGACTGTTTAAACGGTAGACAGTATATAACATAATACAAAAGTGTTGGGGTGTTAGAGACATTGTTTGTAAGCAAAGTAAATATTACGTGTTGTTTCCTGTACTTTATTAAATACACAGTCTCGAGCCGATAGTTATTTATTTCGCTTGGATTTATGTACAGCATCCCTCACTTTAGCAGGAAGCAAGTTCCTAAAGAAATATTATTATGCTGTAGAGATTTACAGGTTACAGTTCGGAGTTAAAAATTTTGGATATTAGCAACAGTACCATTTAATTGCATATTGTTTTCTTTTACCAAATTTTAGATTCGATAGGTTCGAAAGCACTGCTAACAGACAGACAGAAAACTTGTAATGCAGCTGCCAAACCGGGCCTTGTCAAATACCGAACAGCAATATATATTAGTAAAAAATACCCTTCAGTTAGCAGGTTTGATGTAGTTTTAGCCAATCTTATACACATTCCAGCAGTAAACTCTGGTAGGAAGCTAACACACACATAAGTACGGTGGGTCTTAGACAGCAGAATTTTATAATACAAAACAGGGGCGATAAAATAATCGTGTCTACCACCCGACATTTTTCAGTTTATCCGATTCGGCAACTTTCGCATATCGCAAAACAGACACCTTCTTTGTTCCTGTGTTGGCATCTTGGCTTTAAGAATGTTATGGTTTATTTACATCTTGTGTTAGCGCCCTTGGTTTTAAGAACGTTATGTAAATGAATATTTTATAGAATTTGGAAAACTAAAGAATATATTAGCAGATAATACAACTTATTTTAAAAACGCGAGGTTTATAAATACAATACAGCAAACCATAAAAGTTGGTTTTTGTTGTATAAGCAAGCCAATCCGGTAGAGAGATATTTAAGAGGGGTGATAAAATACTTAAAGAAAATATTAGCAGATAATACATTTGAAAAATCTGCACGACTAATACTCAAGATTATTACAATTAGAGACTGCAGACAAAAGGTAAGATATCAAAATTTTAAAATAAAGCCCTGAAAATAAGAACTAAATAAAACCAAATAAAAGCTATTAGGCCACAACAATACTCTAATTAATAAGGATGCTATACACGATATCCAACGGCGAGGGACAGTTCATTTTTATCGCATAAAAAACTTATTGCTTAGAAATCAGGTCCAGATACCTGTTTAATGGAAAACATTTTCTTGAATTTTCTTTAAGTCGTTAGGTTGACTGTGCCAAGTTTCCACGAAAAAACTAAAGCTCCTACAGGCCAGATTCTTGAATCAAGTAAATAATACAGCAAGGCATAAAACTTGGTTTTTGCAATATAAGACATCCGCAAGCCAATCCTAAACTGGTAGTTTTAAATAGCAGAATTTTATAATACAAAACGAAGCGATGAAATAGTCGTCTGTTGATCATATTTTTGTAGCCACCCAGCATCTTTCAGTTTTTATAAGTTATCCTATCATCTCCTTGGTTGCAGGTGTTAATAGAGACTATATTTGCGTGTCGCCAGATGTCAGACCTGTCAAGACTTGTGGATGTGAGCGTCTGGGAATGTGCAAGGTTGCTAAAAATGAACCGGATGTCTGGGGTTTCTGAGCAGGTCTGCGCGGGGGTCTGCGCGAGGGTTTGGCGGTAAATTCAAATTCTGCGTAGGTTTTGGCGGTAAATTCAAATTCTGAGCATTATTTTGACGGTGAATTTTAAATTATGATCAGGTTTTTGGCGGGAAAATCTGGGAGTGTACAAGGTTGCTAAAATGTATGGGGTCTTTGTCTGAGAAATTTACACCAGATGTAGTTAATGACCTCCATTATCAGTGTCTATAAATTTGGTAGACAGGCAGACCAACAGGCAGGCAGACAGACAGGCAGACCGACAGTCAGGCAGACAAACAGACAGACAGGCAGACAGGCAGGTGGACAGACAGACAGACAGACAGACAGACAGACAGACAGACAGACAGACAGACAGACAGACAGGCAGGCAGGCAGGCAGACAGGCGGGCAAGCAGGCAGGCAGGCAGGCAGGCAGGCAGACAGACAGACAGACAGACAGACAGACAGGCAGACCGACAGGCAGACAGACAGACAGACAGACAGACAGACAGACAGACAGACAGGCAGACAGACAGACAGGCAGGCAGACAGACAGACAGACAGACAGACAGACAGACAGACAGACAGACAGACAGACAGACAGACAGACAGGCAGGCAGGCAGACAGGCAGACAGGCAGGCAGACAGACAGGCAGGCAGACAGACAGACAGACAGACAGGCAGGCAGACAGACAGACAGGCAGGCAGACAGACAGACAGACAGACAGACAGACAGACAGACAGACAGACAGACAGACAGGCAGGCAGGCAGACAGGCAGACAGGTAGGCAGGCGGGCAGGCAGACAGGCAGGCAGGCAGGCAGGCAGACAGGCAGACAGGCAGGCAGACAGACAGGCAGGCAGACTGACAGACAGACAGACAGACAGACAGACAGACAGGCAGACAGACAGACAGGCAGGCAGACAGACAGACAGACAGACAGACAGACAGACAGACAGACAGACAGACAGGCAGGCAGGCAGACAGGCAGACAGGCAGACAGGCAGGCAGGCGGGCAGGCAGACAGGCAGGCAGGCAGGCAGACAGGCAGACAGGCAGGCAGGCAGGTAGGCATTCTTAACACCATTTATTGTACAGAATGTGAGCAGTAATAGAAATAGGTGTGAGAGAGATGCCTGTGCCAGTTAAGTATAAGTGTCCAAAATGTAAAGGGGAAACCGATCAAGAAGGACGAAAATGTATTGCTTGCACATTGCACGAACATATGAAAGAAAACAGTGGTGGTAAACATTATCCTCAATCATATTTCAGACAATTCTAGCGAATAACTGAACTTAGCTTGGTGGACGCTATCGCCATGAATTTGATTCTTATATATACATCTAACAATTCTGATATCTATCATTTGATAAGAAACTGTTGACGTGTGAACTAGTTTGAATCTGTCAGTCTCTCTAACTGTCTAGCTGTTTACCTGTCTAGTTGTTTACCTGTCTAGCTGTCTACCTGTCTAGCTGTCTACCTGTCTACCAGTCTACCAGTCTACCAGTCTACCTGTCTGGCTGTCTACCGCTTACATACTTGTGACAATAATGAAAACGAAAGTAGCAAAGCAACTTATTAAACTAAAAATATTATAAGACAGAAAGTTCGAGCTCTTAAGGAGGGTAAGTTGGTGCAACAACAGCTCCTTGGTAAATTTTTTAAACCTGTTACCGAACAAATACAAAGTGTTGCAGAAGAAATACAATTATGATGATGATAAATATAATCTTAAAAGAAAAACTAAATACGATTATGACGCGGATGATGACGATGATGAATATATCAATATATCAAATCCTCCAACTAAATACGATTATGACGCGGATAATGACGATGATGAATATATCAATATATCAAATCCTCCAATTAAATACGATTATGACGCGGATGATGACGATGATGAATATATCAATATATCAAATCCTCCAAAACTAGAATTATTTACACCAAAACCGGCTGATGAAGTATTGTGTGAATCCTCCGAAGATGAACCTAATACAAATATAGCAAACAAATTTCAGCCGCAAGCTATAAGTTCTTTCTTAGAGCAGTATGACGAACTTCCTAGGAAATATGTAAGCACTTATCTTATAGAAAGACCAAATCTAAGGAGGTATGGAATTAGATATGATTTTGATAAAAACCAATTTTATTTTGGTGGAGATGAGTTAGATATAAAGGGATCAGATATAATTGTTAAAGATGTGCACTATGAAGGTACGCCTGGTTTGTACGAATTACTATTTAAAAACGATCCTCAAATAACTACAACGCTGACAGATAGAGCAAATTATAATGATATCATAAACAGAACAAATGCAGCGCATAGAAATTTTGATAAAAATGATCAGAAGGTAGGTTTCAACCAAGCGAAATACAAGAAATTTATAAAATCTAACCTGTCATCATCACCCACGCCATCATCGATATCGTTACGGACTACAAAGCTTACTGGTAAAGGTATGCAGCAAATGTATAAACAAGTTAGCAATAAACTGTTGGATTATGTTTACTGGGATGATCCGAACGAATTAGTTGATCGATTAAAGTTACTGTATGCCTCTCAAGCATCTGGCCATACAACTCATATAAATGAAATTGTTAGTATAATAGAAGAGTAAAAAGAGGCAGGAATAATTGAATAAATCCAGTTCGGAAACAGCACGAAGAGATCCTCCAGACAGAGATGACAACAACACCTCTACCACAATAATTAACTAGTGTATAACATATATTTGTAATAATTTTATACATGTACATTAGACAAATAAAATACAATTATATTTACAATTGTCGTTTTATTACACCGTCGTGCCCATAAAACCGTTACAGGAACAGCTGTCTACCTGTCTAGCTGCCTGCCTGCCTGCCTGTCTGTCTGTCTGTCTGTCTGTCTGTCTGTCTGTCTGTCTGTCTGTCTGTCTGTCTGTCTGTCTGTCTGTCTGTCTGTCTGTCTGTCTGTCTGTCTGTCTGTCTGTCTGTCTGTCTGTCCACCTGCCTGTCTGCCTGTCTGTCTGCCTGCCTGTTGGTCTGCCTGTCTGTCTGTCTACCAAATTTATAGACACTGATAATGGAGGTCATTAACTACATCTGGTGTAAATTTCTCAGACAAAGACCCCATACATTTTAGCAACCTTGTACACTCCCAGATTTTCCCGCCAAAAACCTGATCATAATTTAAAATTCACCGTCAAAATAATGCTCAGAATTTGAATTTACCGCCAAACCCTCGCGCAGACCCCCGCGCAGACCTGCTCAGAAACCCCAGACATCCGGTTCATTTTTAGCAACCTTGCACATTCCCAGACGCTCACATCCACAAGTCTTGACAGGTCTGACATCTGGCGACACGCAAATATAGTCTCTATTAACACCTGCAACCAAGGAGATGATAGGATAACTTATAAAAACTGAAAGATACTTACTCTTCACTGCTGATATACCAATTACACCGAACACAGAAATGGGAACATTCGCAGATGATACTGCCATCCTCGCGTGCGATGAAGACCCTCTAGCTGCTACAAGATTACTGCAAGAACACATACATTTATTAGAAGACTGGCTCGACAAATGGCGAATTAAGGTGAATGAAAATAAGTCAGTACATATAACATTTACAATGCGAAGGGGAATATGCCCTCCTGTTACTATAAATAATATTGCTATACCACAATCTGAAGAAGTGACGTATCTGGGTTTACACTGGGACAAAAGGCTAACTTGGAAAAAACACATAAAAAAGAAGCGCAAAGCCATGGATCTGAAAGTCAAAAAAATGTACTGGCTACTAGGTCGGAAATCACCCTTAGCAACTGAGAGTAAACTACTAATATATAAAACCATCTTACGACCTATTTGGACATATGGATGTGAGCTGTGGGGCTGCGCTAGCTATTCTAACGTAGACATAATCCAAAGATTTCAATCCAAGACAATAAGAACCCTTATGGATGCTCCATGGTACGTGACGAACCTCACCCTACATACCGACTCCAACACCCCTTACGTACGTGACGTAATTACGGAACGGGCGACCAGACATCATGATAGGCTTACATACCATCCAAACGACATCGTCCAACCACTTACGCTACAACCGAACTTTCGACGATTAAAGCGGAAATGGCCTTGGGACTTACAAACTAACGTGAATCCTCCAGTGTGAAATCATCATCCTCAATCAATAGGTTGAGGAAACGGCGAGGAAGCACCAGTGGGTGCCAACCTCATCAAGCCAATTAACATTATCAACAGATTAGCTCATAGAATCATGTATAGTTCTGATTGCTGATGTACTATGTTTTCAATAAAAAAAAAAAAAAAAGTTTACTCGATCTTTTATTTGTCTAATTACATAAATTGTTCTTGATAACTTAATTGAAAGATTGTCAACATGTGCTTGCCAAGTTAGTTTGTTATCCAAGGTAAGGCCTAAAAATTTGACGGTTTCACAGATATTTTGTTTATTTGAAAATAGTAAAGTGGTGGTTTTATTTTGGTTTAAACAAAGCTTATTTGCCTGGAACCAATCTGAGGCTTGGTTGATAATGTTGGTTTGTAACTGATTGACTAGAGTTTCATCTTCTACGTGGTTTGCAAAGGTCGTATCGTCTGCAAATAAAGTCGTGAAAACTGGGATGGCATTAGGCAAATCGTTAACATAGATTGAAAATAATAACGGTCCCAATACACTTCCTTGTGGGACACTATGTTGAATTGAAAACATCTGGCTATACTGACCTTTGCAAAATACACATTGAGATCTGTCAGATAAGTAAGATGACATTAGTTTTAAAGTTACTCCCCTGCAACCGTAATACTCCAGTTTATCGTGGTTCCAAAAAAACTCATTCGCAGCATGCCATGATCAAATTCATGTTTGCCGTAACTTGATATATACCAATTGAAGTAAATTAACTACCATAAGTCAGAGAGAACTAAATTACATCTTGACCTTGAATTATTTTCCTAAAAATATACAATATACATTTATTTATTTAAAATCAAATAAAATAATAGCGTAGTATTGAGGCTATCACAATATATTGAAATGGTATTAAGCCCACAACTTGGCTCTGTTTGCAATGCAAAATATTCAACCAAGCCAATAAACCACAGAGTTGGGATATTTTATATAATTGCAATTTTAAACAGTAATAAAAGTATTAAATGCATTGGTAATGAGATGCGAGAAACAGTAATTAGTCGGATAAAGGCACGCAAAAGCAAAACATATTTCGGAGGGTTTGAATTTGGTTTTTGAATAAACTAATATAATTAAAATGATAGGTCTGTGCATATGTAAAGCCAGACCAAATGAAAGTAATTGACACAAAAGGTTATGTGCTCAGTTGAGCGTAGTTATCAATGAAAGCAAAGGACAGTGAAAATTGTGAGCAAGCTAAAGGGTAGATGAACATAAGGATAATGAGCAATCCTGAATGTAGACAACAGAAGAGAAGCAAGTGACGTGAAAATGATGGACTCGGATACCAGTGTATTAAAAACAAAGTGCAAAAGAGCAGAGCAGTGACATTAAAAAAAAACGTTTGTGAGTGCAACGCTAAAGAACAATACTAGTTATAAGCAAAAGACAATATTTTCGTTTTAAGAAAATGTTAGATTTGTAATTTATGTAATCAAACTTTACTCCATTTGTGGTTAATATTATCAAAACTAATTTTCAATTAATAGTAGAAGAACACCGTATCATAGCAACCGGAAGCTTTTTTGTTATTAACGGAAAGAACAATTGAAAATAGAAATTAATGTAGCTGATCGAATTCGTGCTCCATATTTAGCTAATGTCTTATGAGAATAAACGTGTTTTTCCAATTATAAAAAGTGGTCCAATTTATTGCTCAAGTGTCAGTGTACCTGTGGGAACGTTTGCAGCAGTTTACATGACGTAAAAGTTAAATTTTCCAATCTTATCATCCAGTGGACATCGGGAACCGATCAACTGGACTTTACGATCTTCGACTACTACCAAAATTAGCAGCGAAACCCAGACGTCAGCGGGGTCTGCTAAAACGTCGCTTTCAACATCTGCACCCAGGGGAGCGACTCCAGCAGAGCCAGAGGCAGAAAACCGGGGGCGTCATCTGCGAGCAGCATCGAAGCGAACTTTACAAGGTAGGATCCATCTGTAATTTTAAGAGTTGCCGTTCGGAAAGCTATGTAAATTCGAGATTGAACCTTACTCAAAAGGCATAGCATTTTTGTAAGGGTCCTGCTACGCCGTAATTTTCAAAAATCGAATGGCGTCATCCGGTTTTACAAAATTTCGAGAGTCTACGTCATCCTAATAATAAAGGCGATGTTTTAATTCTTGTCAAGCGGGAATATTCGAATTATTTACCTGACGTTTTCTTACATTATTTCACGATTTTAAACGTTCAAATACACGTTGTACTCACAAACCGTTTTGTGTTTATCTGTTAATTTATGAGGTTGTGAAATATCTACTAAGAACGAGCAAATGAGCTACGTTGAGACAAATAACCTAAAATTTGAGAATATAGTCCATTTCAGAACGTAACCCTGAGATAAGCAGTTTTCGTGTTTGCCGTGAACTAAGCGTATTAGATATTGCATTTAAATAAAATAGAAAGAGGGGCAATCAACAATTTTATTTGTGCAATTAATTATTACATTCCATTTAACTAGCCTTAAATTAATGACAGGCCAAGCATATTATTTTTCTAAATTAAAAATAGCCTTTGCAGTTAGGCAATTCATTACAATATATCAGCTCAACAAGACGTGGTGTCCCAGGGCTTCTATGATTTTTCTCACTTCTTCCTATCAATCACAGCTTGTTCCCAGTTTGCTATGCTGAGTTCAGCCAGGTCCTTCTGTACACTATCTAACCACTTGCATTTTCGTCTGCCCCTTCTTCTTCCTTTAATACCACCTTTCAGCATTTTATTTGTTGTTCGGGATTCTGGAAGCCTGTATATATGTCCCAACCAGCGCATTTGTTGTGCTTGAACTGTTGATGTAATGCTTGGTTGTCCGTAGAGTTCCATTAATTCCCTACTTAGCTTTCTCTCTCATTTTTTCTTTACTTTTTTCCTCCGTAAATTCGCCTAAGTATTTTTATCTCCCATATTTCTAATCTATTTACTGCACTTCTATTTCACTCCCGTATAGAACCACTGGTTTAACAACTGTTTGATATGCCTGCAATTTTGCTTTTACAGACACACCTTTTGACTTAAGTATGTTTAAAGGGGCTCCCACACTTTTGTTACCTTTATTTAGTCTTCCCCCAATGTCTGCACGTTCGTCACTATTGCTAGCTAGCACCACCCCACGTAAGTTCTTCCACTTTTTCCTTTATACTAGTTATACGTATAGTCAGGCCACCCTCTTGTGATGATCTTCTTCTTCTAATTAACATGTACTTAGACTTGCTTTCATTGATCTGTTATCCTTCTTTTCTTGCAACTTTTTTCTAATCGTTGTACTACTTCTCTCAACTCATATTTAGTTCTTACGATTATCTCTACATCGTCGGCATGTCACACATTGATGTCAGTGTTATAGAATCTTGCCTTGCGTATATATTTTACTTTCCCGTATTGTCTTTTCTAAAATTAAATTAAAAACCGTTTGAGATATTACATCACCTTGTCTTAATCCTCGCTTGAACGTAAATCCTTTTGGGATGTCTCCATTTATTATAACTACTGTTTGAGCCTTCCGAAGTCATTTTGAATAATCTCAATAATTTTGTCTGCATTCCAAGTTTACGCATATATTTATACATTCTTTCTCTTCATACCGTATCATACGCCATTTTAAAATCTATAAAAATTATGTGTACATCTATGTTATAATCATAGCTGTTTGCGAGTATCTGGATGATGGTATAAATATGATCATTTACGTCCCTGTTTTGCCTGAACCCGCATTGATAATCACCTAGGACGTGTTCTGCATACTTATTTAATCTGCTCTTTATACAATTTTCCATAATCTTGTATACTACATCTAAAAATGCGATGCTCCTGTAGCTTTCACACATAGTTGCATCACCTTTTTTATATACGGGGACTAAAACCGCTTCCAAACATTTTTCTGGTGTTTTTGCTTCTTTCCGCCCTTTTAAGATAATCTGGTGCAACTGTGCTTGTTATTTGTCACCTTCTTCTTTAATCTGCTTTCACCCGCACTTTTATTACTCGTTTGTTGTTTTATTATGCTTTTGACTTCTTCTAAACTTGATTCCTTTATTTCCTGATCTAAATCTTCCATTGTTTCTCTTTCGGGTATGTTTCAGTTGTTCCTGTGTTGGCAGTTTTTCACAATATTGTGACCACTTGTTTAATATTACTTTGCTACGGATAGTTTGTAGCTTCGCTGGTTGAATTTTATTTCTAAGTATTAGCACATGATCTCAGTTGGTAATTTCGCATACTTTAATAAAGACCTAGCTAGTTGTATTTTAGTTTTAAGATTTCATTATAATTAATAGGCGATTTCGCATGCAATTTCCCCAATCAGTAACTAGATTTCATCATCTGAATTTATTCTGCCCAATTCTAGTTACATTGGCGTCTGGTGGTTAGGCAACTTTATGGGCATTTATTATAAATTAATTCCCTGGCCTGGTTTGTTGCAATTGCAGTTCGGTTATCTCTTGGTGCAGTGCAACTTTTCAGGAAGTTTTTTGTAGTTCCTTTTCCCCAAAAATTTGAAAAGTTCCTGATATCCTGGAATTTGTGGAACACATGATCGAGTTCACACATTCTTTCCCATTTAAAATTTCGTGCAAGCTGGTTGTACCCCGGTTCTGTGCTCTATTTATGAGCTAATTGTCTTGCTACATTGAGGATCTATAAATACAAGTGCCCTTTTATGAAGTTCGTGGGTTTACTTACGTGTATGTCGCCACGGCGGATTTATTGGAGCCAGCATTTTTCTTGCACATCCACCCTGGCTACTCTTTGGCTCTAGGTAAGCTGACGATTGCCCGGCTTTATAATCGAGGGTTTATTTGGGAATTTTTGTACGTTTTTAGCCAAATTTCGATAGGACACAAATTTTGATGGGACTCCAATTTTACTGGGGCCCGAATCTTTAAACTAATTCGGCATCTAACAAGATCTCGAAGCAATAACTGTAACTGCATTATTATGGAAGCAAGAGCTAAGGCACTTATACGAGATTAATCGAATAATTAATTAAAATTATCTATCTCCATCGACGTTGTATAACCGCTATCTTCGGATGGTTGGGATGTGGAATACAGGATTAGACGCCGCGAAGTACGGAATAGCTTTATGTTGACGATTTACAAATGCGACACAAATAAGTACCAGAATTCCAAAGAAAATGTCTCTATGCCCCTCCTAGCAATTGCATGTTGAATTTACATTAAGATAGCGTTAAACAAGAGCAGTTGCGACTTCCGAGGACTTTAATAATATGGACAATTTAGCACAACTGGCTGTCGAAATTACGCTCTGAGATGTTCGTCGTGTGTGTAATTTTTAAATAATGCACTTGCTAATGGCCACATGGAAACATGAAGCTTGACGTGCAGTACTGGTGTATTTTACGAGTACAATAATTGCAACTAAAATATCTCTTCCCCCCTCGTAGCAATTGGATGCATAATTTGCATTAAGATAACGTTTAAGAAGAGCAGTTGCGACTTCCGCGGACTTTTCATTATATTTTAATATATTTTAACCGAATTCTTGGCACCCATCAGGCACAATATGGTCGATTTATTACAGCTGGCTGTCGAAATAACGCTCTGCGATGTTCGTCGTGTGTGTATTTTTTAGATTATGCATTTGCTAATGGTCACTTGGAAACATAAAAGTTGCAGTGCACTTCTGGTGTATTTTACGAGTACCAGAATTGCAAATAAAATATCCCTATGCCTCTCCTAGCTATTGGATGCAGGATTTGCATTAAGATAGCGTTTAACAAGAGCAGTTGCGACTTACGCGGACTTTTCATTATATTTTAATATATTTTATCAGAATTCATGGCACCATCAAGCACAATATGGTCGATTTATTACAGCTGGCTGTCGAAATAACGCTCTGCGATGTTCGTCGTGTGTGTATTTTTTAGATTATGAATTTGTTAATGGTCACATGGAAGCATAAAGCTTGACGTGCACTTCTGGAGTATTTTACGAGTACCAGAACTGCAAAAAAATATCCCTATACCCCTCCTAGCTATTGGATGCTGAATTTGCATTAAGATAGCATTTAACAAGAGCAACTGCGACTTCCGCGAACTTTTAACTATATTTTAATATATTTTATCCGAATTCCTGGCACACATCAAGCACAATGTGAACAATATAGTACATCTGGCTGTCGAACTAACGCTCTGTGATGTTCGTCGTGTGTGTATTTTCTAGATTATACATTTGCTAATTGTCACATAAAAACATAAAGCTTGACGTGCACTTATGGTGTATTATGACTACCAGAATTGCAAAGAAAATATCCCTATGCACCTCCTAACAATTGGATGCTGAATATGCATTAAGATAGCGTTTAACAAGAGCAGTTGCGACTTCCGTGGACTTTTTATTATATTTTGATAGAATTTATCCGTATTCATGGCACCCATCAGGCACAATATGGTCGATTTGCTACAGCTGGCTGTCGAAATAACGCTCTAAAATGTTCGTCGTGTGTGTGTATTTTTTAGATTATGCATTTGGAAATTGACACATGGAAACATAAAGCTTGAAGTGCACTTCTGATGTATTGTGCGAGTACCAGAATTGCAAAGAAAATATCTCTATGCTGCTTCTAGCATTGGGATGCATAATTTGCATTAAGATAACGTTTAACAAGAGCAGTTGCGACTTCCGCGGACATTTCATTATATTTTAATATATTTCATCCGAATTCATGGCATCCATCAAGCACAATGTTAACGATTTATTACAGCTGGCTATCGAAATAATGCTCTGTGATGTTCGTCGTGTGTGTTTTTTTTTAGATGATGCATTTGGAAATGGCCACATGGAAACATAAAGCTTGACGTGCACTTCTGGTGTACTTTACGAGTACCAGAATTGCAAAGAAAATATCTGTATGTCGGTTCAAGCAATTGAATGCTGAATTTGCATTAAGATAACGTTTAACAAGAGCAGTTGCCACCTCGGCGAACTTTTCATTATATTAATACATTTTATGCAATTCACCCATAACACAATATGGTCGATTTATTACAGCTGGCTATCGAAATAACGCCCGGAGATGTTTGTCGTATGTGTATTTTATAGATTATGCATTTGCTAATGGTCGTGGGCGTGCAGTTCTGGTGTATTTTACGAGTACCAAAACTGCAAAGAAAATACCTCTATGCCCTTTCTAGCAATTGGATGCTGAATTTGCATTAAGATAAAGTTTAACAAGAGCACTTGCGACTTCCGCGGACTTTTTATTATATTTTATTATACTTTATCCGTAGTTCTGGCACCCATCAGGCACAATGTGGTCAATTTATTACAGCTGACTGTCTAAATAAGTCTCTGAAATTTTCGTCGTATGTGTATTTATTAGAACATACACTTGCAAATGGCCACATGGAAACATACAGCTTGACGTGCACTTCTGGTGTATTTTGCGAGTACCAGAATTGCAAATAAAATATCTCCATGCTGCTTCTAGCAATTGGATGCTGAATTTGCCTTAGGATAACGTTTAACAAGAGCAGTTGCGACTTCCGCGGACTTTTCATTATATTTTAATATATTTTTTCCGAATTCATGGCACCCATCAGGCACAATATGGTCGATTTATTACAGCTGACTGTCTAAATAACGCTCTGAAATGTTCGTCGTGTGTGTATTTTTTAGAAGATGCACTTGCAAATGGCCACATGGAAACATACAGCTTGACGTGCACTTCTGGTGTATTTTGCGAGTACCAGAATTGCAAAGAAAATATCTCTATGCTGCATTAGCAATTGCATGCTGAATTTGCATTAGGATAACGTTTAACAATATCAGTTGCGACTTCCGCGGACTTTTCATTATATTTTATTATATTTTATCCGAATTCATGGCATCCATCAGTCACAATATGGTCGATTTATTACAGCTGACTGTCTAAATAACGCTCTGAAATGTTCGTCGTGTGTGTATTTTTTAGAAGATGCACTTGCAAATGGCCACATGGAAACATACAGCTTGACGTGCACTTCTGGTGTATTTTGCGAGTACTGGAATTGCAAAGAAAATCTCTCTATGCCGCTTCTAACAATTGGATCCTAAATTTGCATTAAGATAACGTTTAACAAAAGCAGTTCGATTTCCGCGGACTTCTCATTATATTTTATCCGAATTCATGGCACCCATCAGGCACAATATGGTCGATTTATTACAGCTGACTGTCTAAATAACGCTCTGAAATGTTCGTCGTGTGTGTATTTTTTAGAAGATGCACTTGTAAATAGCCACATGGAAACATACAGCTTGACGTGCACTTCTGGTGTATTTTGCGAGTACCAGAATTGCAAAGAAAATATCTCTATGCTGCTTCTAGCAATTGGATGCTGAATTTGCATTAAGATAACGTTTAACAAGAGCAGTTGCGACTTCCGCGGACTTTTCATTATATTTTAATATAGTTTATCCGAATTCATGGCACCCATCAGGCACAATATGGTCGATTTATTACAGCTGACTGTCTAAATAACGTTCTGAAATGTTTGTCGCGTGTGTATTTTTAGAAGATGCACTTGCAAATGGTCACATGGAAATATACAGCTTGACGTGCACTTCTGGTGTATTTTGCGAGTACCAGAATTGCAAAGAAAATATCTCTATGCTGCTTCTAGCAATTGCATGCTGAATTTGCATTAGGATAACGTTTAGCAAGAGCAGTTGCGACTTCCGCGGACTGTTCATTATATTTTAATATATTTTATCCGAATTCATGGCACCCATCAGGCACAATATGGTCGATTTATTACAGCTGATTGTCTAAATAACGCTCTGGAATGTTCGTCCTGTGTGTATTTTTTAGAAGATGCACTTGCAAATGGCCACATGGAAACATACAGCTTGACGTGCACTTCTGGTGTATTTTGCGAGTACTGGAATTGCAAAGAAAATCTCTTTATTCCGCTTCTAACAATTGGATCCTAAATTTATATTAAGATAACGTTTAACAAAATCAGTTGCGATTTCCGCGGACTTTTCATTATATTTTATCCGAATTCATGGCACCCATCAGGCACAATATGGTCGATTTATTACAGTTGACTGTCTAAATAACGCTCTGAAATGTTCGTCGTGTGTGTATTTTTTAGAAGATGCACTTGCAAATAGCCACATGGAAACATACAGCTTGACGTGCACTTCTGGTGTATTTTGCGAGTACCAGAATTGCAAAGAAAATTTCTCTATGCTGCTTTAGCAATTGCATGCTGAATTTGCATTAGGATAACGTTTAACAATATCAGTTGCGACTTCCGCGGACTTTTCATTATATTTTATTATATTTTATCCGAATTCATGGCACCCATCAGGCACAATATGGTCGATTTATTACAGCTGACTGTCTAAATAACGTTCTGAAATGTTTGTCGTGTGTGTATTTTTAGAAGATGCACTTGCAAATGGCCACATGGAAACATACTGCTTGACGTGCACCTCTGGTGTATTTTGCGAGTACCGGAATTGCAAAGAAAATCTCTCTATGCCGCTCCTAACAATTGCATGCTAAATTTGCATTAAGATAACGTTTAACAAAAACAGTTGCGTCTTCCCCGGACTTGTCATTATATTTTAATATATTTTATCCGAATTCATGGCACCCATCAGGCACAATATGGTCGATTTATTACAGCTGACTGTCTAAATAACGCTCTGAAATGCTCCTCGTGTGTGTATTTTTTAGAAGATGCACTTGCAAATGGCCACATGGAAACATACAGCTTCACGTGCACTTCTGGTGTATTTTGCGAGTACCAGAATTGCAAAGAAAATTTCTCTATGCTGCTTCTAGCAATTGGATGCTGAATTTGCATAAAGATAAGGTTTAACAAGAGCACTTGCGACTTCCGCGGACTTTTCATTATATTTTAATATATTTTATCCGAATTCATGGCACCCATCAGGCACAATAGGGTCGATTTATTACAGCTGACTGTCTAAATAACGTTCTGAAATGTTCGTCCTGTGTGTATTTTTTAGAAGATGCACTTGCAAATAGCCACATGGAAACATACAGCTTGACGTGCACTTCTGGTGTATTTTGCGAGCACTGGAATTGCAAAGAAAATCTCTCTATGCCGCTTCTAACCATTGGATCCTAAATTTGCATTAAGATAACGTTTAACAAAAGCAGTTGCGATTTCCGCTGACTTTTCATTATATTTTATCCGAATTCATGGCACCCATCAGGCACAATATGGTCGATTTATTACAGTTGACTGTCTAAATAACGCTCTGAAATGTTCGTCGTGTGTGTATTTTTTAGAAGATGCACTTGCAAATAGCCACATGGAAACATACAGCTTGACGTGCACTTCTGGTGTATTTTGCGAGTACCAGAATTGCAAAGAAAATATCTCTATGCTGCTTCTAGCAATTGGATGCTGAATTTGCATTAAGATAACGTTTAACAAGAGCAGTTGCGTCTTCCGCGGACTTTTCATTATATTTTAATATATTTTATCCGAATTCATGGCACCCATCAGGCACAATATGGTCGATTTAATACAGCTGACTGTCTAAATAACGTTCTGAAATGTTTGTCGTGTGTGTATTTTTAGAAGATGCACTTGCAAATGGCCACATGGAAACATACAGCTTGACGTGCACTTCTGGTGTATTTTGCGAGTACCAGAATTGCAAAGAAAATTTCTCTATGCTGCTTTAGCAATTGCATGCTGAATTTGCATTAGGATAACGTTTAACAATATCAGTTGCGACTTCCGCGGACTTTTCATTATATTTTATTATATTTTATCCGAATTCATGGCACCCATCAGGCACAATATGGTCGATTTATTACAGCTGACTGTCTAAATAACGCTCTGAAATGTTCCTCGTGTGTGTATTTTTTAGAAGATGCACTTGCAAATGGCCACATGGAAACATACAGCTTCACGTGCACTTCTGGTGTATTTTGCGAGTACCAGAATTGCAAAGAAAATTTCTCTATGCTGCTTCTAGCAATTGGATGCTGAATTTGCATAAAGATAAGGGTTAACAAGAGCACTTGCGACTTCCGCGGACTTTTCATTATATTTTATTATATTTTATCCGAATTCATGGCACCCATCAGGCACAATATGGTCGATTTATTACAGCTGACTGTCTAAATAACGTTCTGAAATGTTTGTCGTGTGTGTATTTTTAGAAGATGCACTTGCAAATGGCCACATGGAAACATACTGCTTGACGTGCACCTCTGGTGTATTTTGCGAGTACCAGAATTGCAAAGAAAATCTCTCTATGCCGCTCCTAACAATTGCATGCTAAATTTGCATTAAGATAACGTTTAACAAGAACAGTTGCGTCTTCCCCGGACTTGTTTTATTATTTTAATATATTTTATCCGAATTCATGGCACCCATCAGGCACAATATGGTCGATTTATTACAGCTGACTATCTAAATAACGCTCTGAAATGTTCCTCGTGTGTGTATTTTTTAGAAGATGCACTTGCAAATGGCCACATGGAAACATACAGCTTCACGTGCACTTCTGGTGTATTTTGCGAGTACCGGAATTGCAAAGAAAATATCTCTATGCTGCTTCTAGCAATTGGATGCTGAATTTGCATTAAGATAACGTTTAACAAGAGCAGTTGCGACTCCCGCGGACTTTTCATTATATTTTAATATAGTTTATCCGAATTCATGGCACCCATCAGGCACAATATGGTCGATTTATTACAGCTGACTGTCTAAATAACGTTCTGAAATGTTTGTCGCGTGTGTATTTTTAGAAGATGCACTTGCAAATGGCCACATGGAAACATACAGCTTGACGTGCACTTCTGGTGTATTTTGCGAGTACTGGAATTGCAAAGAAAATCTCTCTATGCCGCTTCTATCAATTGGATCCTAAATTTATATTAAGATAACGTTTAACAAAATCAGTTGCGATTTCCGCGGACTTTTCATTATATTTTATCCGAATTCATGGCACCCATCAGGCACAATATGGTCGATTTATTACAGTTGACTGTCGAAATAACGCTCTGAAATGTTCGTCGTGTGTGTATTTTTTAGAAGATGCACTTGCAAATAGCCACATGGAAACATACAGCTTGACGTGCACTTCTGGTGTATTTTGCGAGTACCAGAATTGCAAAGAAAATTTCTCTATGCTGCTTTAGCAATTGCATGCTGAATTTGCATTAGGATAACGTTTAACAATATCAGTTGCGACTTCCGCGGACTTTTCATTATATTTTATTATATTTTATCCGAATTCATGGCACCCATCAGGCACAATATGGTCGATTTATTACAGCTGACTGTCTAAATAACGTTCTGAAATGTTTGTCGCGTGTGTATTTTTAGAAGATGCACTTGCAAATGGCCACATGGAAACATACTGCTTGACGTGCACCTCTGGTGTATTTTGCGAGTACCGGAATTGCAAAGAAAATCTCTCTATGCCGCTCCTAACAATTGCATGCTAAATTTGCATTAAGATAACGTTTAACAAGAACAGTTGCGTCTTCCCCGGACTTATTTTATTATTTTAATATATTTTATCCGAATTCATGGCACCCATCAGGCACAATATGGTCGATTTATTACAGCTGACTGTCTAAATAACGCTCTGAAATGTTCCTCGTGTGTGTATTTTTTAGAAGATGCACTTGCAAATGGCCTCATGGAAACATACAGCTTCACGTGCACTTCTGGTGTATTTTGCGAGTACCAGAATTGCAAAGAAAATATCTCTATGCTGCTTCTAGCAATTGGATGCTGAATTTGCATTAAGATAACGTTTAACAAGAGCAGTTGCGACTTCCGCGGACTTTTCATTATATTTTAATATAGTTTATCCGAATTCATGGCACCCATCAGGCACAATATGGTCGATTTATTACAGCTGACTGTCTAAATAACGTTCTGAAATGTTTGTCGCGTGTGTATTTTTAGAAGATGCACTTGCAAATGGTCACATGGAAACATACAGCTTGACGTGCACTTCTGGTGTATTTTGCGAGTACCAGAATTGCAAAGAAAATATCTCTATGCTGCTTCTAGCAATTGCATGCTGAATTTGCATTAGGATAACGTTTAACAATATCAGTTGCGACTTCCGCGGACTGTTCATTATATTTTAATATATTTTATCCGAATTCATGGCACCCATCAGGCACAATATGGTCGATTTATTACAGCTGATTGTCTAAATAACGCTCTGGAATGTTCGTCCTGTGTGTATTTTTTAGAAGATGCACTTGCAAATGGCCACATGGAAACATACAGCTTGACGTGCACTTCTGGTGTATTTTGCGAGTACTGGAATTGCAAAGAAAATCTCTCTATGCCGCTTCTAACAATTGGATCCTAAATTTATATTAAGATAACGTTTAACAAACTCAGTTGCGATTTCCGCGGACTTTTCATTATATTTTATCCGAATTCATGGCACCCATCAGGCACAATATGGTCGATTTATTACAGTTGACTGTCTAAATAACGCTCTGAAATGTTCGTCGTGTGTGTATTTTTTAGAAGATGCACTTGCAAATAGCCACATGGAAACATACAGCTTGACGTGCACTTCTGGTGTATTTTGCGAGTACCAGAATTGCAAAGAAAATTTCTCTATGCTGCTTTAGCAATTGCATGCTGAATTTGCATTAGGATAACGTTTAACAATATCAGTTGCGACTTCAGCAGACTTTTCATTATATTTTATTATATTTTATCCGAATTCATGGCACCCATCAGGCACAATATGGTCGATTTATTACAGCTGACTGTCTAAATAACGTTCTGAAATGTTTGTCGTGTGTGTATTTTTAGAAGATGCACTTGCAAATGGCCACATGGAAACATACTGCTTGACGTGCACCTCTGGTGTATTTTGCGAGTACCGGAATTGCAAAGAAAATCTCTCTATGCCGCTCCTAACAATTGCATGCTAAATTTGCATTAAGATAACGTTTAACAAAAACAGTTGCGTCTTCCCCGGACTTGTCATTATATTTTAATATATTTTATCCGAATTCATGGCACCCATCAGGCACAATATGGTCGATTTATTACAGTTGACTGTCTAAATAACGCTCTGAAATGTTCGTCGTGTGTGTATTTTTTAGAAGATGCACTTGCAAATAGCCACATGGAAACATACAGCTTGACGTGCACTTCTGGTGTATTTTGCGAGTACCAGAATTGCAAAGAAAATATCTCTATGCTGCTTCTAGCAATTGGATGCTGAATTTGCATTAAGATAACGTTTAACAAGAGCAGTTGCGTCTTCCGCGGACTTTTCATAATATTTTATTATATTTTATCCGAATTCATGGCACCCATCAGGCACAATATGGTCGCTTTAATACAGCTGACTGTCTAAATAACGTTCTGAAATGTTTGTCGTGTGTGTATTTTTAGAAGATGCACTTGCAAATGGCCACATGGAAACATACAGCTTGACGTGCACTTCTGGTGTATTTTGCGAGTACCAGAATTGCAAAGAAAATTTCTCTATGCTGCTTTAGCAATTGCATGCCGAATTTGCATTAGGATAACGTTTAACAATATCAGTTGCGACTTCCGCGGACTTTTCATTATATTTTATTATATTTTATCCGAATTCATGGCACCCATCAGGCACAATATGGTCGATTTATTACAGCTGACTGTCTAAATAACGTTCTGAAATGTTTGTCGTGTGTGTATTTTTAGAAGATGCACTTGCAAATGGCCACATGAAAACATACTGCTTGACGTGCACCTCTGGTGTATTTTGCGAGTACCGGAATTGCAAAGAAAATCTCTCTATGCCGCTCCTAACAATTGCATGCTAAATTTGCATTAAGATAACGTTTAACAAGAACAGTTGCGTCTTCCCCGGACTTATTTTATTATTTTAATATATTTTATCCGAATTCATGGCACCCATCAGGCACAATATGGTCGATTTATTACAGCTGACTGTCTAAATAACGCTCTGAAATGTTCCTCGTGTGTGTATTTTTTAGAAGATGCACTTGCAAATGGCCACATGGAAACATACAGCTTCACGTGCACTTCTGGTGTATTTTGCGAGTACCAGAATTGCAAAGAAAATTTCTCTATGCTGCTTCTAGCAATTGGATGCTGAATTTGCATAAAGATAAGGTTTAACAAGAGCACTTGCGACTTCCGCGGACTTTTCATTATATTTTAATATATTTTATCCGAATTCATGGCACCCATCAGGCACAATATGGTCGATTTATTACAGCTGACTGTCTAAATAACGTTCTGAAATGTTTGTCGTGTGTGTATTTTTAGAAGATGCACTTGCAAATGGCCACATGGAAACATACAGCTTGACGTGCACTTCTGGTGTATTTTGCGAGTACCAGAATTGCAAAGAAAATTTCTCTATGCTGCTTTAGCAATTGCATGCCGAATTTGCATTAGGATAACGTTTAACAATATCAGTTGCGACTTCCGCGGACTTTTCATTATATTTTATTATATTTTATCCGAATTCATGGCACCCATCAGGCACAATATGGTCGATTTATTACAGCTGACTGTCTAAATAACGTTCTGAAATGTTTGTCGTGTGTGTATTTTTAGAAGATGCACTTGCAAATGGCCACATGAAAACATACTGCTTGACGTGCACCTCTGGTGTATTTTGCGAGTACCGGAATTGCAAAGAAAATCTCTCTATGCCGCTCCTAACAATTGCATGCTAAATTTGCATTAAGATAACGTTTAACAAGAACAGTTGCGTCTTCCCCGGACTTATTTTATTATTTTAATATATTTTATCCGAATTCATGGCACCCATCAGGCACAATATGGTCGATTTATTACAGCTGACTGTCTAAATAACGTTCTGAAATGTTTGTCGTGTGTGTATTTTTAGAAGATGCACTTGCAAATGGCCACATGGAAACATACTGCTTGACGTGCACCTCTGGTGTATTTTGCGAGTACCGGAATTGCAAAGAAAATCTCTCTATGCCGCTCCTAACAATTGCATGCTAAATTTGCATTAAGATAACGTTTAACAAAAACAGTTGCGTCTTCCCCGGACTTGTCATTATATTTTAATATATTTTATCCGAATTCATGGCACCCATCAGGCACAATATGGTCGATTTATTACAGTTGACTGTCTAAATAACGCTCTGAAATGTTCGTCGTGTGTGTATTTTTTAGAAGATGCACTTGCAAATAGCCACATGGAAACATACAGCTTGACGTGCACTTCTGGTGTATTTTGCGAGTACCAGAATTGCAAAGAAAATATCTCTATGCTGCTTCTAGCAATTGGATGCTGAATTTCCATAAAGATAAGGTTAAACAAGAGCACTTGCGACTTCCGCGGACTTTTCATTATATTTTAATATATTTTATCCGAATTCATGGCACCCATCAGGCACAATATGGTCGATTGATTACAGCTGACTGTCTAAATAACGTTCTGAAATGTTTGTCGTGTGTGTATTTTTAGAAGATGCACTTGCAAATGGCCACATGGAAACATACAGCTTGACGTGCACTTCTGGTGTATTTTGCGAGTACCAGAATTGCAAAGAAAATCTCTCTATGCCGCTCCTAACAATTGCATGCTAAATTTGCATTAAGATAACGTTTAACAAGAACAGTTGCGTCTTCCGGGGACTTATTTTATTATTTTAATATATTTTATCCGAATTCATGGCACCCATCAGGCACAATATGGTCGATTTATTACAGCTGACTGTCTAAATAACGCTCTGAAATGTTCGTCGTGTGTGTATTTTTTAGAAGATGCACTTGCAAATGGCCACATGGAAACATACAGCTTGACGTGCACTTCTGGTGTAGTTTGCGATTACCAGAATTGCACAGAAAATTTCTCTATGCTGCTTCTAGCAATTGGATGCTGAATTTGCATTAAGATAACGTTTAACAAGAGCAGTTGCGTCTTCCGCGGACTTTTCATTATATTTTATTATATTTTATCCGAATTCATGGCACCCATCAGGCACAATATGGTCGATTTAATACAGCTGACTGTCTAAATAACGTTCTGAAATGTTTGTGGTGTGTGTATTTTTAGAAGATGCACTTGCAAATGGCCACATGGAAACATACAGCTTTACGTGCACTTCTGGTGTATTTTGCGAGTACCAGAATTGCAAAGAAAATTTCTCTATGCTGCTTTAGCAATTGCATGCCGAATTTGCATTAGGATAACGTTTAACAATATCAGTTGCGACTTCCGCGGACTTTTCATTATATTTTATTATATTTTATCCGAATTCATGGCACCCATCAGGCACAATATGGTCGATTTATTACAGCTGACTGTCTAAATAACGTTCTGAAATGTTTGTCGTGTGTGTATTTTTAGAAGATGCACTTGCAAATGGCCACATGGAAACATACTGCTTGACGTGCACCTCTGGTGTATTTTGCGAGTACCGGAATTGCAAAGAAAATCTCTCTATGCCGCTCCTAACAATTGCATGCTAAATTTGCATTAAGATAACGTTTAACAAGAACAGTTGCGTCTTCCCCGGACTTATTTTATTATTTTAATATATTTTATCCGAATTCATGGCACCCATCAGGCACAATATGGTCGATTTATTACAGCTGACTGTCTAAATAACGCTCTGAAATGTTTGTCGTGTGTGTATTTTTTAGAAGATGCACTTGCAAATGGCCACATGGAAACATACAGCTTCACGTGCACTTCTGGTGTATTTTGCGAGTACCAGAATTGCAAAGAAAATATCTCTATGCTGCTTCTAGCAATTGGATGCTGAATTTGCATTAAGATAACGTTTAACAAGAGCAGTTGCGTCTTCCGCGGACTTTTCATTATATTTTAATATATTTTATCCGAATTCATGGCACCCATCAGGCACAATATGGTCGATTTAATACAGCTGACTGTCTAAATAACGTTCTGAAATGTTTGTCGTGTGTGTATTTTTAGAAGATGCACTTGCAAATGGCCACATGGAAACATACAGCTTGACGTGCACTTCTGGTGTATTTTGCGAGTACCAGAATTGCAAAGAAAATTTCTCTATGCTGCTTTAGCAATTGCATGCTGAATTTGCATTAGGATAACGTTTAACAATATCAGTTGCGACTTCCGCGGACTTTTCAATATATTTTATTATATTTTATCCGAATTCATGGCACCCATCAGGCACAATATGGTCGATTAATTACAGCTGATTGTCTAAATAACGTTCTGAAATGTTTGTCGTGTGTGTATTTTTGAAGATGCACTTGCAAATGGCCACATGGAAACATACTGCTTGACGTGCACCTCTGGTGTATTTTGCGAGTACTGGAATGCAAAGAAAATCCCTCTATGCCGCTCCTAACAATTGCATGATAAATTTGCATTAAGATAACGTTTAACAAGAACAGTTGCGTCTTCCCCGGACTTATTTTATTATTTTAATATATTTTATCCGAATTCATGGCACCCATCAGGCACAATATGGTCGATTTATTACAGCTGACTGTCTAAATAACGCTCTGAAATGTTCCTCGTGTGTGTATTTTTTAGAAGATGCACTTGCAAATGGCCACATGGAAACATACAGCTTCACGTGCACTTCTGGTGTATTTTGCGAGTACCAGAATTGCAAAGAAAATTTCTCTATGCTGCTTCTAGCAATTGGATGCTGAATTTCCATAAAGATAAGGTTTAACAAGAGCACTTGCGACTTCCGCGGACTTTTTCATTATATTTTAATATATTTTATCCGAATTCATGGCACCCATCAGGCACAATATGGTCGATTTATTACAGCTGACTGTCTAAATAACGTTCTGAAATGTTTGTCGTGTGTGTATTTTTAGAAGATGCACTTGCAAATGGCCACTTGGAAACATACAGCTTGACGTGCACTTCTGGTGTATTTTGCGAGTACCAGAATTGCAAAGAAAATCTCTCTATGCCGCTCCTAACAATTGCATGCTAAATTTGCATTAAGATAACGTTTAACAAGAACAGTTGCGTCTTCCGGGGACTTATTTTATTATTTTAATATATTTTATCCGAATTCATGGCACCCATCAGGCACAATATGGTCGATTTATTACAGCTGACTGTCTAAATAACGCTCTGAAATGTTCGTCGTGTGTGTATTTTTTAGAAGATGCACTTGCAAATGGCCACATGGAAACATACAGCTTGACGTGCACTTCTGGTGTAGTTTGCGATTACCAGAATTGCACAGAAAATTTCTCTATGCTGCTTCTAGCAATTGGATGCTGAATTTGCATTAGGATAACGTTTAACAAGAGCAGTTGCGACTTCCGCGGACTGTTCATTATATTTTAATATATTTTATCCGAATTCATGGCACCCATCAGGCACAATATGGTCGATTTATTACAGCTGACTGTCTAAATAACGTTCTGAAATGTTTGTCGTGTGTGTATTTTTAGAAGATGCACTTGCAAATGGCCACATGGAAACATACTGCTTGACGTGCACCTCTGGTGTATTTTGCGAGTACCGGAATTGCAAAGAAAATCTCTCTATGCCGCTCCTAACAATTGCATGCTAAATTTGCATTAAGATAACGTTTAACAAGAACAGTTGCGTCTTCCCCGGACTTATTTTATTATTTTAATATATTTTATCCGAATTCATGGCACCCATCAGGCACAATATGGTCGATTTATTACAGCTGACTGTCTAAATAACGCTCTGAAATGTTTGTCGCGTGTGTATTTTTTAGAAGATGCACTTGCAAATGGCCACATGGAAACATACAGCTTCACGTGCACTTCTGGTGTATTTTGCGAGTACCAGAATTGCAAAGAAAATATCTCTATGCTGCTTCTAGCAATTGGATGCTGAATTTGCATTAAGATAACGTTTAACAAGAGCAGTTGCGTCTTCCGCGGACTTTTCATTATATTTTAATATATTTTATCCGAATTCATGGCACCCATCAGGCACAATATGGTCGATTTAATACAGCTGACTGTCTAAATAACGTTCTGAAATGTTTGTCGTGTGTGTATTTTTAGAAGATGCACTTGCAAATGGCCACATGGAAACATACAGCTTGACGTGCACTTCTGGTGTATTTTGCGAGTACCAGAATTGCAAAGAAAATTTCTCTATGCTGCTTTAGCAATTGCATGCTGAATTTGCATTAGGATAACGTTTAACAATATCAGTTGCGACTTCCGCGGACTTTTCAATATATTTTATTATATTTTATCCGAATTCATGGCACCCATCAGGCACAATATGGTCGATTAATTACAGCTGATTGTCTAAATAACGTTCTGAAATGTTTGTCGTGTGTGTATTTTTAGAAGATGCACTTGCAAATGGCCACATGGAAACATACTGCTTGACGTGCACCTCTGGTGTATTTTGCGAGTACTGGAATGCAAAGAAAATCCCTCTATGCCGCTCCTAACAATTGCATGCTAAATTTGCATTAAGATAACGTTTAACAAGAACAGTTGCGTCTTCCCCGGACTTATTTTATTATTTTAATATATTTTATCCGAATTCATGGCACCCATCAGGCACAATATGGTCGATTTATTACAGCTGACTGTCTAAATAACGCTCTGAAATGTTCCTCGTGTGTGTATTTTTTAGAAGATGCACTTGCAAATGGCCACATGGAAACATACAGCTTCACGTGCACTTTTGGTGTATTTTGCGAGTACCAGAATTGCAAAGAAAATTTCTCTATGCTGCTTCTAGCAATTGGATGCTGAATTTCCATAAAGATAAGGTTTAACAAGAGCACTTGCGACTTCCGCGGACTTTTTCATTATATTTTAATATATTTTATCCGAATTCATGGCACCCATCAGGCACAATATGGTCGATTTATTACAGCTGACTGTCTAAATAACGTTCTGAAATGTTTGTCGTGTGTGTATTTTTAGAAGATGCACTTGCAAATGGCCACTTGGAAACATACAGCTTGACGTGCACTTCTGGTGTATTTTGCGAGTACCAGAATTGCAAAGAAAATTTCTCTATGCCGCTCCTAACAATTGCATGCTAAATTTGCATTAAGATAACGTTTAACAAGAACAGTTGCGTCTTCCGGGGACTTATTTTATTATTTTAATATATTTTATCCGAATTCATGGCACCCATCAGGCACAATATGGTCGATTTATTACAGCTGACTGTCTAAATAACGCTCTGAAATGTTCGTCGTGTGTGTATTTTTTAGAAGATGCACTTGCAAATGGCCACATGGAAACATACAGCTTGACGTGCACTTCTGGTGTAGTTTGCGATTACCAGAATTGCACAGAAAATTTCTCTATGCTGCTTCTAGCAATTGGATGCTGAATTTGCATTAGGATAACGTTTAACAAGAGCAGTTGCGACTTCCGCGGACTGTTCATTATATTTTAATATATTTTATCCGAATTCATGGCACCCATCAGGCACAATATGGTCGATTTATTACAGCTGACTGTCTAAATAACGTTCTGAAATGTTTGTCGCGTGTGTATTTTTAGAAGATGCACTTGCAAATGGTCACATGGGAACATACAGCTTGACGTGCACTTCTGGTGTATTTTGCGAGTACCAGAATTGCAAAGAAAATATCTCTATGCTGCTTCTAGCAATTGGATGCTGAATTTGCATTAAGATAACGTTTAACAAGAGCAGTTGCGTCTTCCGCGGACTTTTCATTATATTTTAATATATTTTTTCCGAATTCATGGCAACCATCAGGCACAATATGGTCGATTTATTACAGCTGACTGTCTAAATAACGTTCTGAAATGTTTGTCGTGTGTGTATTTTTAGAAGATGCACTTGCAAATGGCCACATGGAAACATACTGCTTGACGTGCACCTCTGGTGTATTTTGCGAGTACCGGAATTGCAAAGAAAATCTCTCTATGCCGCTCCTAACAATTGCATGCTAAATTTGCATTAAGATAACGTTTAACAAGAACAGTTGCGTCTTCCCCGGACTTGTCATTATATTTTAATATATTTTATCCAAATTCATGGCACCCATCAGGCACAATATGGTCGATTTATTACAGCTGACTGTCTAAATAACGCTCTGAAATGCTCCTCGTGTGTGTATTTTTTAGAAGATGCACTTGCAAATGGCCACATGGAAACATACAGCTTCACGTGCACTTCTGGTGTATTTTGCGAGTACCAGAATTGCAAAGAAAATTTCTCTATGCTGCTTCTAGCAATTGGATGCTGAATTTGCATAAAGATAAGGTTTAACAAGAGCACTTGCGACTTCCGCGGACTTTTCATAATATTTTAATATATTTTATCCGAATTCAAGGCACCCATCAGGCACAATAGGGTCGATTTATTACAGCTGACTGTCTAAATAACGTTCTGAAATGTTCGTCCTGTGTGTATTTTTTAGAAGATGCACTTGCAAATGGCCACATGGAAACATACAGCTTGACGTGCACTTCTGGTGTATTTTGCGAGTACTGGAATTGCAAAGAAAATCTCTCTATGCCGCTTCTAACCATTGGATCCAAATTTGCATTAAGATAACGTTTAACAAAAGCAGTTGCGATTTCCGCTGACTTTTCATTATATTTTATCCGAATTCATGGCACCCATCAGGCACAATATGGTCCATTTATTACAGTTGACTGTCTAAATAACGCTCTGAAATGTTCGTCGTGTGTGTATTTTTTAGAAGATGCACTTGCAAATAGCCACATGGAAACATACAGCTTGACGTGCACTTCTGGTGTATTTTGCGAGTACCAGAATTGCAAAGAAAATATCTCTATGCTGCTTCTAGCAATTGGATGCTGAATTTGCATTAAGATAACGTTTAACAAGAGCAGTTGCGTCTTCCGCGGACTTTTCATTATATTTTAATATATTTTATCCGAATTCATGGCACCCATCAGGCACAATATGGTCGATTTATTACAGCTGACTGTCTAAATAACGTTCTGAAATGTTTGTCGTGTGTGTATTTTTAGAAGATGCACTTGCAAATGGCCACATGGAAACATACAGCTTGACGTGCACTTCTGGTGTATTTTGCGAGTACCAGAATTGCAAAGAAAATTTCTCTATGCTGCTTTAGCAATTGCATGCTGAATTTGCATTAGGATGACGTTTAACAATATCAGTTGCGACTTCCGCGGACTTTTCATTATATTTTATTATATTTTATCCGAATTCATGGCACCCATCAGGCACAATATGGTCGATTTATTACAGCTGACTGTCTAAATAACGTTCTGAAATGTTTGTCGTGTGTGTATTTTTAGAAGATGCACTTGCAAATGGCCACATGGAAACATACAGCTTGACGTGCACTTCTGGTGTATTTTGCGAGTACCAGAATTGCAAAGAAAATTTCTCTATGCTGCTTTAGCAATTGCATGCTGAATTTGCATTAGGATAACGTTTAACAATATCAGTTGCGACTTCCGCGGACTTTTCATTATATTTTATTATATTTTATCCGAATTCATGGCACCCATCAGGCACAATATGGTCGATTTATTACAGCTGACTGTCTAAATAACGTTCTGAAATGTTTGTCGTGTGTGTATTTTTAGAAGATGCACTTGCAAATGGCCACATGGAAACATACTGCTTGACGTGCACCTCTGGTGTATTTTGCGAGTACCGGAATTGCAAAGAAAATCTCTCTATGCCGCTCCTAACAATTGCATGCTAAATTTGCATTAAGATAACGTTTAACAAGAACAGTTGCGACTTCCGCGGACTTTTCATTATATTTTATTATATTTTATCCGAATTCATGGCACCCATCAGGCACAATATGGTCGATTTATTACAGCTGACTGTCTAAATAACGTTCTGAAATGTTTGTCATGTGTGTATTTTTAGAAGATGCACTTGCAAATGGCCACATGGAAACATACTGCTTGACGTGCACCTCTGGTGTATTTTGCGAGTACCGGAATTGCAAAGAAAATCTCTCTATGCCGCTCCTAACAATTGCATGCTAAATTTGCATTAAGATAAGGTTTAACAAGAGCACTTGCGACTTCCGCGGACTTTTCATTATATTTTAATATATTTTATCCGAATTCATGGCACCCATCAGGCACAATAGGGTCGATTTATTACAGCTGACTGTCTAAATAACGTTCTGAAATGTTCGTCCTGTGTGTATTTTTTAAAAGATGCACTTGCAAATGGCCACATGGAAACATACAGCTTGACGTGCACTTCTGGTGTATTTTGCGAGTACTGGAATTGCAAAGAAAATCTCTCTATGCCGCTTCTAACCATTGGATTTCCGCTGACTTTTCATTATATTTTATCCGAATTCATGGCACCCATCAGGCACAATATGGTCGATTTATTACAGCTGACTGTCTAAATAACGTTCTGAAATGTTTGTCGTGTGTGTATTTTTAGAAGATGCACTTGCAAATGGCCACATGGAAACATACTGCTTGACGTGCACCTCTGGTGTATTTTGCGAGTACCGGAATTGCAAAGAAAATCTCTCTATGCCGCTCCTAACAATTGCATGCTAAATTTGCATTAAGATAACGTTTAACAAAAGCAGTTGCGATTTCCGCTGACTTTTCATTATATTTTATCCGAATTCATGGCACCCATCAGGCACAATATGGTCGATTTATTACAGTTGACTGTCTAAATAACGCTCTGAAATGTTCGTCGTGTGTGTATTTTTTAGAAGATGCACTTGCAAATAGCCACATGGAAACATACAGCTTGACGTGCACTTCTGGTGTATTTTGCGAGTACCAGAATTGCAAAGAAAATATCTCTATGCTGCTTCTAGCAATTGGATGCTGAATTTGCACAAAGATAACGTTTAACAAGAGCAGTTGCGTCTTCCGCGGACTTTTCATTATATTTTAATATATTTTATCCGAATTCATGGCACCCATCAGGCACAATATGGTCGATTTATTACAGCTGACTGTCTAAATAACGTTCTGAAATGTTTGTCGTGTGTGTATTTTTAGAAGATGCACTTGCAAATGGCCACATGGAAACATACAGCTTGACGTGCACTTCTGGTGTATTTTGCGAGTACCAGAATTGCAAAGAAAATTTCTCTATGCTGCTTTAGCAATTGCATGCTGAATTTGCATTAGGATAACGTTTAACAATATCAGTTGCGACTTCCGCGGACTTTTCATTATATTTTATTATATTTTATCCGAATTCATGGCACCCATCAGGCACAATATGGTCGATTTATTACAGCTGACTGTCTAAATAACGTTCTGAAATGTTTGTCGTGTGTGAATTTTTAGAAGATGCACTTGCAAATGGCCACATGGAAACATACTGCTTGACGTGCACCTCTGGTGTATTTTGCGAGTACCGGAATTGTAAAGAAAATCTCTCTATGCCGCTCCTAACAATTGCATGCTAAATTTGCATTAAGATAACGTTTAACAAGAACAGTTGCGTCTTCCCCGGACTTATTTTATTATTTTAATATATTTTATCCGAATTCATGGCACCCATCAGGCACAATATGGTCGATTTATTACAGCTGACTGTCTAAATAACGCTCTGAAATTTTCCTCGTGTGTATATTTTTTAGAAGATGCACTTGCAAATGGCCACATGGAAACATACAGCTTCACGTGCTCTTCTGGTGTATTTTGCGAGTACCAGATGTGCAAAGAAAATTTCTCTAAGCTGCTTCTAGCAATTGGATGCTGAATTTGCATAAAGATAAGGTTTAACAAGAGCACTTGCGACTTCCGCGGACTTTTCATTATATTTTAATATATTTTATCCGAATTCATGGCACCCATCAGGCACAATATGGTCGATTTATTACAGCTGACTGTCTAAATAACGTTCTGAAATGTTTGTCGTGTGTGTATTTTTAGAAGATGCACTTGCAAATGGCCACATGGAAACATACAGCTTGACGTGCACTTCTGGTGTATTTTGCGAGTACCAGAATTGCAAAGAAAATTTCTCTATGCCGCTCCTAACAATTGCATGCTAAATTTGCATTAAGATAACGTTTAACAAGAACAGTTGCGTCTTCCCCGGACTTATTTTATTATTTTAATATATTTTATCCGAATTCATGGCACCCATCAGGCACAATATGGTCGATTTATTACAGCTGACTGTCTAAATAACGCTCTGAAATGTTCGTCGTGTGTGTATTTTTTAGAAGATGCACTTGCAAATGGCCACATGGAAACATACAGCTTGACGTGCACTTCTGGTGTAGTTTGCGATTACCAGAATTGCACAGAAAATTTCTCTATGCTGCTTCTAGCAATTGGATGCTGAATTTGCATTAGGATAACGTTTAACAAGAGCAGTTGCGACTTCCGCGGACTGTTCATTATATTTTAATATATTTTATCCGAATTCATGGCACCCATCAGGCACAATATGTTCGATTTATTACAGCTGATTGTCTAAATAACGCTCTGGAATATTCGTCCTGTGTGTATTTTTTAGAAGATGCACTTGCAAATGGCCACAGTGAAACATACTGCTTGACGTGCACCTCTGGTGTATTTTGCGAGTACCGGAATTGCAAAGAAAATCTCTCTATGCCGCTCCTAACAATTGCATGCTAAATTTGGATTAAGATAACGTTTAACAAGAACAGTTGCGTCTTCCCCGGACTTGTCATTATATTTTAATATATTTTATCCGAATTCATGGCACCCATCAGGCACAATATGGTCGATTTATTACAGCTGACTGTCTAAATAACGCTCTGAAATGTTCCTCGTGTGTGTATTTTTTAGAAGATGCACTTGCAAATGGCCACATGGAAACATACAGCTTCACGTACACTTCTGGTGTATTTTGCGAGTACCAGAATTGCAAAGAAAATTTCTCTATGCTGCTTCTAGCAATTGGATGCTGAATTTGCATAGAGATAAGGTTTAACAAGAGCACTTGCGACTTCCGCGGACTTTTCATTATATTTTATTATATTTTATCCGAATTCATGGCACCCATCAGGCACAATATGGTCGATTTATTACAGCTGACTGTCTAAATAACGCTCTGAAATGTTTGTCGTGTGTGTATTTTTAGAAGATGCACTTGCAAATGGCCACATGGAAACATACAGCTTGACGTGCACTTCTGGTGTATTTTGCGAGTACCAGAATTGCAAAGAAAATCTCTCTATGCCGCTCCTAACAATTGCATGCTAAATTTGCATTAAGATAACGTTTAACAAGAACAATTGCGTCTTCCGCGGACTTGTCATTATATTTTAATATATTTTATTCGAATTCATGGCACCCATCAGGCAGAATATGGTCGATTTATTACAGCTGACTGTCTAAATAACGCTCTGAAATGTTCGTCGTGTGTGTATTTTTTAGAAGATGCACTTGCAAATGGCCACATGGAAACATACAGCTTGACGTGCACTTCTGGTGTAGTTTGCGAGTACCAGAATTGCACAGAAAATTTCTCTATGCTGCTTCTAGCAATTGGATGCTGAATTTGCATTAGGATAACGTTTAACAAGAGCAGTTGCGACTTCCGCGGACCTTTCATTATATTTTAATATATTTTATCCGAATTCGTGGCACCCATCAGGCACAATATGGTCGATTTATTACAGCTGACTGTCTAATTAACCCTCTGAAAAGTTCGTCATGTGTGTATTTTTTAGAAGATGCACTTGCAAATGGCCATATGGAAACATACAGCTTGACGTGCACTTCTGGTGTATTTTGCGAGTACCAGAATTGCAAAGAAAATATCTCTATGCTGCTTCTAGCAATTGCATGCTGAATTTGCATTAAGATAACGTTTAACAAGAGCAGTTGCGACTTCCGCGGACCTTTCATTATATTTTATCTATATTCATGGCACCTCTCAGGCAGAATATGAACGATTTAGCATAGCTGGCTGTCGCAGTAACGCTCTGAGATGTTTGTCGTGTGTGTATTTTTAGAAGATGCACTTGCAAATGGCCACATGGAAACATACAGCTTGACGTGCACTTCTGGTGTATTTTGCGAGTACCAGAATTGCAAAGAAAATCTCTCTATGCCGCTCCTAACAATTGCATGCTAAATTTGCATTAAGATAACGTTTAACAAGAACAGTTGCGTCTTCCGCGGACTTGTCATTATATTTTAATATATTTTATCCGAATTCGTGGCCCCATCAGGCACAATATGGTCGATTTATTACAGCTGACTGTCTAAATAACGCTCTGAAATGTTCGTCGTGTGTGTATTTTTTAGAAGATGCACTTGCAAATGGCCACATGGAAACATACAGCTTGACGTTCACCTCTGGTGTATTTTGCGAATACCGGAATTGCAAAGAAAATTTCTCTATGCTGCTTCTAGCAATTGGATGCTGAATTTGCATTAAGATAATGTTTAACAAGAGCAGTTGCGACTTCCGCGGACCTTTCATTATATTTTATCTATGTTCATGGCACCTCTCAGGCAGAATATGAACGATTTAGCATAGCTGGCTGTCGTAGTAACGCTCTGAGATGTTTGTCGTGTGTGTAGTTGTTAGCTTATGCATGTACTAATGGCCACATCGAAACATACAGCTTGACGTGCACTTCTGGTGTATTTTGTTAGTACCAGAATTGAAAATAAAATATCTCTGTGCTGCTTCTAGCAATTGGATGCTGAACTTGCATTAGGATAACGTTTAATAAGAGCAGTTGCGATTTCCGCAGACTTTTCATTATATTTTAATATATTTTATCCGAATTCATGTCAACCGTCAGGCGCAATATGGTCGATTTATTACAACTGACTGTCTAAATAACGCTCTGAAATGTTCGTCGTGTGCGTATTTTTAGAAGATGCACTTGCAAATGGCCACATGAAAACATACAGCTTGACGTTCACCTCTGGTGTATTTTGCGAGTACCGGAATTGCAAAGAAAATTTCTCTATGCCGCTTCTAACAATTGGATGCTAAATTTACGTTAAGATAACGTTTAACAAGAGCAGTTGCGTTTTCCGCGGAGTTTTCATTATATTTTATCCGAATTCATGGCACCCATCAGGCACAATAAGGTCGATTTATTACAGCTGACTGTCTAAATAACACTCTGAAATGTTCGTCGTGTGTGAATTTTTTAGAAGATGCACTTGCAAATGGCCACATGGAATCATACAGCTTGACGTGCACTTCTGGTGTATTTTGTGAGTACCAGAAGTGCAAATAAAATATCTTTGTGCTGCTTCTAGCAATTGGATGCTGAATTTGCATTAAGATAACGTTTAACAAGAGCAGTTGCGTTTTCCGCGGACTTTTAATTATATTTTAATATATTTTATCCGAATTCATGGCACCCATCAGGCACAATATGGTCGATTTATTACAGCTGACTGTCTAAATAACGTTCTGAAATGTTTGTCGTGTGTGTATTTTTAGAAGATGCACTTGCAAATGGCCACATGGAAACATACAGCTTGACGTGCACTTCTGGTGTATTTTGCGAGTACCAGAATTGCAAAGAAAATTTCTCTATGCTGGTTCTAGCAATTGCATGCTGAATTTGCATTAGGATAACGTTTAACAATATCAGTTGCGACTTCCGCGGACTGTTCATTATATTTTAATATATTTTATCCGAATTCATGGCACCCATCAGGCACAATATGGTCGATTTATTACAGCTGACTGTCTAAATAAAGCCCTGAAATGTTCCTCGTGTGTGTATTTTTTAGAAGATGCACTTGCAAATGGCCACATGGAAACATACAGCTTCACGTACACTTCTGGTGTATTTTGCGAGTACCAGAATTGCAAAGAAAATATCTCTATGCTGCTTCTAGCAATTGGATGCTGAATTTGCATTAAGATAACGTTTTACAAGAGCAGTTGCGACTTTCGCGGACCTTTCATTATATTTTATCTATATTCATGGCACCTCTCAGGCAGAATATGAACGATTTAGCATAGCTGGCTGTCGTAGTAACGCTCTGAGATGTTTGTCGTGTGTGTAGTTTTTAGATTATGCATGTACTAATGGCCACATGCAAACATAAAGCTTGACGTGCACTTCTGGTGAACTTTTCGATTACCTGAATTGCAAAAAAAATACCTCTATGTTCCTCCTATCAATTGCATGCTCAATTTGCATTAAGATCACGTTTAGCAAGAGCAGTTGCGTCTTCCGCGGAGTTTTCATTATATTTTAATATATTTTATCCGAATTCATGGCAACCATCAGGCACAATATGGTCGATTTATTACAGCTGACTGTCTAAATAACGCTCTGAAATGTTCGTCGTGTGTGTATTTTTTAGAAGATGCACTTGCAAATGGCCACATGGAAACATACAGCTTGACGTGCACTTCTGGTGTAGTTTGCGAGTACCAGATTTGCACAGAAAATTTCTCTATGCTGCTTCTAGCAATTGGATGCTGAATTTGCATTAGGATAACGTTTAACAAGAGCAGTTGCGACTTCCGCGGACTTTTCATTATATTTTATCCAAATTCATGGCACCCATCAGGCACAATATGGTCGATTTATTACAGTTGACTGTCTAAATAACGCTCTGAAATGTTCGTCGTGTGTGTCTTTTTTAAAAGATGCACTTGCAAATGGCCACATGGAAACATACAGCTTGACGTGCACTTCTGGTGTATTTTGCGAGTACCAGAATTGCAAAGAAAATCTCTCTATGCCGCTCCTAACAATTGCATGCTAAATTTGCATTAAGATAACGTTTAACAAGAACAGTTGCGTCTTCCGCGGACTTGTCATTATATTTTAATATATTTTATCCGAATTCGTGGCCCCATCAGGCACAATATGGTCGATTTATTACAGCTGACTGTCTAAATAACGCTCTGAAATGTTCGTCGTGTGTGTATTTTTTAGAAGATGCACTTGCAAATGGCCACATGGAAACATACAGCTTGACGTTCACCTCTGGTGTATTTTGCGAATACCGGAATTGCAAAGAAAATTTCTCTATGCTGCTTCTAGCAATTGGATGCTGAATTTGCATTAAGATAATGTTTAACAAGAGCAGTTGCGACTTCCGCGGACCTTTCATTATATTTTATCTATGTTCATGGCACCTCTCAGGCAGAATATGAACGATTTAGCATAGCTGGCTGTCGTAGTAACGCTCTGAGATGTTTGACGTGTGTGTAGTTGTTAGCTTATGCATGTACTAATGGCCACATCGAAACATACAGCTTGACGTGCACTTCTGGTGTATTTTGTTAGTACCAGAATTGAAAATAAAATATCTCTGTGCTGCTTCTAGCAATTGGATGCTGAACTTGCATTAGGATAACGTTTAATAAGAGCAGTTGCGATTTCCGCAGACTTTTCATTATATTTTAATATATTTTATCCGAATTCATGTCAACCGTCAGGCGCAATATGGTCGATTTATTACAACTGACTGTCTAAATAACGCTCTGAAATGTTCGTCGTGTGCGTATTTTTAGAAGATGCACTTGCAAATGGCCACATGAAAACATACAGCTTGACGTTCACCTCTGGTGTATTTTGCGAGTACCGGAATTGCAAAGAAAATTTCTCTATGCCGCTTCTAACAATTGGATGCTAAATTTACGTTAAGATAACGTTTAACAAGAGCAGTTGCGTTTTCCGCGGAGTTTTCATTATATTTTATCCGAATTCATGGCACCCATCAGGCACAATAAGGTCGATTTATTACAGCTGACTGTCTAAATAACACTCTGAAATGTTCGTCGTGTGTGAATTTTTTAGAAGATGCACTTGCAAATGGCCACATGGAATCATACAGCTTGACGTGCACTTCTGGTGTATTTTGTGAGTACCAGAAGTGCAAATAAAATATCTTTGTGCTGCTTCTAGCAATTGGATGCTGAATTTGCATTAAGATAACGTTTAACAAGAGCAGTTGCGTTTTCCGCGGACTTTTAATTATATTTTAATATATTTTATCCGAATTCATGGCACCCATCAGGCACAATATGGTCGATTTATTACAGCTGACTGTCTAAATAACGTTCTGAAATGTTTGTCGTGTGTGTATTTTTAGAAGATGCACTTGCAAATGGCCACATGGAAACATACAGCTTGACGTGCACTTCTGGTGTATTTTGCGAGTACCAGAATTGCAAAGAAAATTTCTCTATGCTGGTTCTAGCAATTGCATGCTGAATTTGCATTAGGATAACGTTTAACAATATCAGTTGCGACTTCCGCGGACTGTTCATTATATTTTAATATATTTTATCCGAATTCATGGCACCCATCAGGCACAATATGGTCGATTTATTACAGCTGACTGTCTAAATAAAGCCCTGAAATGTTCCTCGTGTGTGTATTTTTTAGAAGATGCACTTGCAAATGGCCACATGGAAACATACAGCTTCACGTACACTTCTGGTGTATTTTGCGAGTACCAGAATTGCAAAGAAAATATCTCTATGCTGCTTCTAGCAATTGGATGCTGAATTTGCATTAAGATAACGTTTTACAAGAGCAGTTGCGACTTTCGCGGACCTTTCATTATATTTTATCTATATTCATGGCACCTCTCAGGCAGAATATGAACGATTTAGCATAGCTGGCTGTCGTAGTAACGCTCTGAGATGTTTGTCGTGTGTGTAGTTTTTAGATTATGCATGTACTAATGGCCACATGCAAACATAAAGCTTGACGTGCACTTCTGGTGAACTTTTCGATTACCTGAATTGCAAAAAAAATACCTCTATGTTCCTCCTATCAATTGCATGCTCAATTTGCATTAAGATCACGTTTAGCAAGAGCAGTTGCGTCTTCCGCGGAGTTTTCATTATATTTTAATATATTTTATCCGAATTCATGGCAACCATCAGGCACAATATGGTCGATTTATTACAGCTGACTGTCTAAATAACGCTCTGAAATGTTCGTCGTGTGTGTATTTTTTAGAAGATGCACTTGCAAATGGCCACATGGAAACATACAGCTTGACGTGCACTTCTGGTGTAGTTTGCGAGTACCAGATTTGCACAGAAAATTTCTCTATGCTGCTTCTAGCAATTGGATGCTGAATTTGCATTAGGATAACGTTTAACAAGAGCAGTTGCGACTTCCGCGGACTTTTCATTATATTTTATCCAAATTCATGGCACCCATCAGGCACAATATGGTCGATTTATTACAGTTGACTGTCTAAATAACGCTCTGAAATGTTCGTCGTGTGTGTCTTTTTTAAAAGATGCACTTGCAAATGGCCACATGGAAACATACAGCTTGACGTGCACTTCTGGTGTATTTTGCGAGTACCGGAATTGCAAAGAAAATTTCTCTATGCTGCTTCTAGCAATTAGATGCTGAATTTGCATTAAGATAACGTTTAACAAGAGCAGTTGCGATTTCGCGGACCTTTCATTATATTTTAATATATTTTATCCGAATTCATGGCACCCATCAGGCACAATTATTACAGCTGACTGTCTAATTAACCCTCTGAAAAGTTCGTCGTGTGTGTATTTTTTAGAAGATGCACTTGCAAATGGCCACATGGAAACATACAGCTTGACGTACACTTCTGGTGTATTTTGCGAGTACCAGAATTGCAAAGAAAATATCTCTATGCTGCTTCTAGCAATTGGATGCTGAATTTGCATTAAGATAACGTTTAACAAGAGCAGTTGCGACTTCCGCGGACCTTTCATTATATTTTATCTATATTCATGGCACCTCTCAGGCAGAATATGAACGATTTAGCATAGCTGGCTGTAGCAGTAACTCTCTGAGATGTTTGTCGTGTGTGTATTTTTAGAAGATGCACTTGCAAATGGCCACACGGAAACATACAGCTTGACGTGCACTTCTGGTGTATTTTGCGAGTACCAGAATTGCAAAGAAAATCTCTCTATGCCGCTCCTAACAATTGCATGCTAAATTTGCATTAAGATAACGTTTAACAAGAACAGTTGCGTCTTCCGCGGACTTTTCATTATATTTTATCCGAATTCATGGCACCTATCAGGCACAATATGGTCGATTTATTACAGTTGACTGTCTAAATAACGCTCTGAAATGTTCGTCGTGTGTGTATTTTTTAGAAGATGCACTTGCAAATGGCCACATGGAAACATACAGCTTGACGTGCACTTCTGGTGTATTTTGCGAGTACCGGAATTGCAAAGAAAATTTCTCTATGCTGCTTCTAGCAATTAGATGCTGAATTTGCATTAAGATAACGTTTAACAAGAGCAGTTGCGATTTCCGCGGACCTTTCATTATATTTTAATATATTTTATCCGAATTCATGGCACCCATCAGGCACAATTATTACAGCTGACTGTCTAATTAACCCTCTGAAAAGTTCGTCGTGTGTGTATTTTTTAGAAGATGCACTTGCAAATGGCCACATGGAAACATACAGCTTGACGTGCACTTCTGGTGTATTTTGCGAGTACCAGAATTGCAAAGAAAATATCTCTATGCTGCTTCTAGCAATTGGATGCTGAATTTGCATTAAGATAACGTTTAACAAGAGCAGTTGCGACTTCCGCGGACCTTTCATTATATTTTATCTATATTCATGGCACCTCTCAGGCAGAATATGAACGATTTAGCATAGCTGGCTGTAGCAGTAACACTCTGAGATGTTTGTCGTGTGTGTATTTTTAGAAGATGCACTTGCAAATGGCCACACGGAAACATACAGCTTGACGTGCACTTCTGGTGTATTTTGCGAGTACCAGAATTGCAAAGAAAATCTCTCTATGCCGCTCCTAACAATTGCATGCTAAATTTGCATTAAGATAACGTTTAACAAGAACAGTTGCGTCTTCCGCGGACTTTTCATTATATTTTATCCGAATTCATGGCACCTATCAGGCACAATATGGTCGATTTATTACAGTTGACTGTCTAAATAACGCTCTGAAATGTTTGTTGTGTGCGTGTTTTTAGAAGATGCACTTGCAAATGGCCACATGAAAACATACAGCTTGCCGTTCACCTCTGGTGTATTTTGCGAATAACGGAATTGCAAAGAAAATTTCTCTATGCCGCTTCTAACAATTGGATGCTAAATTTACGTTAAGATAACGTTTAACAAGAGCAGTTGCGTTTTCCGCGGAGTTTTCATTATATTTTATCCGAATTCATGGCACCCATCAGGCACAATATGGTCGATTTATTACAGTTGACAGTCTAAATAACGCTCTGAAATGTTCGTCGTGTGTGTATTTTTTAGAAGAAGCACTTGCAAATGGCCACATGGAAACATACAGCTTGACGTGCACTTCTGGTGTATTTTGCGAGTACCAGAATTGCAAAGAAAATATCTCTATGCTGCTTCTAGCAATTGGAGGCTAAATTAGCATTAAGATAACGTTTAACAAGAGCTATTGCGACTTCCGCGGACTTTTTGTTATATTTTAATATATTTTATCCGAATTTATGGCACCCATCAGGCACAATAAGGTCGATTAATTTCAGCTGACTGTCTAAATAACGCTCTAAAATGTTCGTCGTGTGTGAATTTTTTAGAAGATGCACTTGCAAATGGCCACATAGAAACATACAGCTTGACGTTCACCTCTGGTGTATTTTGCGAGTACCGGAATTGCAAAGAAAATCTCTCTATGCCGCTTCTAACAATTGGATCCTAAATTTGCATTAAGATAACGTTTAACAAAAGCAGTTGCGATTTCCGCGGACTTTTCATTATATTTTATCCGAATTCATGGCACCCATCAGGCACAATATGGTCGATTTATTACAGCTGACTGTCTAAATAACGCAAATGGCAAATGGCCACATGGAAACATAAAGCTTCACGAGTACTTCTGGTATATTTTACGAGTACCAGAATTCAAAGAAAATTGCTCTATGCTGCTTCTAGCAATTGGATGCTGAATTTGCATTAAGCTAACGTTTAACAAGAGCAGTTGCGACTTCCGCGGACCTTTCATTATATTTTAATATATTTTATCCGAATTCATAGCACCCATCGGGCACAATATGGTCGATTTATTACAGCTGACTGTCTAATTAACCCTCTGAAAAGTTCGTCGTGTGCGTATTTTTAGAAGATGCACTTGCAAATGGCCACATGGAAACATACAGCTTGACGTGCACTTCTGGTGTATTTTGCAAGTACCAGAATTGCAAAGAAAACATCTCTATGCAGCTTCTAGCTATTGGATGCTGAATTTGCATTAAGATAACGTTTAACAAGAGCAGTCGCGTCTTCCGCGGACTTTTCATTATATTTTAATATATTTTATCCAAATTCATGACACCCATCAGGCTCAATATGGTCGATTTATTACAGCTGATTGTTTAAATAACGCTCTAGAATGTTCGTCGTGTGTGTATTTTTAGAAGATGCACTTGGAAATGGCCACATGGAAACATACAGCTTGACGTGCACCTCTGGTATATTTTGCGAGTACCAGAATTGCAAAGAAAATTTCTCTATGCTGCTTCTAGCAATTGGATGCTAAATTTGCATTAAGATAACGTATAAACAGAACAGTTGCGAATTCCGCGGACTTGTCATTATATTTTAATATATTTTATCCGAATTCATGGCACCCATCAGGCACAATATGGTCGATTTATTACAGTTGACTGTCTAAATAACGTTATGAAATGTTTGTCGTGTGTGTATTTTTAGAAGATGCACTTGCAAATGGCCACATGGAAACATACAGCTTGACGTGCACTTCTGGTGTATTTTGCGAGTACCGGAATTGCAAAGAAAATCTCTCTATGCCGCTCCTAACAATTGCATGCTAAATTTGCATTAAGATAACGTTTAACAAAAGCAGTTGCGATTTCCGCCGACTTTTCATTATATTTTATCCGAATTCATGGCACCCATCAGGCACAATATGGTCGATTTATTACAGTTGACTGTCTAAATAACGTTCTGAAATGTTTGTCGTGTGTGTATTTTTAGAAGATGCACTTGCAAATGGCCACATGGAAACATACAGCTTGACGTGCACTTCTGGTGTATTTTGCGAGTACCAGAATTGCAAAGAAAATCTCTCTATGCCGCTCCTAACAATTGCATGCTAAATTTGCATTAAGATAACGTTTAACAAAAGCAGTTGCGATTTCCGCGGACTTTTCATTATATTTTATCCGAATTCATGGCACCTATCAGGCACAATATGGTCGATTTATTACAGCTGACTGTCTAAATAACGCTCTGAAATGTTCGTCGTGTTTGTATTTTTTAGAAGATGCACTTGCAAATGGCCACATAGAAACATACAGCTTGACGTTCACCTCTGGTGTATTTTGCGAGTACCGGAATTGCAAAGAAAATCTCTCTATGCCGCTTCTAACAATTGGATCCTAAATTTGCATTAAGATAACGTTTAACAAAAGCAGTTGCGATTTCCGCGGACTTTTCATTATATTTTATCCGAATTCATGGCACCCATCAGGCACAATATGGTCGATTTATTACAGCTGACTGTCTAAATAACGCTCTGAAATGTTCGTCGTGTGAGTTTTTTAGAAGATGCACTTGCAAATGGCCACATGGAAACATACAGCTTGACGTGCACTTCTGGTGTATTTTGCAAGTACCAGAATTGCAAAGAAAACATCTCTATGCAGCTTCTAGCAATTGGATGCTGAATTTGCATTAAGATAACGTTTAACAAGAACAGTCGCGTCTTCCGCGGACTTTTCATTATATTTTAATATATTTTATCCGAATTCATGACACCCATCAGGCTCAATATGGTCGATTTATTACAGCTGATTGTTTAAATAACGCTCTAGAATGTTCGTCGTGTGTGTATTTTTAGAAGATGCACTTGGAAATGGCCACATGGAAACATACAGCTTGACGTGCACCTCTGGTGTATTTTGCGAGTACCAGAATTGCAAAGAAAATTTCTCTATGCTGCTTCTAGCAATTGGATGCTAAATTTGCATTAAGATAACGTATAAACACAACAGTTGCGACTTCCGCGGACTTGTCATTATATTTTAATATATTTTATCCGAATTCATGGCACCCATCAGGCACAATATGGTCGATTTATTACAGTTGACTGTCTAAATAACGTTATGAAATGTTTGTCGTGTGTGTATTTTTAGAAGATGCACTTGCAAATGGCCACATGGAAACATACAGCTTGACGTGCACTTCTGGTGTATTTTGCGAGTACCGGAATTGCAAAGAAAATCTCTCTATGCCGCTTCTAACAATTGGATCCTAAATTTGCATTAAGATAACGTTTAACAAAAGCAGTTGCGATTTCCGCGGACTTTTCATTATATTTTATCCGAATTCATGGCACCCATCAGGCACAATATGGTCGATTTATTACAGTTGACTGTCTAAATAACGTTCTGAAATGTTTGTCGTGTGAGTATTTTTAGAAGATGCACTTGCAAATGGCCACATGGAAACATACAGCTTGACGTGCACTTCTGGTGTATTTTGCGAGTACCAGAATTGCAAAGAAAATCTCTCTATGCCGCTCCTAACAATTGCATGCTAAATTTGCATTAAGATAACGTTTAACAAGAACAGTTGCGTCTTCCGCGGACTTGTCATTATATTTTAATATATTTTATCCGAATTCATGGCACCCATCAGGCACAATATGGTCGATTTATTACAGCTGACTGTCTAAATAACGCTTTGAAATGTTCGTCGTGTGTGTATTTTTTAGAAGATGCACTTGCAAATGGCCACATGGAAACATACAGCTTGGCGTGCACTTCTGGTGTAGTTTGCGAATACCAGAATTGCACAGAAAATTTCTCTATGCTGCTTCTAGCAATTGGATGCTGAATTTGCATTAAGATAACGTTTAACAAGAGCAGTTCCGACTTCCGCGGACCTTTCATTATATTTTATCTATATTCATGGCACCTCTCAGGCAGAATATGAACGATTTAGCATAGCTGGCTGTCGTAGTAACGCTCTGAGATGTTTGTCGTGTGTGTAGTTTTTAGATTATGCATGTACTAATGGTCACATGCAAACATAAAGCTTGACGTGCACTTCTGGTGAATTTTTCGATTACCTGAATTGCAAAGAAAATACCTCTATGTTCCTCCTATCAATTGCATGCTCAATTTGCATTAAGATCACGTTTAGCAAGAGCAGTTGCGACTTCCGCGGAGTTTTCATTATATTTTAATGTATTTTATCCGAATTCATGGCAACCATCAGGCAGAATATGGTCGATTTATTACAGCTGACTGTCTAAATAACGCTCTGAACTGAACGTCGTGTGTGTATTTTTAGAAGATGCACTTGCAAATGGCCACATGGAAACATACAGCTTGGCGTGCACTTCTGGTGTAGTTTGCGATTACCAGAATTGCAAAGAAAATATCTCTATGCTGCTTCTAGCAATTGGATGCTGAATTTGCATTAAAATAACGTTTAACAAGAGCAGTTGCGTTTTCCGCGGACCTTTCATTATATTTTATCTATATTCATGGCACCTCTCAGGCAGAATATGAACGATTTAGCATAGCTGGCTGTCGTAGTAACGCTCTGAGATGTTTGTCGTGTGTGTAGTTTTTAGATTATGCATGTACTAATGGCCACATGGAAACATACAGCTTGACGTGCACTTCTGGTGTATTTTGTTAGTACCAGAATTGCAAATAAAATATCTCTGTGCTGCTTCTAGCAATTGGATGCTGAATTTGCATTAGGATAACGTTTAACAAGAGCAGTTGCGATTTCCGCGGACTTTTCATTATATTTTAATATATTTTATCCGAATTCATGTCAACCATCAGGCACAATATGGTCGATTTATTACAACTGACTGTCTAAATAACGCTCTGAAATGTTTGTTGTGTGCGTGTTTTTAGAAGATGCACTTGCAAATGGCCACATGAAAACATACAGCTTGCCGTTCACCTCTGGTGTATTTTGCGAATAACGGAATTGCAAAGAAAATTTCTCTATGCCGCTTCTAACAATTGGATGCTAAATTTACGTTAAGATAACGTTTAACAAGAGCAGTTGCGTTTTCCGCGGAGTTTTCATTATATTTTATCCGAATTCATGGCACCCATCAGGCACAATATGGTCGATTTATTACAGTTGACAGTCTAAATAACGCTCTGAAATGTTCGTCGTGTGTGTATTTTTTAGAAGAAGAACTTGCAAATGGCCACATGGAAACATACAGCTTGACGTGCACTTCTGGTGTATTTTGCAAGTACCAGAATTGCAAAGAAAACATCTCTATGCAGCTTCTAGCAATTGGATGCTGAATTTGCATTAAGATAACGTTTAACAAGAGCAGTCGCGTCTTCCGCGGACTTTTCATTATATTTTAATATATTTTATCCAAATTCATGACACCCATCAGGCTCAATATGGTCGATTTATTACAGCTGATTGTTTAAATAACGCTCTAGAATGTTCGTCGTGTGTGTATTTTTAGAAGATGCACTTGGAAATGGCCACATGGAAACATACAGCTTGACGTGCACCTCTGGTGTATTTTGCGAGTACCAGAATTGCAAAGAAAATTTCTCTATGCTGCTTCTAGCAATTGGATGCTAAATTTGCATTAAGATAACGTATAAACAGAACAGTTGCGAATTCCGCGGACTTGTCATTATATTTTAATATATTTTATCCGAATTCATGGCACCCATCAGGCACAATATGGTCGATTTATTACAGTTGACTGTCTAAATAACGTTATGAAATGTTTGTCGTGTGTGTATTTTTAGAAGATGCACTTGCAAATGGCCACATGGAAACATACAGCTTGACGTGCACTTCTGGTGTATTTTGCGAGTACCGGAATTGCAAAGAAAATCTCTCTATGCCGCTCCTAACAATTGCATGCTAAATTTGCATTAAGATAACGTTTAACAAAAGCAGTTGCGATTTCCGCGGACTTTTCATTATATTTTATCCGAATTCATGGCACCCATCAGGCACAATATGGTCGATTTATTACAGTTGACTATCTAAATAACGTTCTGAAATGTTTGTCGTGTGTGTATTTTTAGAAGATGCACTTGCAAATGGCCACATGGAAACATACAGCTTGACGTGCACTTCTGGTGTATTTTGCGAGTACCAGAATTGCAAAGAAAATCTCTCTATGCCGCTCCTAACAATTGCATGCTAAATTTGCATTAAGATAACGTTTAACAAAAGCAGTTGCGATTTCCGCGGACTTTTCATTATATTTTATCCGAATTCATGGCACCTATCAGGCACAATATGGTCGATTTATTACAGCTGACTGTCTAAATAACGCTCTGAAATGTTCGTCGTGTTTGTATTTTTTAGAAGATGCACTTGCAAATGGCCACATAGAAACATACAGCTTGACGTTCACCTCTGGTGTATTTTGCGAGTACCGGAATTGCAAAGAAAATCTCTCTATGCCGCTTCTAACAATTGGATCCTAAATTTGCATTAAGATAACGTTTAACAAAAGCAGTTGCGATTTCCGCGGACTTTTCATTATATTTTATCCGAATTCATGGCACCCATCAGGCACAATATGGTCGATTTATTACAGCTGACTGTCTAAATAACGCTCTGAAATGTTCGTCGTGTGAGTTTTTTAGAAGATGCACTTGCAAATGGCCACATGGAAACATACAGCTTGACGTGCACTTCTGGTGTATTTTGCAAGTACCAGAATTGCAAAGAAAACATCTCTATGCAGCTTCTAGCAATTGGATGCTGAATTTGCATTAAGATAACGTTTAACAAGAGCAGTCGCGTCTTCCGCGGACTTTTCATTATATTTTAATATATTTTATCCGAATTCATGACACCCATCAGGCTCAATATGGTCGATTTATTACAGCTGATTGTTTAAATAACGCTCTAGAATGTTCGTCGTGTGTGTATTTTTAGAAGATGCACTTGGAAATGGCCACATGGAAACATACAGCTTGACGTGCACCTCTGGTGTATTTTGCGAGTACCAGAATTGCAAAGAAAATTTCTCTATGCTGCTTCTAGCAATTGGATGCTAAATTTGCATTAAGATAACGTATAAACACAACAGTTGCGACTTCCGCGGACTTGTCATTATATTTTAATATATTTTATCCGAATTCATGGCACCCATCAGGCACAATATGGTCGATTTATTACAGTTGACTGTCTAAATAACGTTATGAAATGTTTGTCGTGTGTGTATTTTTAGAAGATGCACTTGCAAATGGCCACATGGAAACATACAGCTTGACGTGCACTTCTGGTGTATTTTGCGAGTACCGGAATTGCAAAGAAAATCTCTCTATGCCGCTTCTAACAATTGGATCCTAAATTTGCATTAAGATAACGTTTAACAAAAGCAGTTGCGATTTCCGCGGACTTTTCATTATATTTTATCCGAATTCATGGCACCCATCAGGCACAATATGGTCGATTTATTACAGTTGACTGTCTAAATAACGTTCTGAAATGTTTGTCGTGTGAGTATTTTTAGAAGATGCACTTGCAAATGGCCACATGGAAACATACAGCTTGACGTGCACTTCTGGTGTATTTTGCGAGTACCAGAATTGCAAAGAAAATCTCTCTATGCCGCTCCTAACAATTGCATGCTAAATTTGCATTAAGATAACGTTTAACAAGAACAGTTGCGTCTTCCGCGGACTTGTCATTATATTTTAATATATTTTATCCGAATTCATGGCACCCATCAGGCACAATATGGTCGATTTATTACAGCTGACTGTCTAAATAACGCTTTGAAATGTTCGTCGTGTGTGTATTTTTTAGAAGATGCACTTGCAAATGGCCACATGGAAACATACAGCTTGGCGTGCACTTCTGGTGTAGTTTGCGAATACCAGAATTGCACAGAAAATTTCTCTATGCTGCTTCTAGCAATTGGATGCTGAATTTGCATTAAGATAACGTTTAACAAGAGCAGTTCCGACTTCCGCGGACCTTTCATTATATTTTATCTATATTCATGGCACCTCTCAGGCAGAATATGAACGATTTAGCATAGCTGGCTGTCGTAGTAACGCTCTGAGATGTTTGTCGTGTGTGTAGTTTTTAGATTATGCATGTACTAATGGTCACATGCAAACATAAAGCTTGACGTGCACTTCTGGTGAATTTTTCGATTACCTGAATTGCAAAGAAAATACCTCTATGTTCCTCCTATCAATTGCATGCTCAATTTGCATTAAGATCACGTTTAGCAAGAGCAGTTGCGACTTCCGCGGAGTTTTCATTATATTTTAATGTATTTTATCCGAATTCATGGCAACCATCAGGCAGAATATGGTCGATTTATTACAGCTGACTGTCTAAATAACGCTCTGAAATGTTCGTCGTGTGTGTATTTTTAGAAGATGCACTTGCAAATGGCCACATGGAAACATACAGCTTGGCGTGCACTTCTGGTGTAGTTTGCGATTACCAGAATTGCAAAGAAAATATCTCTATGCTGCTTCTAGCAATTGGATGCTGAATTTGCATTAAAATAACGTTTAACAAGAGCAGTTGCGTTTTCCGCGGACCTTTCATTATATTTTATCTATATTCATGGCACCTCTCAGGCAGAATATGAACGATTTAGCATAGCTGGCTGTCGTAGTAACGCTCTGAGATGTTTGTCGTGTGTGTAGTTTTTAGATTATGCATGTACTAATGGCCACATGGAAACATACAGCTTGACGTGTACTTCTGGTGTATTTTGTTAGTACCAGAATTGCAAATAAAATATCTCTGTGCTGCTTCTAGCAATTGGATGCTGAATTTGCATTAGGATAACGTTTAACAAGAGCAGTTGCGATTTCCGCGGACTTTTCATTATATTTTAATATATTTTATCCGAATTCATGTCAACCATCAGGCACAATATGGTCGATTTATTACAACTGACTGTCTAAATAACGCTCTGAAATGTTTGTTGTGTGCGTGTTTTTAGAAGATGCACTTGCAAATGGCCACATGAAAACATACAGCTTGCCGTTCACCTCTGGTGTATTTTGCGAATAACGGAATTGCAAAGAAAATTTCTCTATGCCGCTTCTAACAATTGGATGCTAAATTTACGTTAAGATAACGTTTAACAAGAGCAGTTGCGTTTTCCGCGGAGTTTTCATTATATTTTATCCGAATTCATGGCACCCATCAGGCACAATATGGTCGATTTATTACAGTTGACAGTCTAAATAACGCTCTGAAATGTTCGTCGTGTGTGTATTTTTTAGAAGAAGAACTTGCAAATGGCCACATGGAAACATACAGCTTGACGTGCACTTCTGGTGTATTTTGCAAGTACCAGAATTGCAAAGAAAACATCTCTATGCAGCTTCTAGCAATTGGATGCTGAATTTGCATTAAG
>OW679194.1:80675456-80796373 GCA_940337035.1 Agriotes lineatus | reverse complement strand
TGTCTCTTTTTACATTTAGCCTGTATCAATTGGGTCCCATTCCTATCGACGGTAGAGAGTGAGATATGTGCAAATAATTACTTTTATCTATTTCTCAGTTAAAGCAAAAATAAACATAATTTTATTTTTTAAGGTGCTCTCTTATATGTTGGGTTCAAACTATGCCCTTTCTCGGAAAGGGTAAAAACCTGAACTATGTATAAAATATTATTTTTATTTAAGTAACAGTTCTTGAGTTAAAGCAAAAACTGGCAAATTTTTAATTTTTTAAGATTGGTTAAGCTCAGAATGCGTCTATATAGGTTTACAAGTCATTAAGCGCGGTCTATTTATTTTGGGGTCTACAGCGCATGTTTTGAAATTCGCGCGTGTCCTTCCTTGTCATGATGAGTTTTTATCGGTGCGCGAAACGATAAAAAAGGCCGGTCGACGTCTTGATTCGCTCATTTCGTTGTGTGCTACAATTCCGGACAGTTAAGCTTGCATTTTAGGTCTCCCAGAGTTCAGCGGGCTTTTTGGGTTAGTCTTCGCTTTATGTAGCGGTTTAATGCTGCTAGGGTGACTTTAAGGGAGAAATCCCTCTCTCGTGAATTTTGACCGATTTTCGTTAGCAAGCCGTTGGAATTCATTTATTACGTGGCCCAGGTTTTGGGGGTAAGTTCACTTTATGCTTCTGTAGTACCGCGTGTGTAGACATTTTGTACTCTATCTTGGGCATTCTTTATAGCTGGAAATAAGAACCCCAAATAACCCTCGGCTGTTAATGTGAAATTCGCACAGTTCCACGTACGCGTGGAATTTTTGACCCAATTGTAGCACGAGCCCGCAGTTGCTGCCCTTGATGTAACATTCTAGGATCCAGCCCTGTTTGGTTGTCTTAGCTTCTGTCCTATCGGAAAGTCGTATACCGTTCGAGTGAAGCCTAGGAGCTCAAAGAAAGAGTTTACGTAAAGTATATTGTTTCCGTTTGTTTAACACCATTTGAATAATAATTAATAACAGTTATAACGGGCCCTAAGAAAATTGGTGGTAATGAATACAGAATAAAAATGAAGGTGTTGTGAAAAAGTAATAACAGAGTGAGGCCCGAGAGATGGAAGACCTTGATTGAGATGGAAGAACCAGCATTAAAAGATCTAAAAAACAGAACCAATCATCTGAAGAAAGAAAGTCAACGATAAAAAATAATAGAAATAAATAACCGACAAAGCAAACTCCCTCAAACAACATTTGAAAATAAAAACTGAGGAATTTCAATGCACTCCAATTTCAGGTAATAAAATGACCCAAACTCATTCTAGTTATCAAGCCATCAAAGAAAAAAAGAAATAAAAGTTTCAATGTAGCAATACTTTTTTATAGCATTTTTTAAATTTTACCTATTCATTTACATGTTAATAGTATTAAATTGTACGCTGTAATAATTATCCTATTCACGTATTATGCATATATTTAAAACGTGAAGCTTTTTCTTTCGACATCTATTTTGAAACTTTCACGGGACCGATTTCAATAATTGTTTTTTTAAATGAAAGCTGTCAGCTTGAGATGTGCACAAAATATTTGCAAATAATTGCATAACTTTTAGAGAAGAACCAAACTATTGTAGCGCGTAAGTGACCTAGGTTTGGAGCGCTGTAGCAATGGAAAAAGTAAACTTTCGAAGTCGGCCCGCGGTGTTCTGCTGATTTTTGCAACGGACCATTGTACTGCTCGAATTTGTTTGGGTAAAATACAGCCGCCGAATGAGTTAGAAGACAGTTTATAGGCTTTGTATGCGTTAGACTAAAATAGACATATGCGATTAACATCTAGCATCTGCAGAATCAAGGTGTTTTGTTTTTGAAAACACTGAATCTTAGGCTACTAGATTTTAAATCATATATATCTATTTCCATCTAACGCATAAAAAGACCATAAACTGTATTCTAATTCATTTGACTGTCTATGTTTACATTATCCACCACCAATATATAAATTTAACTCCTGATATTTCATTACCTTTTTGCTTTTGGAGAAGACAGTTTCCTGTACGCCTAGCATTTGCCATGACAATTAATAAATCGCAAGGACAAACTCTGGATTAAGTAGGAATATATACTGCTCAACAAATGAACTGAACCACTCATAAAAATAGTATTTGTTATATTACATCATAAAATAAGTGTGTCCCAGGATTGGTGTTACAGGAGGTGAGATGGACTAAAAATTTTTGAATTTTATTTAAACGTTTTGGGATTCGGTCCTGCTCGGTTTGAAAAGAATTTTAATATTTTCATTTTTTGAAAAACAAGTAGGCCTTGACAGGGAAGCGAAAACTATTTTATGTTCAGGTAAACTACCCTTTTTGTTTATGATACGCAAAAATTCTATTAAGAAAAGTTATTTAGAATGATAAATTATAGCCTTATACAAAATTTCAGTAGCATCTGTTGACTTAAAAAACCGTTATTTTTTATATTAAATAATATAAATTGTATTTTTTTTTAGGTAAACTACTCTTTTTGTTCATGATACGGCAAAATTTCATTAATAAAAGTTGTTTAGAATGAGAAATTATGGCACTATACAAAATTTCAGGAAGATTTACCTTTTTCTTGGGTGTAGTGGGCGCGCAAGTAGCTAACCCAGCAAGTGACCCTTTTTGAATTTTTTTCTAAAACTACAACTATAACTAATACTACAGCTACAAAAACCTACGGCCTCGGGAAACCGCTTTCGCATTACTTCCGAGGCCTAACCTTTGCAGAGCGTTACTCTCCTCTGTGGTAGCTAATTGCATCGGTATCCTTCTTGCTTCGGCTCGGAGAACTTAGTGCCGAAGTTTTTAGGATGCCGTTTCCCTCCGCAGACCCCGGCCGGCTCCTCTTTGCGCCTTCTCTGCTGACTTCATCGTGTTGTTAGCTTGGCAGAGGGCGGGTCTCCACGGCATCCTTCTTGCTTCGGCTCGGAGAACTTAGTACCGAGGTTTTCAGGATGCCGCTTCCCTCCACTGACTTTGACCGGCTCCTCTTGACGCATTCTTTGGGGAGCAGATTCCTGCACTCCTCGGCTCGGAGTACTTAGTGCTGAGGACTTCGGGGGGCCGCTTGCCTCTGCTGGTCCCTTTCCAGCTCCTCCTTCTCATCATGAGCCGATGTTCGAGGCCAACTCACTCACCGCACTCCATCTCTCCTTGTCACGGAGCATGATGGGGACGAGGTTCTTTGGGCTTAAATCTTCGCCCACTCGCAGCGACGCCGCGACTCTCAATTGTTCCCAGCGGACACATTCGAACAGTGTATGCTCCGCTGTGTCGTCTTCCTCGCAATGGTCGCATTTTGGGGAGGGCAGCTTCTTTATTCGGTGCAAGTAATGGTTGAAGCAACCGTGACCAGTGAGAAGATGAGTTAGGTGAAAGGGCAGCTCCCCATGTTTCCTATTCCACTGGCCTTTCTCATAGTTGGTCCAGCGGATTTGGCATTGCGCGATGGTGTCTGCGCGGGAGTTGGCTGGATCCTCGCTCCTGGTGGCTCTCTTCTTAGCTAGTAGGTAGATCGGGATCATTGATGCCACCACTAGCACTGCCTCTAGAGACACGGTCCTGTAGGCGCAGGCCACTCTTAGTGCCATTTGCCGCTGGACTCTCAGCATCCTGGCCCTGTTTCGTTCGTATACCAGGACCTCGTACCAGACCGGAGCCGCGTACAGCACGATAGATTGCGCTACCGTACCGAGCAAACTCCTCTTGGTCGACTTTGGTCCCTCCATGTTGGGCATGATGCGGGCCAGCTGCGCGGTCGTGGTTGCCGCTCTGAAGGAGGCTTCCCGGATGTGCTCGGAGAAGTTGAGATGTTTGTCAACTATCACACCGAATATTTTGACGGAGTCCTTGAGGTGGATGTCGACTCCGTCAAGTTGTAGTCGGATCCGCGGGCATCTTCTTCTTTCGCTGATCATCACTGCCTCCGACTTCTCCGGGACGAGTGTAAAGCCTCTCTCAACTGTCCACTCGAGGATCCTTCTAATTGTCTCGTTGGCTCTCGTCTCCACCTGCTCCGCCGGCCTGCCGGATACGACCAGGGTAAGGTCGTCGGCGAATCCGTATAGGACGGTATTCTCCGGCAAGGTCAGTGCCAGGACTCCATTGTACATGACGTTTCACAGCGTAGGTCCTAGCACCGAGCCTTGCGGGACTCCGCTGGTCACCTCCATCTCAGGTGACCCGTCCTCGGGGCTCAGCCTTATTCTCCTGTTGGTGAGGTAAAAGGTCACGATCAGAGCCCCGAGGATCCATCTCCAGCGGGCGCAGTTGAAGGCGTTCCTTACGTCGAGCGTCACTACGAGGGAGTACTTGCTCGTCCTCCGTGTGCCGCTACGCGCCTTCTGGACTGCCCTCGTGATAGTTGTGAGGGCTTCAATGGTCGATCGTACTGACCAAAATTCGAATTAGTTTTCTGACAGCCTACCAGATGCCTCGATGATTCTGTTTAGTCTGGCGAGGATCATTCTTTCCAGGAGCTTGCCGACGTGGTCCAGAAGGCAAATGAGCCGGTATGAATAGGGGTCGGCCAGTGGCTTGTTTCCCTTTCTGATCAGTACCAGTCTCGACACTTTCCAAATGTCCGGAAAAACGCCGGTGGCAAGGCAGCTGTTGAATGCCTTCAGGAACGCCTCTTGCTCCGCTGCTACTGCGATCTTAATTGCATAGCCGGGACTATTGTCCGGACCTGGCGCCTTGTCGCCGCTGAGTCGGGTCGCCGCCGCTCTCAGCTCTTCGATCGTAAACAGCTCCACTGCTGTTGGAGGGCAATCCATCCGCTGCCTGTGCAGATTTTCATGCCGTGGAAATAGCGCATTGGCGATTTCTTGGACTCGAGCTGGGGTGCGTCCAGGCTGGGATTTCCGCCCCCGGAGCTTGTTTCTGACGATCTTGAACGCCATGCCCCACGGATCTCCTTCGATCTCATTCAGGAGTTCCTCCCATGAGCGGCGCTTGCTATCCTTGATGGCGTTGGAGGGCGCTTTCTTTGCTTACCGGTAGGCTTCGTCTGCTTCCTCTACCGGGTCGTAGATCCGCGTTCTCATTTGACCACCAGTGGACCGGTCTTCAATGGGTCGCCCCCCTTCTTGGCATAGCTGCGTCGCACGCAGCTGTAAGTGCGCGCGCCAGGTCTACGATTACGCTTTCCCTCGCCCGTACCACCTCCGCGTCGAGTGCAACCCGGAAATATTCGGGGTTTAACTTGTGCCTCGCCCATCTTCCGGGAGGCGCTGTAACCTCACCTCGGTGTTCCTTAGGGTGAAGATGTATTTGTGGTCGCTCAGCGTAAACAGCGTAAAATTTACCTGCTTAGATCAAACCGTCATTTTCAATAAATACAATTTACTAACACAGCTCACACAATGGTTGCTGTGCAAGCACGGTGGCGCGCTCCAACTTTGTATCCCGAATCCGGGGCAAGTTGAGCATTGTACTGCCAGATGCAAGCACATAAAGCACCAGCCTGGACACCGCAAGGTAAAACGAGGTTATCGATTATACACACATACATACAATTTATATTGTTTAAGCTAAAAACTCACTTTTTTTCTAAGTCAGCAGATCTTTCTAAAATACTGTATAAGGCCATAATTTATAATTTTGAACAACTTTTCTTAATAAGATTTTGCCGTATCATGAACAAAAAGGGTAGTTTACCTGAAAATAAATAGTTTTCGCTTCTCTGTCAAGGCCTATACTTGTTTTTTCAAAAACTGAAAATATTCTTAAAATTGTTTCAAACCAAGCAGGACGGAATCCCAGAATCTTAAAATAAAATTCAAAAATTTTTAGTCCATCTCACTTCTTGTAACATCAATCCTGGGACACACTGTATATAAAAGTTTTGTTTTATAGTGTGCTCATATTAAGCAGTTAATTACACTGTCCTCAAATATTCTTTGAAGCATTAACAAAATCATATTAAAAAAATTGAAATATAAAAAAATTATAAACAAACTATATTTAACAAAAATAAGAGGAAGGGCAAAAAGGGAAATTAATAGTTTATTGAGTCTTCTCGGAGCGTTTAAAATTTTTTGGCAACAATTTGACATACTTTGTAAGCAATGTGCTATCAACATTTGGGCAAAATTCAAAATTTTAAATAATAATATTTTACTAATGGATGGATAACAGTTTTATAAGTTGAAAAATATTTTGCAATGGGCCCTATTGGTGGTTTTGTATTTACTGTGGTTTTATCGTCTCGACGATGATATTTAAATGGCAGTTGCTCTGAAGATAAATATAAATATTATAACAGATAATCTCTGAAACTTCTTTGTGACGTGAATTTATAATTCATATTTTTATTTGGCTATTTAGCCAGTCTGAAAATTAAAAATATTAAATAACGAACGTGTTGCGGGACAATCTGCCCTCGTAATCAACGATTAACAATTAAAAAGAACAAGAAACTTAGCTTTTTTCACTAGAAGGAAAAACGACCAACCTTCAATGAATTGCTTGACATCGACGTTTGTTGATTATCTATACCTACTTGATCTCATCTTTAAGAATCGATAACCAACTATTGTCTAAAAATATTGAGAAAGACGACAAGCATTTTTCTCGTTAATCGTTGATAACGAGGGCAAATTGTCCCTCGAAACGTTCGTTATTTAATATTTGCAGAGTGGCGAAATGCCCAAATAAGAATATGAATTATAGTATAACAGTGATTTTTCAAAATACAGTATTAGTACAATAGGGAGTTTTTGCAATTACGTTACGCTAAAATAAATGAACGTTAAAGCTTATGTTACCGAGCGAATCAAAATAAAATTTTTCGGTTTTAGCGTAACGCTATCGTAACGCTATTTTAACGTGACGTTGTGCAAAAACTCCCTAATAAGGACATACTGTCTTAAATTCACACAAAGGTTCACCTATGAGGAGATTCCAAGGCCGAATAGTTTTCCAAACTTCTCTCGAAACTCGGCAACGGATATTCACCTGAAAAGGACGGAAAAGTAGACCTATTCCAAAACGTATGTCAAGCCGTGACAGATATCGCCAGCCTCACTAACATAATAAATATATTCCGACATCAAGAACATAACAGCAAAACCTGCGTCCTGATTTCGAAAAAGGGCTATTATCACTCCAAAAAAATTTAAGCCACTAGAAATCAACATCACACTCCTCGGAGCCTTTCATTCGGAGGAAAAGATCTATCAGTCGATTAACACTGTGGTGGATGCAGAGGACACAGTGCACTACCACGTCGAGTTTCTCCACACTCTCGACACTCCCGGACTTCCCCCAAATCGCCTGCCTTTGAAAGTTAGAGCACCCATCGGAAATAATTTTTAGGGTTTTTCGAAATGTATCCCCTCAAACTGGTTAACGAGGCCAGAAGTATTCTTCCAAAAATAGCCACAAAGGAATTACTACAGGCAGAAAATTGAAATTCTGCATATTAGATCGTTTTACAAATTAGGTCAAATCAATTTCAGGCTTTTTCGAAATTCACTCCCGAAAGGTTTAAATGAGGTAGATGTGTTTTTCTAAAGATCCTCACGAGATAGACAGGTAGGAAATCGAAATTCGGCATATTAGTTCGTTTTACATATCATGTCAAACCATTTTCAGGGTTTTGCGGAATGCATCTAACCAAAAGAGTTGAATGAAATTGAATTGTCTTTTAATATTGCTTTAACGAGCAAAGTACTACAGATAGGGAGTTGAAATTTTATTATTAGATCGTCTTGCAAATAGGCCAAATAATGTTTAGAGTTTCTTGGAATTCACCCTCAAAGGGTGTTACGGTATAAACGCTCTCTTAGCGGTTGGTACTGTGTGAACAAACCTTTAGTGCCGATATTGGTTCGCGCGTGTCGAAATTCGTTAGGTTAGCGATCACTTAATTTGGTAGCGCTCTAAACAACGAGCATTGCGATGAAGTCAACAACAAAATTATATCTCTTTTGGCTGAATATGAAAATCAACATTTGAGTGTGAATACAATTAATTGCAACACATGACAACATTTTATAATTTTCTATGGAATTTCTAGATTCGTTAAATTTCAGTGGAATATATCCACATTGCTTAACACTAAAAATAGGATCAATTCCCTTGAAAATTTTAAATGTGTCTACTGGTTTAAATGATGAGATAAGATTAATGGTACGCAATTTATTTATGAACTGATTAAATGGACAAACCACAGTCAGAAGAGTATTATTACCGTATAGATTAACACATTCTAATATTGCACTACCTACCTTTTTGCCTTCGGAAAAGAAATTTTTCTGTATGTCTATCATTTGGGATGACAATTAATAAATCACAAGGACAAACTATGGATAGAGTGGAAATATATCGCTACAACCAGTATTTAGCCATGGTCAAGTATATGTAGCAATATCACGTGTGAGTAGTTTTGAAAACTTAAAAATTTAAATTTTACCTAATGGATCCTGCCACACGTTACAAAGAAGTTTTGTAACTTGGAAAATATTTTACAACGTGTTCACTAGTTTTTTAATAAAATATTGATAAAGAAACTATACTATAATTATCAACCTTTATAGCTAGAGCTTGATTGTACTTCACCTGAGCATCTTTGATAACTGTAAACTTATTCCAATTATATTATATGTCGGATATTTACAATGTGTACGTATGTTGAATACAAATTATACAGACACATAAAAACATAAAGACCACGTGACCACGTAATACAATCAATCCGTTTTGACACTGTTGGCAACCATGTTTACAAAATTAAATCTGACAATAGCAGTGGCGTGCCACATATTGAGGGATTAACATATTATAGGAAGCTCCTTACGAGAAACAAAATAAAAATAAGTAATTATGAATAGAGCTGTTGTTGATACAGAGGAAATTCAAGTATCGTAAGTTAGAATTAACGCAACTTTAGAATTAAAACTGCACCACTGCCACTGCTCAAAAATGTCATGTTTCATGCAACATCAAAACATCAAATTCACTAAATTCCCAAATGTCACTGGTCCCACAGTCTTGAATTGTTTATGATGTGCCTGTATTTTGATATCGTATTGAAAGATAATATGAATTGCCACAGGTGCATACCGTATAAGTTGTACTTAAGTGGTTATTCTCTACAGCAATTGCTTGGGGTACATCAAGCCTTCGTCAAAGTATGATTCCAAATCTCCATCAAAATCTCTACGAAAAATGTTTGTTTCATCTCATTTTCGCAGACAAAACAACATAAAGTTTTAGATCTATAAATGCTGACATCCCAACGTATTAACCCACGCAGTAAAAAAAAACGCGGACACTATAAAATACGGCCAAACAAATGACACTATAAAATACAGCCAAACAAATTTATGGAAGAATATTATTCGCGTTAGAATACTTTTGTTTGATTTATCTCTGGTATATGAAAATACTGTACTATAGCTGTGAGACGTTCAAACAAATCGCATAAAATAGTAAACGCTCGCATTTTCAGCATCTCAACCTCCAAATGCTGGCAACATTAAAAGCACCACCAATATTTTCTACGTGACCTGAATATTACCTCAAATATCCAACTTCCAAGTAAAAGCTGTGCTTGCGATTACTTTTGTGTTTTGATTTTTCGATGTTGCTCAGAAGTTAAGAAATTGTAACAGTAACAAATTTCTCTTGCAAAGACGTCGCGTCGTTTTGTTATAATTTTTATGTGAACGTGTAGCACTAATTTCCTTTATCTATCACCAAAAAATGGCAATAAAATAAAAGCACACTTATTTCCTGAAAAAGAACACCACGCAATACGGTCAGTTTCACTCGGAAGTAAATTTAGAAAGGCAATTTTGTAGACTCAAGCACAACGGCAATTAGAGTTTATAGCTTCTGGAGTAATTTGACGAGGGGTGAACTAATTTAGAGTTCTATTTTTGAAAACACCGGCAACTGCTGCAATAACAATAAATTGCTAAAAAGCACTGTAAAACTTCGCAATTTTGCGTTTCACTGTAATGTACGTACAAGGTCTGGGATCTGGAGAACAAATAAATGTTTCCGAGAAAATTAGATTTCTGAAATAAATGAATGAACTACACGACATCATTTTATGTAACATTGTGCTATTATCTGATTATGTATATGTTTTGGAAAATCTATGCTATTTAATAACAGCATTCAAAGAAGTGTTTAATAGATGCAAAAAAAATAAAGTTGCAAAGCCTATAATCTAGTTATTGATCTGTAAACCGACACCTATAAATAAAACATTATTTCTTGCATATTTCTACATTTTATTACTTATGTAATTGCAGAATGGTTTAGTCTTTCGAGAATTAATACTTTGCCATTCTGTCTTTGATAATCAACTTCTTATATTTTTTAATAATTTATTTTTCTAATACTTCTAGATCGGATAATTTCTATACGAGGACACAACAACTAATTGCAGCACAACATTTTTTGTAGCAACTTTGAGCAATTATTATAAACCGTGTATCTACTTATTATATATACTACTAAAATTCTAATAATGAAATTTTTCTTTTCCCCACATTCTGTGTCTCCGAAATAGATAAGAACGGAACACCTGTATATAAACATATTCGACAGAAAATTATTTCGTCTGTATCATCCTCAAAATATTGCACGCTAATTATCAAACATAATATCATGTATGTCTTACTAATATTTAAGTTATTTAGAAAAACACTAGCAAGACATATTACTTAATAATATTTATTCCATCGGGCATAATTGCACGAAAATATCCGACAGCAACGGTGTGTTCCTATGCGAGCCACGTCAACACTTACACGCCATAGCAAGAAACCAATACGAAATCTGCGAATATACATTGGTTGATTACTGCTGTGGAAGGTCGAAAGTTCATCCAACGAACATACAGGTTCATGGATCAGGATAAAACCAATCAGGGTTGCTCAGCACTTCATTAGTCTGCTATTGGTAGAACATATCTGACAATTTTCACATATAATCTCATAAGAGCATTAATTGTTTCCGGCAATTTTTTTGAGTGCATTCCAACAACATCGTATTAATTTGCCCGAGCGGGACGCGAGGGCAAATTACGACGTTGTTGAATGCACGAAAAATAATTTCCGGATATGAATTAATGCTCGAATGGAGATTCGGTAAGAAAATCGTAACGACAGAAACCCTAAAGAGAAGTAATTTCTGCCTACAAACAATTTCCAAGAAATTTTTTTGTTGTCTTTGATACGGCTCGTGAACTAATTTTTCTATTGGTCATTAATGAGTGTCGTACGATTTTCATATTAATATCCTTTTCCAGTAAAATTGCAAAAACCTATATTTAACCTCTCTCTTTAGTGGAATGTAATTCAGAGGGATTTAAAAGAAAGAGTTTATACACAAAAATGTTCTTACTGAAAGTTCGCTATAACCTCCTTAAGTTTAGCATCATGTTTTTGAAACACCCTGTGTATTTAACATTATACTATTACGTACTCAATGTTTTAGCAAATATTGCTAGATGTATTTAATCAACCAAACTATTCAGATTCAGTAACCATATATTATTTTTAGAAAAAGTATATACGCTATACTCAAATGCCAAATTTGCTCTCAATTGCCGAAATGAATTTGGACAATGCTTCAATTATGCAACTTAATTCGGCAATTGAGCGAATTTAGGTTTTGCACAGTCCCCGGATTGAGCATTTCATTTCGCCGATTGAGCAAATTCTACATCTGAGTCTAACATACCAAATCTTAAAAATACAATATATATGTAATTGATAAAACATATCCTGACAAATACTAAATACAAAGTGTATCTAAAACATATATTCATGGCATAACCACAGACCCCTAGGCTAAGAATAAGATGATTTAAGTTTATATGCAAATTCGGCCCAAATTCGACTTTAGCATTAGTCTTAATACCTTAGCATCTAAACTACCTTAGTTCTCAAAGAAGAGAGTCTTATTTGTAAACACAGGGGATATCTACAATAAGACTTACTACAACGCGTATTTTAATAATTATTTTGTGAAAAAGGTAACATCACACATGATTCTCTTTTAATTGCGTACCATTATTACGCCCTAAAAATATTGTTATTAGAGTAGGATCTACAAAGTTTTACATCACGTTTCTTATAGTTTTTGCTTTTCCATCCTCAAAGTTTTCCATTCGCAAATAAAGAATTAACAACTCTTAAATTAACGAGAATATAGAACGTTACGTCCACAAAACCGAAATTAAAAGAATTAATATGCAAAACCAAATAGTGGAAATTAGTTGGTATATGCTATCAAGTTTTATTCTCATTAGCGTTAAGAAACGTTAGGAGGGTAGTTGGAGAAAACTGTTTTAATTAATGCACTTTTTCAGTTTCCCTGAATTTTCGTCTAGCTTATTCTTCAATTAAATCAGCCTAGACCCCGAATTCTCAGCTGCACGAGCTTTTCAGGTACAAGTTGAATAATTCACTCCTTCCCAACATAAAGCTCATGCGGCGTATATTTTCAGCTAAGGTAGTTGACATTCACCCAGCGCGACAGGCTATAAAACCTGAAACATTTGGCTTTCGGGATTTGTGCTCGCTCCAATGCGCTTCATAGCACTACGGAAGCAGAGTGGATGATAGGTTGATCTTGTGCTTCTATAGGCAGATAAAATAACTTGAGCAAGTTACAGACCAGTGCCTGAAATAATAGTCAGGGCATGTAGTAAAAATAGAGTGAGGTTTCAGGAAAGCAACTAATAGCCGAGTGGAACATATATAGTTTTTCTTGGTTATGAAGTACACATTTCTCAGTTAAGTAACAGTTGCACAAACGTAACTGCTTGCAGTAATAACATAAAATAGTTACTCCCACATTGCTGCCTGTTGGTTATTCCAGCCGTGCTGGATAAACTTCCGTAATTGCAGAACTACAAACAGGAAATGTATTTCAAGAAATGTACATGTCTTGCTTTTAGCAGTAATTGTAGCAAATAATATAAATTTTGTAAATGCATCCACAAATCAACAATTAAAATTTATATTTTGGCAAATATAACTATATAATTCTAGAACAAACACAGCTAAGATAGCGTAATACACTAATTTTATTTCTGTTGAATTACATAACCAAAATACAAAAATCAGCGTATAGATGGATCCAGCGACTTCCTAGGGAGGGATCAACTGATCTTTGTAGATTGAACAGTAAGAATAAACTAATAGTTTAGGTAGGTAATGCCTATTATGGAATGGTTCTAGATAGATTTTTAGAATAAAAGAGGTAAACAAATGTCGACTTCAACAAAGAAAAGACACGAGTTAAATGAACACTATACTTAAAAAAATCTGTAAAGGGCTTTACACAGAACTTCCCTCGTCGACATTGTGACACTAAATAATTTTAAAAATCAAATTAAGTTAGGAGTAAACATATCTTCACGTTTCTAATAAATTAAATAAATTTTCAAATAACAAAAATGAATCCCGTTGGGGTTTGAACCCGCTGCATCTGCATAGCGCCCTTAACCACACTTGGATAGATCTCGTAACTGCATCCACAGTCGATCTGCGCCACCGAGGCAATTACAAATGGGTGCGGCGCGCGCCTCTATTTAAGGGAATGTTGTTATTGTTAAAACGTTTTTACACTTTTGTGACATTATCCTGTATTGATTGAGCCTTATTTTCGGCAAATGTAAAGCCTGACCTATGTGAAAGTTATTACTTCCTTCTATTTTAAAATTAACCCAAAAATTAGCAAAATTTATTTTTTTAAGGTGCTCACCCTGTATATATTTGTATGAAATTGTACCGGTTTTATGCGAGGTAGATATATAATATGTATGCAAAATATCGTCTTCTTCCGACAAATAGTTTTTGAGCTATACTGCCAACAGACAGACAGACAAACAGACACAGACAGATATTTCTAAAACTATGATAGTTACATAAATATTGTGTATATAAAAGTTGTAAGTACGAAGGTGGTGCACTTTACTAAAATAGTTTTGATTGTACAGGGTGGAATAAAACTTACTTTTTTTAAATGGATTGTCCTAAAGTTAGGTTAACTTGAAAGTTTTGCATTGAAATACTAATAATTTTATATCAAGCTGTATGGGTTTAATGTAGTTGTTTTGGAGATACATATCAACGATTTTATGCAAAAAATGCTGAATTTCAGACGGCTGCTGTAAGGGAACAAAATTGAATAAAGAAAAACTTTACCAAAAAAGTATGCTTTTCTTGAACTGCCTTTCCAGTGAAAATAGGTGCGTATTACTGATATACATGGTGCTGAACATTAGCAAATTAATAATTTCGGTTATTTTTTTCAAATGGAAGGTTCTGTATGAATTTTTGAAAAGCGCTTTTAATAAGTTTTCTTATATGTTACTTCATACCTCTAAATTCAACTGCTTTTCATTAAAAAAACGATTTGAACCATTTAACATGCTTTATTTCAAGAAGAGCCGACTAAGAACAGATTGTTTTATATACGAATAGACTAAGATGATTTCTGAGGCTTTCACGGCCATTGTCATTAAGTAACAAACGGGATTAGACCGTGTCATGATTGAGATCGAAGAACTCAACGTTTCGCCCACTTTCGTACGGGGCTTCATCAGGAGGAAAAAGCAAAAGAGCACGGTAAGTCAACGTGTTAAACACGCCAGAGGCGAAACTCTTTGCAGGGGAAGGGATAGAAGAGCACGATAACTCAACGTGTGAACCACGTCAGAGGCGAAACTCGACTATCGGAAGGAGAAAGGCGAAAATTGATAGGCTTAGGAATTAGTACTTTTCACATAGAAGGAAGGGGGAAGCCTTCGTCCCAATTAAGATTGTTAGGGTGTTTATAAATCTCAATGGCTTAGCGAATCTTTCTGCTAAAGAAGAATGGGGATTTGCAGATGATGGAAGTTTCATCAAAAAGGATCTTATGACCAGTATCGCGTTGGTGTGCGGCGATGGCTGATGATGAAACGAAACCCGACTTGATACAGCGCAGGTGCTCAGAAATGCGAGTTTTTACTGAACGACCTGTTTCACCAATGTATACAGCATTACAAGAGCAAGGGACTCTTTGATCTCAATCATGACAAGGTCCAATCCCGGAAGTCGTTTGTTACTTAACGAATAGACAACCCAAGTATATTATTTTATCCAAATAACTTAATATTAAAACGTATTTTTTCTACGACCACTACTAAAAGTAGGCAAGCTTTTTTTCACTAAAAATTACGTTTTATAATTTAGCGTGTTAAAAGTGAAATCAGCTTGTTTATTTTTAGCCCATGTGCTAAAAGTAAACAGCTGGTGTTGGATTTAGAATTTCGAACTGAAAGTGAGGTTGTAAAGTTATTCTAGTTATTTCTTTCGTTAGAGGTAAAGTGTTTTTTAAATGATTAAAGCATTATGTAATGAATAAAGTAAAATGTGTGAGTTTATTACGAGTATTACCTTTGATAACTAACTTTGACAGCTACTAGCTGCAGAAACAGTCACCTGCGTGTCAAGGCCATCTCTTTACTTTGACATAAATTATAGCTGTCATAAATGCAAACCTTTGTTAAATCGACATTTATGGAGTAATAACAGTAAATTTAAGACCGTAGAAAAAATATTGTGTGCAAACTCGTGCATAAACGTCCACTTGTTGCACAAATAGCTATTAATTACTTCCACATGTATTTTTTTCCAAGAACGGAAATACGCACGTAAGGGTTCTTCAATAATTATTTTTTCTTTAAATTAGAAAGACTCTCAAGAAGTCTATCAGTGCTATCAAAATATGCTCACCATTTATAAAACCAGTTAGGAAATGCCTTATTTAATGCCGTGTTTTACTCTTGGGATCTCTGTATAAATGTCAATTACTTGAACATCAAGCATATACGTTTTCGCTTTCACGCAAAATGTTATATATTAAGCGTTGTTTTACATACCAGTGCTTAACACTAAAATTGGAGTTTTGCAGGCTTTGGATATTTTAAACTTTGACTAAGTGGTTGTACAATTTAGAACAAACAATAAAAAAATTATATAATTACCAAATTTTAAAATTACGCCGGTAACTATGCACCAGGTGGAGTTCATTGTTTTGTCTAGTGGAGACTAGTATGCACTAGACAGATCACAGAATTGGCATCGACCAGCGACGAAAACCCCACCAACGCTGTGGGTTGAGGGCAAATTTGCGCCTATTGGAATTAAAATGAACTGAAGAATGTTGAAAAAGCATTCGGCAAACTCAAATTTAAATTACGAGCGGACGTTATAAGGGTGCGTTTTATTTATAATAAATTAATTAGAACAAAGTAGTCTACTTTTTATTCGGTTACATTATTAACAGGCCCAAGGGGGTGTCAATTAACCCTATTGACACCCCTTGGATCCGCAAGTGAACCAGCGACGAGTCAGACTCGGATGTAAATATAGGAACAGTAAAAGATAACGTACGAAGTCGTTTAAATAAAGGCTGAATTGGTCATATTTCAGATATTTTTTTTATATTTAAAGAAAAACTGAAAACACTTTTTATTGCAACGTTTTTCTGTCCACAATATGCTGTTATCAAAATTTCAATTCAATATCTGGTCTGCCTTGGACTATCATCCAGTTATGTTTGTACTGCGGACCTGGATTATTTCTCAATTTGTTTTGTCACCATTCCTATTCTTCACCCACATGATTATTACATATATTTTGTCACAAAAACCGATCATCAATAAATCTTACCCTTGATGCGGCTCTGTCCAATCAACAATCAAAACAGCAAGATACTATTTTCTTCATTTCCATTTTCTATGATACAATTTTACAATCTCTGCAAAAGACTACAAAAGACGAAAGCCGTACTAAAATAAAAATTGATTCATTACACCTATCGCAAAGTGAATCAAGGGACACACTGTATAGCATCCCCAAAATAAGGTACAATTAAGTTGTATAATTTTTTAATCATTTCCATCGTAGAGCTAAAAAATCTGCAAAGTGCTTTGTTCAGAACTTCCCTCGCAAGTGGCAGTTGTGACGCTAAATATTTTGAAAAATCAAATGCAACTATCAGTAAAAATATCTTAACGTTCCTAATAATACTGAAACAATAAAGAAAACACTTGGTAATGCAAATTTAATCAATTTGCAAATAAAAAAAGTATTGCAGACAGGATTCGAATTTAGAGAAAGCAAACCGGCTGCGCATAGCCCACCCGTGGATTGCATCCTGCTATGAAGCTGTGCCTCATATCGCCGCTCTATCACTGCATTACATTCAACAGCTTACTTTTGCTCTGCATCTGTTGGGTCCCATTTTTGTCAAGGTAAAGTCTGTGCTATGTACAAATTAATACTTTTATCTATTCTTCAGTTAAAGTTTTATTTTTTAGAGGTGCTGATCCTGCATATATTGACCGAAATTTTCTCGGTTTCATACCAGGTAGACATATAACCCGACCAGATGGACCGATACGATTTCCAAGATCACTAACTTGCGCGAAACAAACAATCGGCAAGGATGGCGATGTATTGTACACACTTCTCTCTTCTTCTTCAGTTAGCCTCTCTCCATCGATTCGATGTAAGCCTCTTTCATGTCTTTCCAGTTTTCCCTGTTCTGGGCTCTTTGATACCAGTTCAGCCCTGCGTATCTTTTCAGATCGTCGTACCAACGTTGCGGTGGTCTTCCCACGCTTCTTCTCTCTCCCCAGGGTCGCCATCTTGTTATTTTGCCGCTCCACTTATCGCTATGTCGAGTAACATGTCCGGCCCACTGCCACTTAAGGGAACATATTCTCTGGGTTGTATCGCTAACTTTAGTGCGCTGTCTTATCCATTGCTTGGTTTTATGGTCTCTAAGTGATATTCCTAATATTTTTCTCTCAATTGCTCTCTGATGTACTTGCATTGTGTTTAGTGTCCTTTTATTTAATACCCAGGTCTCACATCCGTAAGTGGTAACGGGGAGGATGTACTCATTATAGATTTTTGTTTTTAGTCTTGTTGGTAATTTCATTTTCATCATATAATTTAGTTTTCCGTAGGCTGGCCAGCTTAGTCTTATTCGTCTTTTTATTTCTGTATCTTGACTATCCTTCTTGAGCGTTATTGCTTGTCCTAAGTGTACGAAAGCGTCCACTACATCAATATGTTTTCCTTCTACAATTAATGTGTTTGAACTTGTTTGTTCGTTTGTCATAATTTTGGTTTTGTTTGTATTCATTTCAAGGCCGATTTTCTTTGCTTCCAAGTTCAGTTCTTCTAACATTTCTTTTAGTTCATCTTTATCCTGGGCAAATACGATAACATCATCAGCAAATCTCAAGTTGTTTAGTTTTTTTCCTTGTATCGTGACTCCTCGTTGTTCCCAGTGGAGATTCTTGAAAACATCCTCCAAAACCAGCGTGAATAATTTTGGCGAGATGATGTCGCCTTTTCTGACTCCTCCTTGTATTTTAATTTTATCGGTTGTTTGGTGAGTTTTTATTCTCACTGTAGCTTTGCTGTAGATGTATTTGATTAGGTCTATATACCTCTGGTCAATTCTGGCATTCCTCATTGCATTAATTATTGCCCAAGTTTCCACTGTATCAAATGCTTTTTTGAAATCTATAAAAGCCATCTATATATCTAAGTTATATTCGATACTTTTCTCTGTAAACTGTCTGACTGTGTGGAGGTGTTCTATTGTGCTGTATTCTTTTCTGAACCCGGCTATTCTGTGGGTTGATAGATTTCAAATTTTCTTTCTAGTCTGTTTGTGACGATTCTCATAAACAACTTATAGACCTGTGACAGCAAACTTATGGGTCGGTAATTCTCGAGGTCAGTTGGGTCACCCTTCTTGAATATAAGGATAGTTATTGAATTTTCCCATTCGGTTGGTACTTTTCCTTGTAACAGGCATTTGTTGAACAATTTTTGTAATTCTTGTTTTGTTGTTTTCTCACTCCCTTTCAACATTTCTAGTAGAATGTTATCGTCACCTCCAGCTTTTCCATGCTTCATCTGCTTTAAAGCCAATTCAATTTCTTCTATTTCGATTTCTGGCAGTTCTTCCGAATTTACATTGATAATACGTTCTTTTGATTTTTCGTTGTTATGCAGGTTTACTTCCTCGGAGACTTTTGATTTGTATAGGTCTACATAAAATAGTTCTGTAATTTCCAGCATGTGTTTTCTATCTGTTATTATGTTTCCTTGTTTGTCTTTCAGTCTATACATTTACTTCCTTTGACATTTATTTCTCCTAAAAACATTCAATCTCCTATTATTTTCAATCAGTTTTTCTACCTTAATAGTGTCATATTCTAATATATCGATCTTGGCTGATCTACGGGCAGCTTTGTTATTTTCTGTATATTCCATAGTATTTCTTTTACCCGCTCTTATAAGATCTCGTCTTTTTTCTAGGAGGTTTTTAGTTTTTTGTGAAAACTTGTCAGGTTTGATTTTTTTGTTCTTGGCTATGTTTTTAGATGTTTCTCTTATTATGTTTCCTATTTTGGTGTTTGCTTCATCGATATTCTCATAGTCTTGTCCTAGGTGTCGTTCAAAATTCCTGCTGAGCTGTTTTTTATATTCTTCTTTCTTTGATTGAAGTAATATTCTAGCTATTATCTTAGCCTTGTTCTTGAATATTCTTGCTCTTTCTAGTTGTACATTTATTCTTATTTTGCTCCTGACCATTCGATGGTCGCTTCCTGTTGAGAATGAATTTAAAACGCTTGAGAGTATAAAATCTATTTCATTTTTTGTTTCTTCACTCGGGCTAACCCATGTCCATCTTCTTGAATCTTTCTTCTTGAAGAACGTATTCATTATGTAAAGTTTTTCACCTTCTACAAAGTTTGCTAGCATATCACCTCTCTTGTTTCTTGTCCCTAAACCGAATTCTCCTATATAGTTTTCAGAGTCGGGGCATCCTAATTGTGTACCGATTTTTGCGTTAAAATCTCCCCCAATTATTGTATACGTTGTTTTATGTTCTTTTATGCTTTTGTTCAGGTCTTCGTACAATATTTCTATTTCTTCATCTACACACAGTCATCCATAATATGGACGAAAGTGACGTCTTGTAATCACTACACATCGGTCACGATGTTAGACTAAGAAGAGACAATTGGAAAATACTGTATGGAAGCTGTAAGACGCCAAATGTCAATGACATCTATCTATCACTGGAAAAGGTCATTGGAGCTGCATTGATACGGTCTATATGTATGTCTTCCGTTTAACCAACACGACAGTAATCTGAGGTTGAATTTGTGCAGATGGATAGTAAATTGGGTACAGGAATGGCATAAAATTGTATTCAGTGATGAGTTTCGATTCTATTTGTAGCCGAACAATGGGCTTAGAAGGGTCATGCGAATGCGTGGGGAACGCAGAAATTCAGAATGTTTTGTTGAATGCAACACGGTACTTATACAAGGAGTAATGCATATGGGGTACAATCTGCTATGGTAACAAATCGCTATAAGTCTTGACGGTAATCTAAATGGAGCTAATTACAGTGCCAATGTGCTAGAGCCTGTTACAATACTATATCTTCGAAAACTGGAAATCCCATTTTCCAGCAAGATTATACCCGCCCTCCTACAACAATGATTACAATAGAATTATTGGAAGACGATAATGTTGTCGTCTTCACATAGTTTGCTCGATCGGCCGATCTGTTGGCTATTGGACACGTATGAAATATAATCGGTAGGAGGTTGAGCAATTTTCCACACCGTTGAGAGAAATTTTAATTGATATTAGTCTTCAGAGTTTAGAACCATTTGATGACTAACCACAGGCTGATATCAATTATTTGATACAGAGCATGCCCTGACGTATAAACAAATTTATAGCAAACCGTGGCGGAGTACTACTAATTTTCTTTTTTGTTTTTTGCATTACCATTTTCAAATTTTAATCATTATTGTATTAGGTTGATGCATAACTTCACAGATTTTTGGTTTCCAACTCGAAAGTGCTTTAGAAAGATTTCTACAGGAGCGGAATCGAAAAACTGCCAGAACGTTAGGAGACAATCGTAAACATTACTATTGATTAGTTTAAGTATTTTGTTTACTCACAAAAAAATAGGTTAAGATGTATTAAAAACACTACAATGTATGCATCAACCCGATATATCATCAACCACATATTTTCTGAAAATTTTAACATTTAACATTGGTCAGAACTTACACGTTTTGCAATTTTTATGGAAAGCAGTATGTATTTGTGATTTGTAATAGAGGAAGCTATAGTAAGAGAGAATGAATGGATATTATAAAATTTTCGTGGCTTTCAAATACAATGTCCGTGCGGCGAAGCATGAGAGAATATGATCCAAAGCTCCGTCACCCTCGTTATATAACAATTCAAAACATGCGTGCTGTGGAAACAGGATTTATCACTCCAAAGAATTTTTTGTATGTCGGTTGTCCTCAGAAAGTTTCATAGAGACAAGAAAAGCAATTATTGCAAGATGTTGAGAATTCTCCACTAGCGCTACGCGTTTAGCAAGCAATCGTCAATCATTTCGAAACATCTGTTTAAATATATAACTATGATACATAACGCCGGCTATTATCATTTTTCGTGAACGAAACAAGGTTTTAAAAATTAATTTTTAATTTGGGGTTTGAAATGGCTAGCTTATATTAATGCTCAGACGAGAGCTGGAGCTCATAATATAAAGTACCCTGTAATATAACTTTCTATCTCGAAAGATTTTTTCGAATGCAGATTACACATATGCAGTGTTAAATAGGTAAGCATTCAGTTAGATAATTTTAACCAACAACGAAAATCGCCGGAAACTACATCGTTCAAATTATGTAGATTCGGGTACAACGCCTAACCAATGTTAAGCAAATAGGTTGGTTTCGAAACCTTTCGGATAATAATGTGTGCACCAACAAGATGTTTAGTAGTAACACAATTAATTGCCGGCAAATAAAACAATAAAAATTCGGTAAGCACCGGATTGCAGTTCCAAACCGATGGAATTACTAAATACATAAATTAATTAATTAATACACTTTTATTTAGCTCAACAGCTATTACATAACAAAGAGAAACACACAGACAAGAATAATAAAACAGGAATAATATGCATAATAATAATATTTATTATAGTTATCTAAGCCTTTGTGAAATAATGGATTGGTCATACTGGTTTCTTTCTTTTTAGATATGTAAAATGAATCTACCTGGCGTGTATTGTATGCGTCTAGGTCCCTACGATAGTAACTGTAACTTTTTGGCAAAATTTAACCTTAGTCCTGGTAATTAATTCTGGTCATGTAACGTTTTGAACTTTTATCGGTCCCTGCGAAGGGCGCTCTGTAACGTTTTGAAACTGGTGTAATTTGACTTTCATTAATTTCTGAAATGCTCAAACGTTTATTAATTTCTACTTCGAGTAAGCTCAAATCGGAGAAAATGTTTACTCATACTCAAATATATATGTAAGCCTGATAAAGCATATTTTTTAAACATATCCATATGTAACCTTAGACAGATATGAACAACATATTGAAAAAGTCAGACAGAAAATCAAAACAAGAAGCAAAATTTTAAATAAGTTAGCAGGAATGAACTAGGGTGTCCATGATAATCGTATAAATAGCCAGAAGAGAGAATGGCATAGATGTCAATTAAGTCCCAATATGTGATACTTATATTTACAGAATCTACCACCAAACAAGTTAAAATCTCAAAAACCTCTATGGAACGAAAAATTTGTTAGTCAGCCTTTTTCTGCAAGTGAAGAATAGAAGTCTGATAGACATGGTTGCTTCATATATGCAACCTTAAGGCCTAAAAAACGATGAAGAAGAAGAAGAAGAAATATATATGGTCAGGAAAACACAATTTATAAACCAACTGTGTAATGTTGTTAACTAGTTTGTACTAAATGAGGCTTAATCTTACAGACCGTTATGTACATTAATAAAATTAACGATTTCCTCTGTGGACGTGTTTCTTGGTTTCTTGGTGTACTGCAACCCACTCAGTACGTAGGTATCGGTGCCGACGGCATTTGAGCTGGAGCAAAGTATGTATTCTGCCCTGTATGTCAGACGTCTGGAACGTCACTTGTGAGATAAGCGCGATTTACCTTTTTACACTCTGCAAACATACTCAGAATTTAAAGAGATTATGAGATACCAGCGGCTCCGGGGGTGTGTATTGATGTGGTTGAAGCGTGAATGTGTCTTGTGGAGAAACTGTGTTACTCCCAACGCAACTGCGCCGTGAATTAGTACCTGGTAAAATTCGCTTATTTAGCGGGAGAAGATTTTGACAGCTTCGATTATCCCTTGCGGAAAGAACCTTCAGGCTCGGCTCGCGTAGCGTAATTTGCCTTTAGGCTTCAGGAAGACGTCGTTGGACGTATATTAATGCGGTTATATGGTTCATGCCGCCTTCATGCGGGACGTCCAATATGATTCCTACAGGTAAGGTTATTAATAGGTTATGATATTTTAATCGTCTCATTGATTCTGGTAGTGTGGAGAACGTTGTATTGCGGTGGTTTCGGGTTAACCAGGGGTTGCTTTAGGAGACAGTCAGCACGGTCACAATCTAAAGTACTGTCAGGTTATAGAGTTCACCTTAAGAAACAGTAAGTCACAACCTTAGGTTGAAAGAGGATTTGGGGGAAAGGAAAGTCCATGAACTCAAGTCAGACTACTGGTCGGGACCAGTAGACTCAAGTGACCTGAAATGGTTGCGGAGTCACCTTTCATACTCTCCGGGCGGCTTTATCGGTACAGCCGCTCCAAGTACCATTGATTGGGAGGCGGCGCCGGGGTTGCTTCTTCGTGTCTTTGCACATAACGGGTGCGTGACTTGTTATCACCAGTTCGAGCGCTGAATAGAAGTAACGCTCGATTAGGCAACGTACAAATTAAATACATTTAATGTAGAGTTAAAAATTGCTGCAGAAGGCCGCGTTACCTAACATGTAACATTTTATGTATGAAAATTATTGCGGTATATTCTAAGAGCTGTTCAACATTCACTCAACCTAATACCGACAACATATAATCGATTCTATATTGTTCACCGTGGACAGATAGTTAAGTTACTCCCAAAAATGTTTGCGTCCGAGAACCAGTTTCATAGGTTACAAATTAATAATCTTGTACCAAGTTTCAAATAAGTGAGGAAAGCGTCAGTTTGAGATAGCGCTTGCAATAAGGGTTTTAAAGTTAAACCAATAGAAAAAGTACTCAAACGTAGCAGGCTTTTGTAGAGAGTGGATTAGCTATTTCTGTTCCGTGAACGATGTATAGCAATTTTATAACGTATTAAAATAATGTACATTCCTCTATTTTGCAATTTCTGTAGTGTGTTCAACTCGGAGTTGTTATATAAGTACAAAATAGTGCTACAGTAACAAAATGAGGTAGAACAGTCGTATTATAAACAATAAGTAAACACCACGACGATAGATCTTGGCATACAAGTTATTAAATTTCGATGCTCACCTTTGGGATTTCAACAAGAGATACAATGTCGGGTCAATTGGGGAACATTTGTAGATTCTAATGCCAAATAATGCCCAAAAATTAATTGAACCTAGCCGCCATAGTTTTTGAGTATCGTCTAAAAAACCAAAAATTAGGTTTTTTGTTTTCCTTGTTACATATTCATTACAATATACTGTTATGATAAAGACGGCTGGGCTATCGTGTTGTATTTTTTAATTATTATTAATTGATTAGTGACTCTATCGTATGGGTTGGTTTGCTACATTCTGCCAATTTATAATTGGAAATATGCAAAATTATTTTATAATATACTGACTTTTACATACATTGTTGTGATTTTCTTAAATTGCGCAAACCTAACTAATGCGATTTTTAAAATTATGGGAATAAATATTCTCAAAGTCAACTTACAGTGACGTAACTTCATATTTATAATGCGGAAAAAATTGAAGTAGGCTTAAGTTTAAACAATACGTCTGCTGTTACGTATCGATGCGATATCTAGGTCATATAACGTAAATAAACAACTCCACTAAATCAAAACACGCGCAGAGAACGCCACCGAAAAAATCACTGAATTTATTTTAAGATAACGTACGCCTGACCTGCTCTACAAACGGAAGTTTAGGCTTTTATCGGGCTACCAGCAACTTCCTAGAAGACTGGGCCTCCTTATTATATTATCGGCTAGCCTGTCTTAAAAACCTCCTGATGACTCGCCAATGAGCTGATCGTCGTCTGATCGCTGCTTTCGGCAAGATCTCAGCTCCCGTGCTCACAGCTAGGGCTCAGCTGCGATGCACGATGCTTTCTGTTTACCCTGGGCTTCAAAGCATCCGCTTCTTGTTGGACCACGAACAAATCACCACCAAAAACATCCCAACCCACATGCAAGGCTCAATACGTTTTATCATTTGCAGAGGCGCAAGGAATGATCGCAAAACTTCTGCAGCCTATCTGATAACACTGCAGTAATGTAAAACGCTTCGTAATTGTAAAAATTGGTATCTATTATAACTTCTACTTTGCTTTTCGTGTGAAGGCAAAACGTACCAGCTTGGTTACCCTTACCCCCTCGCCAATTGCTTTTTACTGCTATTCTTTTTTCGAAGCTTGCTATGATTAGAATTTAACTTTTTTAGTCAAGGCGAACACTATTTTACAGTTTCAAATTTAAACTATATACAGGTTAATGCTATTTGCTTATAGTTTCAAATTAAAAATTATGTAATTTTTGTAATATTTTTAACGTAATATTTGCAATGCTTGAATTATATTAAGTATATTTTTATATAACCCCTTCAATGTAAGTTGCGATTATCGCCGAAGAATCTTTCAACTTAGGTTCGCGAGTTGTTAAATAATTAAGTTGGTGGCGTCCGTATTTGGTTTTGATCATTTTACTGCTAACTCACTCCCTTCTTCGGAGTAGCTTAGCCGGTCTGTTGAACGCTATTGGTTACGGAACTGTTTTGGGTATTCACAGCTCGCTATCTGGCTTATATTGAAGTGTTGAAAGTTTATCGTTAATTTATTCTATTTTAAATGCGTATTAGAGTGTTCAGCAGTGACACATTAGATGTACAAAATTCTCAAAATGAAAGGGGCGTCAAATTCACATTCCATAATTTACCAAAGACTACAAAAAAAAATACAGGCAACCTAATTCACACAACGATTTAGTGTACCCAGCACTCTAGGCTGAAAACGCGAAACAGAGATACCGTTACCTATTAAAAGAGATCAAATTATATATAATCATTAAAACTTTTCATATGAATAGTTTTTAATACAATCTATGAGACTACACAGGTTATGCTTTTACTTTAAATAATAGTAATTTTGATCAAACATTTGCGAAAAATTTTAAACTAACGCAAACGACCACAGCAGAATCGAGAACGCGTTTTTGATTTTCAAACAAATAAAAACATTTGTTCTAAATACTATGTTATTGGATACCCTGGAAATAATATTTATTAACTAAAGTATTTTTCAAGCCTACATGGCAGAATGCACAATGAATTCTACTACATATGAAAACAAATCGAAACAGGTATTGAAGTAAAAGAACAACATAAGAAACGAAATCACTTAAGGTAGAGAAATTCCCTTTATATCTGACGAAATTCTCCCAGTAACATAAATATAAGGCATTTTAAAAATACCTGTAAAAGAACTAACTGGCTTTAGTTTTCATATAAAAGTGGTAATGTAAGTATTATCCAGCAAATTGAAAATGTATATTTAACGATCGGCATATTGAAGTGCATGATGGTATGGCCCATCAATGGCTTATTAAATCCACCATTAAAAATATCTAAAATATACGCATGCTTTATAACTTGAGTAGATAAACATATTCTAGTATTTACTGGGCAGAAGTAATTTGTAACACATAAATTAGGGTTGCTTACACACAATGAGTTCTCACAGTCTCGAATACTACGCTTAGTTAAATTCCATACAATCTGTATAAGAGCTTTCAAACAATATTCGAGAACGTTAAATCTGAAATAGTAAAGGCGGTTCGATAGCTGACCGCTCCACGTTTAATTAAATTTCAATACAACTGGAATTAATTATTTTGGGTGATGCATTAATACTGTATAATCCATGTACCACAAACATTCACTTCAGAACAGTTTCCAAATTGGTTTTAAGCAATAAATATTCATGTATTAACTTAATCAAAATTAGGGAATTGTTTCCGCCAGGTATATCTAAATGTATAGTCAGACTGTGGTTAATTAATTGTATTAAAAATTAAAAAAAAATATGATGAACCGATTTTAATATCAAATCTATCAGAAGTGTTTAAAGAAATCTATATTTTCTAAATTTTTACACTACATCAACGAAATTACAATGTAAATTGTTCAACAGTGACTTGGAGGTTCAAAGGTTACACAGATTAACAATCAAAGTTGCTTGACAGTTTTCCAACTATGCTCATTTCTCGGAACACCCTGTTTTTAACAACTGTTGCGTGAGATGCAGCTAACTACACTGTAATGTGAACCGCAAACAATCGTGAATGTGGATATAACCAAAGTAACTAATTACGAATTTGTAAACAAAACTCCGCCATACATTAATTAATAGTAAAGTATAATTTGAGTTTAAAATAGCTGATGGGTTTATTTCATTGTTGGTACATACGCAGGCAGCTCACAAATCCACAACCAAACAAATTTCAAATTTAGTACACATAGAGCAACCTCTGGCATTTGCGTCAGAAATTCCACTTTATCTTAGTTAGTTCAATAAAAGACAGACAAATAAATAGCTGACAAAGGAGTGCTAAATTTAATATAAGTAAATTGGAATAAAACAACATTAATAACATAAATAGAGATGTAAAAAGTGGCGACTCCAAAAACTGAATCTCACGTTAGTCATAAAGTTGTTTTAGCAATATTTATAGAAACTATGCAATTTTCAAATTGTGATAATAGTAATTTGTATACCAAGTTTAACTTTATATCACGAATGTGGGTTTAGCTACCGAGGCCCGTAGGGCCAAGGGATGAAGAATAAAAAGAAACTTCAGTGCCGAGGGGTATATTATCTTTTTTTTAATAGCGAAATTGTGAAATGCCAACATTTAACCAACTTTTGTAGGTTATGTCAACGTCGGTTAATGTTTATCTGTCACCCCGCAGCCTGAAAAAAAATCGTTAAACAATAGATTACTTTACTGCCGATTTCGACGTTCTTCACTGCCGATTTCAAAAAGAAAAGGAATTTTTCTACGACCACTACTAATAGTACGCCTTTTAGCACTAGCTTGTTTCACTAAAAATGACGTTTTATAAATCAGAGTATTAAACGTGAAATAAGCTGTTTACGTTTAGCACATGTGCTAAAAGTAAACAGCTAGTGTTGAATTTAGAATTTCGAACTGAAAGTGAGGTTATAAAGTTATTCTATTTATTTCTTTCGTTAGAGATAAAGTGTTTGTTAAATAATTAAAACATTATGTAATAAATAAAGTAAAATGTGTATTATTATAAATTACCTTTGATAACTAACTTTGACAGCTACCGGCTGCAGAAGCAGTCGCCTGTGCCGTCAAGGCCATCCCTTTACCATGGCATAAATTATAACTGTCATAAATGCAAACCTTTGTTAAATAGACATTTATATATTAATAACAGTAAATTTAAGGCCGTACTAAAAATATCGTGAGCAAACTTGTGCTAAAAGTGTACGGGAGTTTCATAATTTTCTCGTGCAGAAACATCCACTTTTAGCACTTGTTGCACTAATAGATATTATAGGCCTCGCTGCTCTTAAAACACTTAGTAAAACAACAAATAAAACACCACATTTACTGAACAACCATATAATAAAAGACGAAACGAAACAATATATAAAATTTCATAATTAAATGACATGCGTAAGTTGAAATGGGTGCAAACTTGTTCGCGCACGGTCGCTGACTGTCCCATTTTTTAGGGGTGCGGGTTGTGCGCAGATCGGACTTAAATGGCCCCTGCGTTAGAAATTTAGAAATTAATGTTGTTGAAATTAATTTTAATGTTACAGACATTAGTATTATCAAGCTCTTATAAGAAATTGAAGAAATACCGCATCTATTTTAAGTCTTGAAAAATTTCGCTTGCTTTCCTTTTTCAAATAAAAATTTAATCACATCAATTCAATTAATTTATAAATCTCGTCTTAGTACATATTTGAGAACTTGATTGGTGCTATCGATCCGTAGCATGTTTCCCTAGCGCTATTCCAAATTAAAGATTGACAAATGAATGTGACAAGGAAAAATTTTACTTCTTCAATCAATTTGAATAAAAATCTAAAGTGATGTCAGTCAGATTAGTAAATAACAATGAACCGTTGTTTATTCCTATTTTGTAATACACTCAACCACAAATGCTCTATCTTTATAATCTGATGCTTACTAGCTTAATAAACAAAGCAATTGTCCTGAGTTTCACATATGTATAGGCGATACATTAAATTATTAAACTTTAGTATTCGCAACTTAACATTAGCAACAGAAATGGTTTTTAATATCACACACTTTATATTTCGAAACTATAACCTATTTTACAAGTTGTTTAAACATTAGAGAATGTTTATTTTATTTAAATGGTTTTTAGAATTAACACTTCAGCATCCACTAGAGTGTAGTAAAAAGGAATTTGAGTTTGCAGTAAATAATCCAGAACTTATTAGTCACATTTCGACAGTAACCATATTCATCACCTTTTATCCACAATGTCAATTTCAATAAAACGTAGTTTTAACTAATTAAATTGCTGTTCTTCAATTCAACCAACTTTATCGATATTACCTAACCCAGATATGAGCATCAAATTTGTAACTGTCTATATAGCTTCCCCTAGCCAATTCTCAATTGTAGGGGATTTCTATAGACAAGACATATAGCATGTGCTATTACTAGAACTTCGTAACAGGTAAATATTGGTAACAGTTTCTGCTTTAGATATCTAGAATGATTTTGTTCCACTATCCACTAATTATTATGATTTAATATCTGTAAGCACCACAGATTCTCGAAATCACTTATACCTAAAAGGAACTGTACTTTGCCTTGCATTCGAGTATTTCATAGAGCCTATGACATAACCCGTGGTTACTGGTTTCGTAACTTCGATTAATTATTCAGATTGCCCCCATTTGTTAGGGAAAGCTTGTGTAAACAAGCGAAACCCTTACTTACTGACACACACTTGGCACGTAATCAAGGATTAGCAAACATTGATATACGCAGCGGTATAAGTAATCTCGAAGGACTTGATTAATAAAAAACACATTATATTTATTGAAAAGCCTAACTGTAAACCTCCAGCTTCAGATGGGTAGCACAGTAAAACAAATACAAAAACGTGTTCTATGACAAATCTTAAAGGAAAACACAACCACGATCGATGCTATCTTTAGCTGTAATATTGTGAATTGACTTCAGATCTTGTGTTTGGATTTATTTTAAATTATATTTGTACATCTTACTCGTACCTTCCTACTTTGGAGAATTAACTGTTAGTTATTATAAAGGAAGTCTATATTCGCTGTGCTATCACATTTACTAAGATGTGGGTCTCTGCTAAGCTTACTCTTCCATTGTTCACTCGAGTACATGCAAAGCTCGACAAAAGTCTCTTTATGTCTGTTCAAATTACAAGCTGAATACACATTTCAGGAACAGTTAGTAGTAAATGGAATAAGGTTGATTCTGCATTATCAACTTATATTTTAAAATCAGCTGTTCAGAAATATAAAAGTCGGCTTAAGTACTACTTCCAAATTGCTGTTACCTTACAGTGCTATTACATAACTAAAGCGATTAGTAGATTAATTTTATGATTAAATATACTAATGCTAAGATTCTGGTGTAAGCTCATATCAATTTGCATTTAATGAGAATAAATTAATGTGTTTTCTTATTTTATTGTTGATTGAAATGTTAAACAGTGTTTAACATGATCGCGTCCTCGAATGTTAAGATACATTTAACATGCATCCACTCATTTAACATGCATCCACTCGCGTCCTCGAATATTAAGATACATTTAACATGCATCCACTCATTTAACATGCATTCACTATAGCAACATCACACATATTCATGGTAGTCCGATTTCGATTTAGCAGTTTTTAGTAATTATTATTGATTCAAAATTATTGCCTCAATGAGCAATAAACTAATTAACGCATTTTGAGGGGAAACCGTCTTAACATTTCTCACATAAATTACCACTCCTGCTTCGCTACGCTCGCTCGAGTGGTAAAAATATGCTCGAATGTTAAGACTGGGTTACCCCTTTTAATACGTTAATTACTATTATATTATTCGAAATAAGAGCCATAGCATCATTGCTCAAACACACTAGCTTTATTAAACTAAGGACATAATATACATGGTGCGGCAATCAGGCGTAGGTAAAAGATACTCCTAAAAGTATGAGAATCAAGAAATCTTAAAAATAGATTTCAATGGGCTCTGGGATAAAAAGTCACGTTATTACTAGATTCAGAAAATATTTATAATCCAGCTTCAGGTCATGTTGTGACAGCTGGAATTTATTAATTATTTATTTATTTTAGCATTAGGTGCCTCGACTGCTTGTAGTCAATGTCACAAATAGTAATAAAATGATACTCTTACAGACATAAATCTTGTATTGAGCAACAGTAAATGAAATTAATAAATCTGAACTTTTCTAATGATCATAACAAATGTTGAAAATATCTGCTTTCTTCCTTGAAACATTTTCGAACTCGTCTTTTCATTCCTTCAAAAACATTGTGTAATAATTAAGGTGCAGTAAATATACAAGAGTTTTAATTTTATTCGATTAAAGTTACATGTCATTACTAGAATTTGATTGATATCGCACGTTTCATAACTGATTGCGTAAATATTTATGTACAACGATTTTTTTAATAATTTTGAAGAAAAAAGGATTTTTAACGTTAAACCGATAATATTATAAATTTCGTAAATTGTCAATTTCATGTAAAAATAAATTTTTTTGCAAAGTGTTCATAAAGGTCGGAAAGAAAGTAGCACTTACAATAATTATATGTACAACTAGTGATGAAAGTATGAAGGTTGATAAGCGACTGCGAAACGGGAGTGCATCAATCAAATAAGTAAAGAAAATGTGCTTTCATGCGTGTTGCCGATGTAAGACAATAAACTAGTTAAAGAGCTTTACTTAGAAGTTCCCTCGTAAGTGGAAGTTGTGACACTAAACATGTGGAAAAATCAAAGATAACTAGGGGTAAAATATCTTAACGTTCCTAATAATACTGAAACAATAAAAGAAAACACTTGGTAATGCAAATTACATCAATTTGCAAATGAAGAAAAATATAGCAGACGGGATTTGAACTTATTGTTTCCTATTTGTGTTTTTTTTTTAGAACATTTCTCCTGTATCTGTTGTTCCTGCTTTTGTCAAGTGTAAAGCCGGAGCTATGTTAAAATTATTATTTATATCTATTCCTCAGTTAAAAATAGACACAATTTAAGTTTTTAAAGGTGCTCACCCTGTATCTATTTGACCGATTTTTTGTCGGTTTCATGCCAGGTGGACATATAATCCGTGTGCAAAATATCGTCTTCTTCCAACAAATAGTTTTTGAGTTATACCGGCAATAAACAGATAAACGGACAGACAGACAGACGGAATTGAGAAAACCTATTTTTCATTATCTAGGGACCCTGAAACGTGAAGATCTGAAGAAATTTCGGAAGGTGATTTTTTCGTGATTATAATACTTTTTTGTCTTCTAGACGAGGGAAGTAAAAACTGGGACACCTCTTGATAGAGATTTCAGCATGATTTGATTAGCTTTAATAAGGTTTCAGACTCTTACATTTTCAATAACAATTTTGTTTCATAGCAACGTTTAAATAAACTAACAATTCAGTTAGAAATACCTAGCAACTATACGTATTAGGGCAGCGTTTAGCGACCAAAAACTCCCACTTTTTATACTAGTAACTTTTACTTCTCAGCAGTAATAATCATAGCAACAAAAACTAACAACCATTGCCATTAGTCGAAATCAAAATAGGCACTCGCATTTTGCGGTATGATCATGACCTCCTCGACTTTTCCCGGCTTCCTCGAGTATACTGGCATTTTATAATTAGAAAAAGAAAACGCGTCCAAAGCAGTAGCATAAGAAATTATGTATGTAACTCGTACGAAAGCAGACTTTTTAGACTCTTCTTATTTATGTGCCTCGCTCGCTGCGCTAGCTTGGCCAAAAACTGCGGCTCGTCCAAAAAAGTCTTTAATTTCGTACTTGTAACATAAATAGCTATTTCATCACTAATTGTAAAATATCTTTATTTTATCATTATCGTAGTTACGTAAAGTATGACGTTTCGAAACTTCACTCAACTTTGCAAGGTGACACTACATGCCAAAATTTAAATAATAGCTATTCCTTAATTTTTTTATACGTGACCCTTCATACCGTAGGCTCTCAAAGATCAATTTTTTAACTCTTGGTCAAAAATATTTTACTAATATGTGCCACCTGCGTACCTATAACTTTTATACATACAAGAACTCATGTTTACTGTGGTGACCTTAAAAGTAAAATTATTCTCTTATAAAATCAAGTATAGGTTAGCTAAAATGTTTTTAAAGATTGAAAAAATATATTCGAATTTAGCTGAATTTTTATCTCTTCTCATTTACATATTCAAATAATTTCAGCAGGAAAGAAAATCAATCCAAACATCTCGACTGCTTGGCACTAGGTTGATTAACTAACCCTAATTTAACAAAATGTATATCCTTCCCCGCTTTATTTCATTAATATGCGGAAATCAATGCAACAATCAGAACTATTTTAACAACATGACTCATTTGATTTGATTTTAACTACGATATAAGTGTTAATTCTTTAACACAATTTTATACGGAACGGAAAACAAAAAGGATTCCTGGATCTAATCAACAATGTGTATATCCGTCGAAAACAGTGGGCGCTTTACTCCAATCAAAGTGAAAAGAAGGAAAGGCAGTAACAACTTCTAATCTAGTTAGTTGCGGTGCAAAGTCGGCAAATCTTGGAATACAAGGTGAAAACTAATAAATATCCTGACAGCGTTCTCATTGCGCATCCTTTCGAAAGATAATAAAATAATATATTTTATCTACGACCACTACTAAAAGTAGGCCTTTTAGCGCTAGCTTGTTTCACTAAAAGTTACGTTTTATAGTTTACCGTGGTTAAAGAAATCAGCTGTTTACTTTTAGCTCTACTGCTAAGAGTGAAGTGAGGTTATAAAACTACAATTTCGAACTGGAAGTGAAGTTGTAAAGTTATTCTAGTTGCTTCTTGCGTTACAGATAAAGTGTTTTTGAAATAATTAATGCGTTATGTAATGAATACACTCAGATGTGGAGTATTAATAATTACATTTCGTAACTGACCTTGACAGCACCGGCTTCGCAAACATTCGCCCGCGCATGGACTACTACTTATTATGACATAAATTTGAAGTGTCGTAGATGGAAACATTTGTTAAATCGATATTTAAGGATTAATAACGGTACAATTAAGGTCGTAGATAAAATATTGTATGCAACGCGTGCTAAAAGTCGTTTATGCACGAGACATGAAAACTATGAAACGAAGCCGAAGGCTGAGTTTTATAACGTCGACTTTTAGCACTTGTTGCATAAATAGCTATTTTGCACTACTAGTCTCAGAACGCACCGTATCTTTAGGTCGTGAAGTTGATTTTCTCCACCACGAGAGAGAAAGTAAAATAAACAATTTTCACCGTGGTAACTAATAAATTGCTAAGTTACCAAATATAACTATTTTAATTTTGACGTTTTAAAGAGCTGTATTGTCAGGTTGACAGTTAAAATATTTTCGAAATTTGTTGGGAATTTAGGTATTAAGCCGTTTGGTAGTGCAAAATATAGTATATACACCACGGTAGCGAATCGGTATATAACCTGAGCGCATATTAGATACTGAACGCGACTTCGCTAACTTGATGTATAATATACTATTATATTTGGGGATTCATACTAGTTCTTTGAAAATAGCTATTTATATTACGAGTGCAGTAGGTTGCATTTTACAGCTCTAGGTTGTAATTTTTAAAGCTCAACGCGAATCAGAGTGCTTTAATAAAACATTTTGGAACCATAATCTTGTTTATTGACCGTCAATAGCGGGCGTAATATGGCTTTTATAGCCCGAGGGCCTATAAAGTTGCTAAGCAATATAACAAACACCAACAATGTAGTATAGCAACACCAACAATCTGCATAGAAACCATAGCACAAAAAAATTCACAGTGCCTGCACACCGATGATACAGTAGTCTGTAGCCAAAACATTGAATCCGTGAATTTTGTCCATTTTGAGAACCAAAATAAAATAAGACGTTGTATATACAGTCGCAGTCGGCGCCGTAGAAATCGGGACACGTAATATATTGTGTTGTAATATTTGAGTTATTACTATTTTTTGTATTATTGGAATTTTACTATCAACCAAAAGACGCAACATTTGAAAAATTATTTATTACAAGCAAACCGCGCGCTACGCGCTGCGAGTCTTGAATCGGCGCGCACGTGAAATAGAATACGCGAAAGGTCAAGCTCCGACCCGACCGCTAAGATAAGAAAAACAAAACCTAAACAAATATAAACATATGTGAAGCCGGAACGTGAGATTTTATTTTGTGCCACAGACACACAGACAAACACACATTAAGGAAAATTATATTATAGATGGTATATAGTTATACAACAGAAACATTTAATATTTTGTCATTGCTTCATTATTAGCTATTACTGCCTCTAAACGTCTCGGCATCGAATTATAAAAGTAGATACAATATTCTGATCTAAATTTTACCAATGTTCTAAAATAGAATCACGCAGTTTATCCTAATTTCTAGGATGAAAGTTGGGTCTATTATATATTTTGGGTCTATTATATATTTTAACCATTAAACCCCATACATTTTAAATAGGATTGAAATCTGGATTACTAGAAGGTCATCTTAAGATGTTAATATTATTATCTGTAATGCAATTCCGGGCCACATTTGTGTGGATCGGACAGTTGTCCTGTTGGAACGTGAATTCTTGATGAACTTGCTACGCTGTCGGTAGTATTATATTCTCCAAAATGTTCACATAAACGGGTCCAATAAATTTCTCTCCAATATCCCAACAGATTCCACGACGTTAAGAACTGATCCAAGTCCACATATTAACTCCGAAATGACCATTTCTTCTTTCTTCATGCACGTATCGTTCGTGATACCGTGCATTTACAAGAAGATAAACTCTAACACGACTGAAATAATTTTTCGTCAGAGAAAACAAAGCTATTCCAAAATGCAGCATCGCTAATAATAAATTCAGTAGCAAAGTCAAGTCTTTGTTGCTTATTTTATTCAGTTAAGAACGGTTTGTTTGCCGCCAAACAATTTTTTTAATTCACTTGCCTTTAAACATTTTTGTGCTGTTTGAACATTTCCTGCAAAATTCAGCTCTTCTACCGCAGTACTTGTGAACTCAAACGGGTTCTCCCGTATGAAATTTACAAGGGCTTCGTCTTGTTCAACAGATACTCTTCTGCGACCCGTTCCTGAAGTTCTTTCTAATGTGTGTCGGTGTCTCCACTTCTGTTTTATTCTGTCTACGGTACTTTTTCTAACGTTAAACTGAACAGCCAGTTGTCGTGTAAATCATCCATCTTCTAATCCTTGAAGTATTCTTGCTCTGGTTACCTTATTAATGTGGGCTGACATTTCAAATTTGACGAACAATAAAAAATCTGACAAAACAATCAAAACCACAACAACTGAGAAGGTCCAGTTTATACACTAAAAAATTAATGCAAAATGTATCACAGTATTGTCCCGATTTCTAAGGCGCCGACTGTACCATAATATATGCGGTATCACGAGAAATGTAAAGCTATCCACTTCGCGTTTGCTTTAAGTATTTCTTCGTGCTGGAATCTATTGATTACGCCGTTAATACATAAATAACTATAACGCACGAGTTTTGCATAAAAATTTTTTGCCGACAAATATTTTGTTAGCATTTTCTATAAACTTGAGTTTTTACTTACTAATATCAAAACCACCGTTGCCATCAAACAAGCTGCCTTTAATAAATTTTGAAGTCGCACCTGCATCATAACGCTTTGAAACGCCAAAAGTCAAAGTCTTAAATATTAATTTTCTTTATATATCCAAAACTCAACTGAACGAGAAGTTACGTAACTAGTCTTTCTGCAAATACCCTTTATTACTACAAAGTACATTTTTTGTTTAAGAGTCGTTGAAAACTAAAAATATATTATAGTATATTAAGTATTAAGAACGGTAAGGACATTTTACCGATCGAAGACAATTGTTTGAAGGAGGAGCGAAGCGACGACTCCAATTATTGTCTGAAATCGGTAATTCCTTAACGTTCGTGATGCTTATGACGTTTTTTGCACGATAGAAATGCATTTTTCTTCAAGCGTTAGTAAAATGTGACATTATGCCACAGAATAATATGTTGGTGGCACTGTAATCTATGTTAAATTCGAGGTTAGCAAGTTAGGTGTTGCGTCAGCCTGTGTCAAAACTGACGCAAAACCTAACCTGCTAACCTCGAATTTTTACTTACCGTTCTAGAACGGTAAACATAACTTACTGATTTGGCAAACAAACGCGGTAACTAAGTAAAATCGTTCTATCGTGCAAAAATAATTTTATCGCACCGGGATGCGTAAAAACACTGAGTAACTGTAAAATCGTAGTTACTGTGGATGTCAACTGTGTGTGAATGTGTTGTTTACATGTCGGGAGGCCAAAAAAGTCCACTATAACCACGATTTTACAATTAGTCAGTGTTTTTACGCATCCCGGTGCGGTAAAATAAACTACAAAATATTTAACTTTCAGATACCCTTTAACAGACCAGTTGCTTTATAGTAATAAGGGGTATTTACAAAAACGCTAGTTACGTAATTCCTCGTCCAGTTGAGTTTTGGAAAAATAAACATAATTAATATTTACGGTTTTGATGTTTAACATTTTAAAGCATCAACTACGAAATTCACTGAAGGCAGCTTACTTGATGTCAAGGGCAATTTTGATATCCGAAAGCAAAATCTCGAATTCATAATTATAAAGTGTTCAAAAAACGTGTCGGGCAAAAAATGTAATACATTTTACAGCGCTCGGTTTTATTAAAACACTTCGCTTCGTATCGTGTTTCAAAAATTAAAACCTCGCGCTATCAACTGCAACCCACCGCACTCGTAAATAATCATTAATTTGTATTTTTTACATCAATAAATGCTTAATAATTATACCAACTCATTTCTTCAATTTAAATTTTCATCAACATGTTCTTTAAATAAAATTATATGCAATTTTACACCGACATTTTGAAGAAATAGACCTGCATTGATAAATATCTATGTCTAGTATTTAATTCTACTTGTTTATTAGCATTCGCAATACCTAAAATTTCATAAACATATAGCTACTATTTCCTACAGCACCGATGATACAGAAATTGAAAATTAAATTTCCCACAGAAAACAAAACCGTCGTAGAAAAAATAGTCCGTTACACATTTATGGAAACGACATTGGAAAATGTGTGTAAATCTTTCACATGCGTCTATCAATTGTATTCTTTTCACATTTGTATTACAGTATACTAGTCTTCTATTATATTAAGTTAAATTATAGTTGTGAACATTTCTTACAAAAACGGTATTGAAGAAAGGGAACCCATTAATAACTAAAAATATATTCAAAATTACTTTCCAAGTGAAGAAATAAAACGCAAAAAATTAATAATTGCGAGGGATGTTTTGTTAATTGTTAGTGATATGAAAAATATGGAATTTTTGAAGGTGACATTATTGTTCTTGAAATTATTCCATTTAGCCATAATACATTTGAAAAAACACTACTCGAATCCTTGGAAGGTCGTCAAATATTCGCGAAAATTCAATAAACCCCGCATTTGCTTCAGAAAATCTCTTAGCATGTTGCTTATTTTCATATTTAGAAACAAAACAAAAATCGGGAACTAGATCTGGACTGTATGGAAAGTGAGTAGCCAGCTGGTCTTCAGATTCATATAAGAAATATAAAGCTTCTGCGACCGTATGCGGAGTGGCGTTGCCATGGTCGAACAAAATTCCTGGAAACTAAATTTTCGGCGCTCATAACACAATTTTTTATAGACTGAATAAAGTGAAGCTATTGTAAATCACAAGTTACAGTGTTACGACCGTCAAGAGGAATTACTGCGAATGGACAACTGATTGTAAAAAAAGCAGCAATCAGTTTTTGTATGCACTTTTGCTACAGATTACGTTTGTTGGCATAACCTCATTTTCAAACATTCAAGCACCTTACTTTTAATCCAAGATTCTTTACGTGTAACAATATTAAACACTTACTTTGAAGATCATGTATCGGAGTTTTCTAACTTAGGTCTACACCAGTCTACCCGTACTTGCTTTTGTTATTATGGTAACAAATATGGAATCCACCGACTTACCAGCTTCCTCACACCCAGCTATTAGTATAAAATGATATTTCCTGAGGGTCATTCAATACCTAACTTGTATACTTTATATTGTACTACATAAGAATAAGTCTAGGAAACCTTTTTTTTACTATTCTACTGACAAAACCAATAAAGATTTGTATGTTCTTGACGTCATTCAAAGAAGCTTACATATAAAAGATTGTAACGAGTTCTCCAATAAATAACGTCTGTTTTTGCAATTTTAGTTTTTAAAAACTGGCAACTTCGTTTTCAGAACCATAAATTGTTTAACTGGAATCATTTGGTTAGGCTTCTACAATAAAAAAAAAAAAAAAAAAAAAAAAAAAAATTGTGAAACAGAATAGTATCGTATATTGTGTAACTAGTAAAACACTCATTCCCGGACGACAATTCGTTGCATTTAGAGAAATCCCCATTTCTTAAGCATTACACTTTACACATTACAGTTTTTCTCCTATAAGATTAAACCCAAATATTTCCTTTATTGTTTATGTATAAATGTCAGACTTAATCAATGAGAAACCATACGGAAACATATACCCGATCTTGGCCAGAAAAATATTTCCATACAATTTCCTGTTATCTAGCAACTACAATAACGTATCGGAATCATTTTTTGGAGCAAAACATACTGCGTAAAAAAGTATCATATTTCGTCCGATTGATTACTTTTTAAATAAAAATTAGACATACTAAAGTTACTAATAATGAATCCAGGCATTTACAATAATACTAGCAACAATAACTCGTTTGTATTTTAAAATTCCTCTACTTTTATCAAAAGGCGGATTTAACTTTCCTAAAATCTAAACTCTAGTTGAAAAATATAAAATGTAACGAGTTTGCTATATTACAATCTAGTTCTAGTTTTGCTTATTAATCGTAGTATAAAATATACATATATTAAACTAGCAAAATATATTCTCTCAACTGGTTAATTTAGCAAAACAATCATGACGTTTTATCAGGTTTGAAGAAATTTAAATATACGTTTTAAACATTTTATACATATATTTTTACAAAATGTGCCCACATAGTTCTAATACCATAAAGAAACTAAACTGATGATGGAAAATACGTGCAGCTATACTGTAGTATGCGAAGACGCACGACTCGTCTTGACGTTCCAAATTGGTGGCTTTACCTATGATTGTATGCATTGTGAAATAATAAGCCACTACAATATTCCAGTTGCTTACTTGTTAAAGCCCCCAAATTCCACTTTAAGACGTTTATCCATATTCTGTCAGCCTGTCCAACGTACATTATGCATCTCTACATTCTCGGAAACAACTGAGCTCCACCATTATAGCCTATGTTTATACATGTTCTGTATTTATAATACTGGCAACATCCGTCTTATAAAGAATTCCTTCTCGCATATTTTCTAGAATGGAGACAGAATATAATATTACCTGCCTTCACGTTCAAAAACCAGCAAGATTGAAATACTTGTTTGAGAGAAAACATATTTTATTGAAATAACAGTCTTTTAGACAAAGCTACTTTTATATTTAGTCAATATTGAAATATTCTTGATGCCAGTTTGAAATTTCTGTAGATACACTGCATCCCTAAGAGCATGTTACTAGAACTGTAGGTTACATAATGTAATATTTACTTATACGAGTAGCTAAAGTGCAAAAAGAAGCTTTAGCTACGAGTTGTATACCTAATTTTTTCGACTGCCACATATTTATGCCAAAAGAGATTACAAAACCTCAACGTCATTTCAAATTGAAAAATCATGTTAGGTATGATTTCAATGTTTGAAATTGAAAACTCTCCACATTTAATACATAGTGTTGACACAGAAGTGTGCAATAAAGTGACAGATGTGTGCAATATATTTTTTTATTGTAGAGTATACAATAAACTACAGGTTTGTCAAATAATAGCCTCCTTTAGGAAATGAACCTGTAATTGTATATAGGAAATTGGAGCAAATAAATATAGCCTGCTTTCTTTGTTCTTGGAGCTCATAGTTACCAAACTTCAATTTCAAAAACGTTATAAAATATCAAATGAGAAACGCATTCAAATTTCATATAATTAAAAACCAAATTTACAAATAGAAATAAAAATGTGTGTACTCACCACCCCCTTGTATGCATAACCAAGCCGATACTTTTGATACTGTTGAAGTTTAGAAAATCTAAATGGTTTACTGAAGTATTTAATTCTTCACCCGTAGCTCTTACTTATGCTTTTTCTTTGTCTAAGCGATATTTATTTTAAAAATTATTATAAATGCCCACACTAAACAGTCTAAAGGTGTTAAATCGTATGCCCGTGGAAGAACCAGAGTTATGCCTTACTCAGAACTTCCCCAACAAGTAAAAGTTGTGACACTAACAATTTTAAAAAATAAAAAGAAACCAGGGGCAAAGAAAACGTTCCTAATAATACTGAAACGCGCTACGATCGGGAAGATACTATATCCGCTTCTGGCTGCGTTATAAATACGCTATAGCATTTTGTCCCATTTGTGATGTTGACCCTGTATCTGCTGAGACCCATTTTCTTCGAGATCAAAATCTGCAAATTACTAATTTTCTTAAGGTGCTTACCCTGTATATATTCAACCGAATGTACATTCGGCTTCGAGCTAGGTAGACATATAAACAACATGCAAAATATCATCTTCACATAACGCAGTCTGAAGCAGATATGGGTTAAAATCAGGAACTTTTCATATTCCTGTCCTTTTATTATTATTATTATATTCGAAGCATTGTATATAACCTATCTTTTTCATATAAAAACAATGGTGTAGTCTATGGTAAAAACTAGTTTTCATCATTAATTTAAGACATTTCTACTGCCAAGCAATATATCCGTTACGATGTTCTCATGTCCGTCTTCTGTCCCTGAGCCCATACTCCTAACTTCTAGATGACATTATTTAGCTCAATATAAATTTATAAGTGTCATCTGTATTCTATATTGAAGAAACATTATTTTATGTTATGAGTATATGTTATTCAGTACCACTAGCAACGTAATAATCGGTAAAAATTGTATGATATGCAATAATATGCATGCCCTCCAAACTTTTTGTCATGTCCGTCCCTCAACTTGTGTCTGTGTTAATTGAAGATAGCAGCTGCGCACGCGCATACACCAGCTTTTCTAGACCGTTGTTGTTGTGCAATGTAGTTCTGCGACGTGGTGTTCAAAAACTAAAGCGTTTGTATAATAATAACAAGGAATTTAGCCAGGTAAGATGTATTTGTGCATTTACAAGGCTCATGTCCATCTGTAGCCATATTTTTGTTACCAATTCAACTGTTTTCTCAATGCAATCTTTAAATCACTTTAAGAGTAATCTAGGGGTTATGTTTCCGAAATTCAGCTGATAGAGTATGTTGCCTAATATTAAGGGGCATATAAACTTAGAATTCTCATGTCCGTCCATCTCATATTCGTCCCCATCATTTCTAAAGTTGAAGTGGACGGACATGATTGAGAAGTGGACGGAAATGAGACGAATGTTTAATAGCAACTTCTTGATTTTTTTAGGATGGATGTAACTGAAAAGTGGAAGTTAGTTTTGCTAAAGCTTAAAACATGAAAGAATCCGGTATTAAACACCACTTGTCTCGAAAAATATAAAAACAGAGATTAAAAAGCAACAACGAATTGCAGAAAACAAAAAAAAGAAACAAGAATAAGTAAACTGTAACACAAGTACAGTCACAGTAAATTCAAAAAAGTTGAGGATGAATGAAATTGACAATATAGAAAATCATGCGTCAAGGTATTGATGTAGTCGAAATTAATTTAGATAAAAATCTAGGCAAGCAAAACGACTTCCAACAAAAAAGAAACAAGAATAAGTAAGCTGTAACACAAGTACAGTCACAGTAAATTCAAAAAAGTTGAGGATGAATGAAATTGACAATATAGAAAATCATGCGTCAAGGTATTGATGTAGCCGAAATTAATCTAGATAAAAATCTAGGCAAGCAAAACGACTTCCAACCTGCCAGATTGATTACTGATGATCTAGAGGATTTACCAGACCCAGAAAACATTGAAATTGTAGAAGATAACATAATGTTGAATGAGAACCATGATAATGACGCTTAAGAAGGCAACCCGAGTAAAACCAAGAAAAAACGACCTAAGAAAAAAAGTCACTGATTGCCAATCGTCTTTGGAAGCAGTCAGGGACCTTCGTGTTAATTTTGTAAAAGTTACTCAGAATGAAACAGTCAACTTTGATAATATTGCTCCTAAGACTCTTAAACCACTTCCGAATACAATGAAGTTACATCAGATTGTATGGCTCAAGTCAACACCAAACTGCTATGTAAGAATAAGCTGGATTGTGATCACCATTCCTTGTTTCCCAATTCTTGGACATTTCTCGAATTTCCGTCAGACCATATAAAGCAAAGTGAAAAAGTTGAAGCAGTTCACGACATACCAGTTGCGGTCAACATGAAGAGGAAAATGAATCAATTCAAGTTAACGACTATGTACTTGTCCTGTTTGAGGATTGGTATCCTTCTCTTACTTTTGGCATACAAAAGAGGAGGTTTTTTATTTTTGATTGTCGATCAAAAATATGAAGAGTATCTGATTTTGACCCATATAGTAGACACGCTGCCGTGGCTCAGGGGCTCAAGTAACAAAAGTATCTGACTCGCGCCTGCGAGCTCAAATTCGTTCTCCTATGGGCTGCATTTTATCGGTTGCATCTTTCTTATTTGCAAATTGGTGAAATTTGCAATAACCAGTGTTTCCTTTTATTGCTTCAGTATTATTAGGAACGTTATGATAGTTTTACCACTATGTGGGACGCTCTTGCAAGGGAAGTTCCGTGTAAATCCTTTTACAGGTTTTTAAGGTACTCACCCTGTATATCATGCATATACCGAAAGTATATTCGCTTTCTAGCCAGGTAGATATACAGTGATCGCCAAAAAGACGGCATCACATGAGAAAAATTTTAATTTCTAATTTTTAAAAAAAACTATTTACGCTAATAATTAGTGCTTGTCTGAAATCTTATTTAGCAATCGAAAATGGCATTTTTCGAAATTGTCAAAATTTAAAAAGTGCTATTTTCAGAAAATTAAGTAAGATTTTAACGAAATTTTTTTAGATTGGCTTTGTTTTAGTTAACTGAACAACCTCAAGGCCAGAAAACATCTCATTTTCATTAGATTTAGCTAAAAATTAATTTTTAATTTTTAAAATATTTTTAAAAAAACGGGACCTTACGACATGACACTAATTAGCTAAATGACTAACGCGTAAAATGACTCATATCGGGAAAGCATTACACAGGACTGTTCACTCAGTGGAGCTGGGGTGGTCCAATACGAGACTACACAGGACAACGGCCTATTAAAAGAAAAGCAGATGTTAGATGCCAAGGCGCTGCCACTTTGCTAATAGGGTAATACACAGGTGAGCCCACTGAGAAAAGTGGAAGCAAATTCTAACGTCAACCTTGGCAGTGCTTGGTCGAGGAGCCACGAACAACAGCGTTAAACTTACCTTACAGGAAAACTCCTGTGCAGCTTTCTAAACTCCTTTTACAAAAGAAAAAACATACAAAATCGAAAGCAAATATCACAAACATCAGAAAGAAAAACATAGCTAAATTAAAATAGACTATATTAAAAGTATGTAAATAAACATTGGTTGAGTAATTTAAATGTAACGAAAGGTTAGTGCGGGTTAAATTACGTAACGGTTAAACTAGATAGCACAAAAATTCGAAATGATTCGCAAACGGTAACAATATTTAACCTTCAAGCAACTGAACCATAACAATAAAACTTGACAGTAAGCAAATAAACGTGGCTCAAATGCGGTACATACTTTAATCGCCACAACGTTAAGTTAAGCAGAAACGTTAAATCTGACGGTGAATGATTGTTTCAGCGAACTGGCAACTACAATAGTTCAAACAGTAAATTCTACATTGGCAGCAACGTTGCCCGAACTGCCCGACACTTCAATAAAACAGTAGGTGCACTTTAATCTATGGCACTGCAAAACTAATACATAAATTCCGTACTTTAATAAGGAGTCCATGTGGCTGCACCCGACGTCTAACGAAACTGCAGGTGGCCGCTTCCAAGCAACTGCCCGAAGACACTTGGGGAACCTGCGCAAAAGCTCAGAGATGCTGCCTACGAGAGGTAAATAATAAAAAATCTAAAGAAGTAATTAACATTTTATCTTATTTCTTTCAATTATAGATCGTATAATAGTATAATAGATGTTTTTTGGCCTTTATATTGTTCAATTAGCTAAAACTAACACACTCTAATAAAATCTCATTGAAATCTTACTTGATTTAAAACAAAAGAAAATTAATTTTGACAATTTCGAAAACCCCCATTTTGTAAATAAGTGTATATATGATAGGGGCTAAGTAGTTTTTTAGACAAGCACAAATTATTGACGTAAAAATTTTTTTTGAAAATCAAAAATAAAATTTTGTTCTTATGATGCCGACTTTTTGGGGTCACTGTATATCTACAAATATCGTTTTCTTACAACAAATAGTATTTGAGCTATACCGTCAATCAATGGACAGACAGACAGACAGACAGACGAAATTGAAAAAACATGTTTTTCGTCATCTAGCCTGAAACGTGAAAATATGAAGCAATCGCGGAAGCTGATTTTGTAGCTATTACAATATTTCTTTTGATCTTTTAGACGAGAGAAGTAGAAATAAAATAAACAAAGAAGATGTGCAGTTCCTATGAAAAGGAAGTTTTAGAATATATTGCAATCCAATAAATAAAAATTGGTATGCATTGAAAATAGTACCATATAATGAAAACGAACGAATAAAAGCAAAACATTTCTGAACTAACTCCATCACGAGTGCCTGTAATCACAACCGTAGAAACCTCCTAGGCGCTTTATGCACCTTATGAAGCTACAAGAATTAAGCAGGTGCGTAAATAAGTAAGAAAGATTGGTTTTACGTCTAAGTACATACTTACTTCTACGTTCCTCAACGCATAAACATAATTTCTAAATTGTTCATCGTAGAATAATGTAAGTACCAATACATTTACGACTGTATAACGGTAGTAAATAGTAGTATATCCAAATGTATATCCAGAACAATAGCAAAGTTTGTACAATATAAATTTCAATGCAGAAGATGTAAAATAAACTAATTAGCATTCCGAAAAAACCGGCAACCCAAAATGTTTTCAGTTATTTATTTCTCTTTCACACCTTTGCGCCTGAATAACAGCTTTTACGTTAGCTCCATCAGCTGTAACATCAGCCGTAATGGGCACTGCGCTCGTTATGCAAAAGTCATGTTCCTCTGCTTCGTTATTGATTACCTTATCTTCTGGCTCGCAAATTAGATCAATTACACTAGATGTTGAAACTTTCTAGCTACAGCTCTTTCCAAACAATATAGCATGGCAATGCTTTCACTTCGTAATGCTGAATAGTTTTAACAAAAATGTAGATTATTAACATATTTTTAGTGAAGTAATAGAATATACGTACACACTACAGTAAAAGCATAAAATTAGGTAAATGTATACAGTTACTTAAGGGTTTACAAAAAGTATACAGGGTGATTTACCAGCTCATTAACAAATTTTGTCAGATGTTGATAATATTTTAAGAAAAAGTTCATATAAACATGCGTCTAATAGTATATTATGTCATTAGGAATAAAAGTGATACTTTGTGTGGCGAGCCGGAAGCGTTTGACTGACGAGCGTGTGCGAGTTAGACAAGACCGAGCGAGGCACACAAAGTCATTTTTACTCCGCATAGCATATGCTATTTTATCTACTAGCAACATGATATTGTACATTTTCGTCATAGAAACAAAATATGAAAAGCTACTCATAACTCCCAAGGGACTTCTCAAATTATTTCTCCTTCAAACTCATAGTAACAATGCAACTACAATTAACTTCTTAGCAACCATACAATAAGGCAATCCTTGGTGTTACTTACATATTCTAATTTTAAATGTCATTATGACATTTTGAAATTTTTTACTATTTTTAACTATATGCTAGTAGATAAAATATTGTATGCACCAAGGGAGATATTCATGTTCTTTACCTTCGGTTGACTTACAGACCTCGGGCCAGAGCCCTCGGTCTGTAACACATGTCAACCTCAGGAAAAAAACATATTCATATCTCCCTTAATGCATAAATATCTATTTCCAACGCCCGAACTAATATATGTATATATATATATATTTCAAAAATTCCGATGATCGAGAATTGACGTCTATGTCAGTTACCGACAATCCGGAAGCCAATAACAGAAATATTTGAAAGCTAATCAAACTTTGAAGTACTGTTACCACGCAGGCGTGAAAGTCACCACTTTTATTCCTAGGCATAAAAGTAACGCATTTACCTTGTCTGTCAAGTCACATAAGTCACTTTTATGAGGTGTGAAAATAAAAACTATTTGTTTTCGATATACGGTGTGAGTTTTCCAAAAAATATCGCCTTTTCTTATCATTCTTTTATTAGTGCAGTTATTTAAACCAAATTTGGTACACAGTACACTTGGCCAGAACCCCTTAAAATGTGAAAAAAGTTTACAATTAACTAGTGGCGGAAATATTCGGTGCTATAAATTTAACAACAAAAAATAATAGCATCCTATAGAAAATTAAAAGCGATCTCACTTTAAAGTAAATCATTTAATTCTAGATAGATAGCGTCTCTTCAATTTGCCTCAGCTTCTAACTTTTTAAATAACAATTGCAATTCTTCTCTCGTCCTTGAAAGGATTGTTAGATCGTCCGCGCAGGCCAGACACTGATATGAACTGTTGATGATGTTATTATCCCCTTTTATTGCACTGTTTCGTAATATGACTTCTAGTATTACATTAAATAAAGTAGTTGATAAGGGATCTCCCTGTCTAAGTCTTGTATTGGTTTTGAATTCCCCTGTCCTTTTTCCTTGTATTTTAACTACATTGTTGGTTTTTGTTAGTGTCATCTATACTAGATCTATTAATTCTTGGTCAATTTCTAATTGCTCCATTGCTCTAAACAGCTTGTCTCTGCTTATCGAATCATACGCTTGTTGGAAATCTATGAATAACATGTGCAAGGTAGCAGTTTTCATTAGCAGTTTTTCTTGGGCTTATCTCAACACAAAAACTTGATCTGCTGTTGATCTGTCCCTCCGGAAACCGCACTGGTATTTTCCAATAGTCTTTTCTACGAGTACTTGTTCTTTAAGTCTCTTGTTAATTAATGATGCCAGGATCTTGTAAGTTACAATTGTTGCAGTTTAGCGGATCACCTTTTTTATATATTGGGTATATCACTGCTGTAGTCCATTCGATAGGTAATTGTTTCCGCTCCCATACCTATGTTTTCAATTAATTGTTCACCTCCAATTTTAATTAACTCTATTTGTATTTCATCTGATCCTGCTGCTTTATTGTTTTTCATCTTACTTATGATTTCTTCAAATTCAGATCATTTTCTTCATTCAATAGTATATATTTAAAATATTCTTCCCATCTTTCTAGCGTCTGTTTTTCCCCACCTATCAATTCGCCATTTTTTGCTTTACAAAAAGTTGTTTTTGGGTGATGACAACATTTTAATTTTTTACTTTGTTATAAAATAGTCTTATGTCTTTTTGTGTATGCGTATCTTCTATGTTTTCTATAAATTCCAATTCATTTCTTGTTTCTAATAAGCTTCTTTGCTTTCTTTTTCGACTTTTTGTATTCTTCTTCACTTTCTTGTGTTTTTTCTCTTAACTGATTCAGTTCTGCTTTACTTCGTTCTTCTTTTTTTTAATACATTCTTTCTCAAACCATTTCTTCTTAGCTTCTTTTCTCCTTCTAATTTGTTTTTGTGCTGTTTGTTTTACTGTGCTTTTATTATTTCCCATTCTTGCTCCACACCCTGCTCTATATTCTTGTCATTTATTCTAGTTCTTTGTTATATTCTATTTTCTGTTTCTCTATTTTTAAGTAGTTACAATCCCAATGGCTTTTCTAAGTGTGTTAAATTGTTTTTTTTAAACTTTGATATAAATTAGAAAAATCAAGTTTACCAAGATACCATGAATGATAGCAGAAACATCGACGGGATATTTTCGGTCTAGAATTAAATAACTTGACTTAAAATGAGATCGATTGCCCCTATGTTTCTTGTTAAATTTATAGCACTTATTGTAGAGCTTGCGAATATCACATTTTGCGGCATTTATCCAAGTGTACGATGTACCAAATTTGATGTAACTAGATGCACTAATATGAAAATTATATGAAAAAAACCGACATCTTTTAAAAAACTTTAACGAAAACGTATATCGAAAACGAAGAATTTTTAGACACTGGCTCATATGAGCTTTTTTTTAAATTACGTTAGTTTTCATCTGACAAAGTTTGTTAATGATATAGTAAATCATGCTGCAGAATAATAGTTATTTATAGATCGAGTAGCTAAAGTGCCACTTTTTTGCAAGCGTGAGAAAGTTTAAAAAATGAGCCGAAGGCGAATTCTTTAAATCTCACAAGTGCAAAAAAGAAGCTTTAGATACAAGTTGAATACATAATTTTTTCGACTACCACATATTTATGCTAAAAGAGATTATAAAACGTCAACGTTATTTCAAATTAAAAACTCATTAAAAATAATGTTAGCTATGCTTTCATTGTTTTAAATTGAAAACTCGCCAAATTTAATAAACAGTCTTGTTAGAAGTGTGCAATAAAGTGCAAATGTGTGCAATAATCTTTTTATTTCATATTATGCAATAACAACATGCTTTTGACATATGGAAAGTGTCAAATAATAGCCTCCTTTAGGGAATGGTAGTGGAAAAATAGTATATGATACTAGTGTATAAGTACGCCTTTAAAGCACGTGCGACGAGTTTAAGAGCACAACGCAAAGCGGAGTGCTTTTAACGTCGCTAGTGCTTTCTTGGCACTTATACACGTGTATCATATGTTATAAAAAGTACTTTCGTCAATAGTGAAAAAGGAGTTAATCTTTCTTACCAGTGAGGAAATGTTTATTGTTATATTGTTATAGTAACGAACATTTCAAAACTTCTAAATTCCTGTAAATTGTAATTAATACTGTAGATGCCATATAAATTAAAAATTAAAATTTTATTTTGGCTAGACTTTACGGTGTATTAGAAAAAAAAGCATGTTGAACACGTTAGGAAAATGATAAAAATTAATCCGCTCGCTCTGCTGCACTCGCTCGTACATTAACTGCTTATACTGGCTGGAAAACTCTCCATTTTATTAACTCGTAAAGCAATCAAATAAATCTATACATTTCCTCACTTACTAAAAACCTGTGGATAAAGTGTAGTAGTCGCCACAGTTTTTTTGCGAATTAAATGTCATGCATTGCGACAGTTGACTCTAACCTAATTGCATGTATGTATTAGATTAGACATCTGAAGGCACCCATTTTCAATTTACTATGTTTTGGGAAATCTTAAGAAAATATCAAACACCTTTTTAAACTATCCGCATTTGCATTTTTGATACACACATACAACTGAAACAACATACAACCTCCAGTTTTCGTTTATCGGTGATTTTAAAATATACCCGAATGGTCTGTAACATCTAAATAAAAAGTACCCCCAGCCAAATATCGATCGACTTTAATATTGACATTGGAAATAAGTAGTTTAATATGCTACCTGCTAGCTAGAGCACAAATAGAATACTTTATATGCAAAGATATTTTCATATATAGATTTTTAATAAACTAATCAAGTGCTTTATTACAGACGCCGATTATATAGCAAATTCAATTATATTAATTACAACCCGTTATTCCCTTTGTCGAAATAAGATATATTTCAATATCTGTCACCATAAAGTATCAAATAACTACCTGCTGCTTACTATTGCTACCACAGAACAGCTGCGCACAATTTATTGAATTCTCACGAACATTTATCACGGGTGTTGTTCTTCGAAAAGGTAATAAAACCTGAGAAAAATTATTCCCTGCTTTTATCCGCCCCGATAAATAGTAACACAAACATAAAATAGTAAAACGGGTTCTAACTAAAGCAGAAAAGTTCTCTACTAATGCTTAGGGGATGTGCGGCCTATGCAGAAGTAAAGTACGCAGTTGTGAAGTAAATAAATGTCTTAACAGAAAATAAAACATATCACAGAGAATCCGTAACTTATATATAATAATCATAATAGTACCCGAAAGCAATTAACTGTGCTATATTTTTACATTCCAGGTTAAAGCATCTTTTGAAAGTTTATCAGTAATAGAATATGTCATTTTAAAAGTAAGATATTTAGGTTCATCAGCAAGTAACACAAACATGTACAGAATGTGAGCTCACTATATAATACAATAACTTAAAATAAGCTGCACATATTATATGACTATTTTTGAAACTAGTTTAAACAAGCGTTATATTAAGCAGATTATTGTAATACTTAGTAATTTGTACAACTAGTTTTGAAAGTCATACTTTTTTCATGAATTTGCAGTTTGATAACGAGGACGAAGCCCGAGTTAATCAAACAAATGAATGAAAAAAAGGACTTTCGAAACGTGTTGTACACGTAGTTTTTTTTTGCATAGTGATCTCTTGGTCGAAATTTAGTCGAAAACGACTTGACAACCGTCAAATTGACTATTCAATAAAATAGTTAAAAAAAGTGTACTTTTTTACACGATTTTTGCGTTAAAAAAGGTGGAACTATCAATACGATTTTTCGTTCACGATCACTATGCAAAAAAATATTATACAAACACAATATCTATTAACCATTGCCTGCAAGAATAATATATGATTTCATAACACCCTTAATATGCTTCGAGAATACATGATATTTTTCTAACTTATTTAATAAGTTATTTGTTAATGTGACCACTGAAAACTAAATCATTTCTTTCCTGCTTATAAGAACTAAAATATATAATTTTAAATTTGCAATGTAACATCTATGAGAAATTCTTTTTAGTCAATATTTATTTACACTATACAGAGTGTTTCATTACGTACGGAGGAGACTAAAAGGGTAGCTAGAGGGGACCAAAATAAAGTTATTTTCTTCATAAACTTCTGACCAAAACCCAACACCAAGAGAGTTACATCAAGTTAAAGTTGAATAAATTAACCAGCATTCTTTACAAACTGAGGTAGTTTCAAATTCATGCAGGGGATATTTGAGAGTTAACTAAATAATGTTGAGTTAAAATATTTATTTAAAGAAATAAAATAAAAATTACGGCTACTTAAATTTTTCTTTTAAATGCTTAAAAATTGGTCACTGACGGAGAACCCCTATTTAATAGTAACTAAAAAACAAGTAGCAGTAGAAACATGTTTGACTGTTAATTTATTTAAACGTCAAAATTTAGATACATCAGCTATTAAGTGTTTAATTCGACTTAAATGGCTAACTAAAGTGACGAAGAATATGTAGATTATCATGTATGGAGCAGCTGAAAAAAACGATGCACGTGCAATACGAATGTATTCGGAAATATTTTCAGATCGTCAAACGCCTTCTCAAAATAATTTAGTAGTCCAACGCGGAAGAAAAGTTTGGGTAAAATTATATAGCCTGACCCGAATTGTGCAGTCAATACTTTTTATAAAATCGTTTCATATTACCATGATTTATCTTTTACTCCCATTAAAATAAATACAAATAAATGTAAAAATGCCTCTATATTTACCAATCCTGAAATAATTTCAGCGAAGGAGGAAATAAATCGGGAGGAAAATATTTTGAAATTCAACTTTCAAAATAAGGAAATTCTATCTGTTCAATTTAAACAAAACAAAAATACGAATACGAACAACAAATCTTAAAATTAAGAAAGAAAAAATCAGTAAAGAAATGTTGGAACCTGGTACTAAACAGAAAACAATATGGAACATAATTTGAAAAAGGTATAGAAAATAACAATAGCAATAGAACGTCAACTGTCATTTTCCCAAAATCTCAAAATGACCACTTTGTGCATGTAGCCCACGATTTATTAGCAAATATTCCTTCATCAAAGCACACCCACGACGTTTACCTAAGAAAATTTCCAATAAATAATCAACAATTACATTTCTTATATGCCGTTGGTACTTTTTTAACTTTTTACTTTTTTAACAAGATACGAGGTACCAACCAACATAATTATTACAACTCTAGTTTAGGTTTACAACGCACAAGACACATAAAACCAAAAAATACTGAATGTTTATCTAAAAAGACAACGCGGTCTAAGCCGAAATTTAATTTTAATATTGCCAAAACGTTTTTTGGCTGTCTTTCTTCACTCAACCGCAATACATGACGTCGGTTGCTCTTTGAGCTCGTATTATACCTGTTATAATCGATTATCAATATAATTGTTTGGTAAATCTTTTCCTTTACTCTGCTAGAAATATTTTTAAACTTCAGCACAATTGTCATTGCTGCGAAGCACCTTTGTCTTTTGGCACTCTTTCATGCATTTCTGCTTTTTATCTCTCAGATCATTAACTTCCTTCACTTTTTCAATGTTATAGCTTTACCGCCCTCTGCAATGGCTTCTAGTTTTATATATATTGTTTTTTGTTATTTTTATGAATTCTCTACTACTATTACATTGTCAATCTTTTTTTATTTCCTAACTTAGTATTTTTAATACAATTTTTCAAGTTTTCTTTGAACGTTACCATAACTTCGATGTCACCACCAAATGCCAGGCATTTGCTGATTTGTTGAGATGTTGTTCCATATTTTCTCACTCCACTTCCCCTTGTCGCTTTTAAAATAACATTGCACACTCCTTACCTTAGCTCTATCATTACCAAAAATTAAAATAATATCACCATCCTAATATTACCAGAAATCGAAATTAGAATCATTTAATCATAAAGGTGAGTTTACCATAACATTAAATATAAAAATCACAACAAATAGTATAAAATTATAACTTACAGATCAAGCAATAACATCAAAACGTTATAAATTTAAATATAAACTTCTTTGTGGCGTGAATCTATAATTCATATTCTTTTTTGGGTATTTCGCCACTCTGCAAATTAAAATTATTAAATAACGTATTAAATAACGAACGTTTCGAGGGACAATCTGCCCTCGTTATCAACGATTTTCATTTATGAAAGAAGTACCGTTTATATTGTGAAAACAGCCAACTTTTATTTTGTCTTATAAATAAAGTAAAGAGGACACTTACCTGCAACTTTCAGATTTTATCAATTTAATACATTGCACTGATATACATCATTAACGAATAAATTTACAAATCAATGAAACATATACGAACCCTGCGAGACAATCCTCTAAGTAAACTAGTTATTAAATCCAGAAATGTATGTAAAATATATTGTCTATTTATCTCTGTAGCTGATAGAAAAATATCAATCTGCTCTATCACATTACACCTATACAGGGTAATTCACTTTCACTGCTCACCACTGGGAGATCTGAAATGATGAGGGCTCTGCAAAGTCAATTAAATTGAGGTAACGTTACAAAATCAGTTTCCACAGATTTTACAAGTTTAGTACTTTTTCTCATTTTTTCGGTAGATCAAAAACTAAGCACTAGCCCGGTTTTATTTTTTAATTACAATATAGAACCTATTATGTAATCCTACAACGTAGCTACCAGAAATATTAGTGATAAGCCTCGCCAGCAAATTTCTCTGCAAATTAAAAAAGCATGCTTCTTGCAGACCAACACTTTTTATAATATCAATGTTAGAACAAGGAGCTTTTGTTCTCGAGCTTAATCAGGCAAAACTATATTATTATTTTTGACAGGCTCACCCTTCGCTGTTAACTGAAAATAAAATGCCATTTATGATGTTACTCTTTGCTTAAGAATCAACTTTGGTTGCGTATGGCTTGCCCAATTTATTTTAGAAATTGAAAATGATCCAGAGTAGGTAGGTACGTTTCATTTCTGAGACAGCATTCCAAAACGTGTCACCTTTCAGCCGTAACGACGCATAAATTCTGACAGCGTGTTGTTGTAATATTGTCACTGTAATAAATATACATCTCTTCAGGCAGAGATTAATTAAAGTCGCTGAATACTAACGTTCTACTGTTTCACACGAGCGATACAACGTATCACCATCCCACAAATTTCAGACCCTTTTTGATGGACCATGACAAAAGGTAACCTAGTTAAAATTTATAATACATCAAAGCATGTAAATCCACCTATATAATATTATGTATCACCCTTGGCGACATACTTTTAAAACTTATATAAGTTCAATCTCATGTCGTAGGCATCATAAATCAGTAAGCGCTAGTAAAACTGTTTTTAGGTTCTTCCAAACTTCGACAACTTTTACATGTATTCCTGGTTATTGCTGAAATTTTCAGAGCATAGTGATATATCCTCATATCTGTTTAAACTATAATACATTTGAATGTTTGTGAAAACAGAAACTAGGTTACATAATACGGTTTTCTAGAAAGTTACGGTATCTGTTGACAATTTAAAATATGAATAATATCTACATTTAGGAGAAGATACCTCCTAAAATGTTTAAACAACATTGATTGTATTAAAACCATTCCACAAAGCTGGTTTAATAAAAGTATGGAAATAAATATGCAATGATAAAATGTTTGTAAGTAGTTCTTTAAACTAGCATCTGCCTAAATTAACAAAAAATATGTCAAAAAATCTCAACGGTTGTAAATTATGTATTCAACTAGAGAATATTGAAATATCCTGTGTAAAGTTTCATATTTTATAACAATTCTGTCAAGTATTTAATTTTGGAGCTTTGGCTGGCTGGGGGTGGATGTGACGATTGGACTCTAGATCTCTAGCACGGTAACCGTTGCTTCTAAGAACTTTCCGAATATGATTCTGTTTAGCGTTGAGATATGGAAATAGCATGGTGTACAAGCGAACTGATGACAGAAACATACTGTGATGGATAATGATGGCAATCGGCATGTAGATAGCTGTCCACCAAGTCACCGATCACGTAGGGAATTTTCTTCGAAGAGAAAACCTCAGAACAGTGTTCAAACCCCGGAGCAAGATCTCGCCGGTTTTATTTTCGCCCTAAGATAAATTAAATATAATGTCATCTAAAGGTGTTTACAGCGACCCTTACTCCTGTAACGCTGTATACATTAGTGAAACAGGACGTTCTCTAAAACTCTTAAAATCCCCTGATCACGAGCGTTTTCTCCATTCGGATTTCGTTTCATCGTCAGCCATCGTCGAACATCAACGCGATATCAGTTCAAAGATCCTTTGCGATGAAACATCTATAATCTACAAATCCCCATTCTTCTCTAGCAGAAAGATTCGAGAAGCCACTGAGATATAAACCACAATAATCTTAATTGACACGGAGGCTACCCTCTTCCTTCCATGTGAAGAGCGATCATTTCTAACCTCCGGCCACCACCCTCTTCACTCAACCGCGACGACTCTTGCGACTCTGGCGTGGTTCACAAGTTATCATGCTCCTTTTCTTACCTTCTGATGAACCCCCCTATGAAAATGGGCGAATTTGAAGTTCTTCAATCTCAGTAATGATACGGTCCAATCCCGAAAGGCGTTCGTTACATAATGAAATGGCCGTGAGAGCCTCCCACATTATACTTTGCGTTTCTACAAAATCTCGTATTACAAGATATTGCATTAAATGTTTACTAGATAAATAATTAGGTTAGAATTTAAATAAATACCAAATATATAATTGTCTCTCACTTTTAAGGTAAGCTAGAAAAAGGTTAATAAAATATATGGAAAAATCGGGTGTGATATTCTCCCACAACTTCCTTTTACAGTGTCTTATAAGTAGTAAAACATTTGTTTTTATTTATTTTTATGCATTTGTCAAAAATTTTCAAAAATTACAAATTCTACAGAAACCGTACAAAATACAGCGTTAGTTGAAGAAACAAATTTTCTCTAAAATATAATAAAAATGTAAAGTTTGAAAAAAATCGTTAAAGACGTTTTTGAAAAAATCGAAGAAAACTGAAAAATCACAAGAGTAAACACCATACTTCCGGTTATGAGATTTTCTTCAAAAGCTTGCTGTCGCATCTAGATACTACACAAAACTTATGTATGAAGTTTCAACGTCATGCCTCTTTTTGTTTTTGAGATATTCTGTTCACAGACATCTAGACAGACAAACAGACACACAGACAGACACACAGACCAATTAACAAAAAACATGTTTTTTGGGTTTAGGGAACTCTAAAACGTGAAGATCTGTTGAAAACTCAATTTGGAATTTTTCGGGTGAATCCAATACTTCATTTATCGTAAAAAGAAGTAAAAATACGAAACATTTAATTACTGTAATAGATATTTCATTAATTTTTAAAAAAGGTGAGCTATTTATTATGTTCTTATGTCATATTTGTCAAAATATGGGCAATAGTTAACCAAACAATCTGTTAAAGGCTTCATTCAGAACTTCCCTCACAAGTAGATGTGATAAAAAAAATTTAAAAAGTAAAGAAAACTAGAAGTAAAAATATTTTAAATTTCCTAATAATACTGAAACAATAAAATAAAACACTTGGCAATACGAATTACATCAATTTTAAAATAAAAAAACATTACCGGCGGTGGGATTCGAACTACAGCCCCCCCGAAAGAGCCTGCGAATGCCATTTCAACGTTCGACAGTAGCCCGCGAGCAGTCCGACAGCTCATCGATGCGACCACGCTGGACCCCCCGCCTCCATGCGACGCGGCTGTATTAAACATAACGCACTTATTTGTTGCCGACCTTTTGTCTTTTTTTAGAAAAGTTACCAGGATCCCATTTTGGTTAAGGGCAAAGCCTAAGCTATGAACAAATTGTTACTTCTATCGATTTCTTAGTTAAAGCTAAAATAAACAAAATTTTACTTTTTAAGGTGCTCACATTGTGCATGTTGGATGCAAAATATGATCTTTTTCGTCAAAAGTAAGAACCTGGGCTATGAGTTGCAGCGAAAATAGGAAGAATTTTAAGTTAAAGTACTCACCCTGTGCATATTTTAACGAAATCTCTGTTTTATGTCAGGAAGGCATTTAATCCGCATGCAAAATATCGTTCTGCGCCTACAAATAATTTTTGAATTGTGCCGGCAACAGATAGACAGACAGGCAGACAGACAAACTGACAGACAGACAGACGGATTTGAGAAAAGCTGTTTTAGTTTACATGTTTTAAAGCTTAATTTTCGATAGATTCGCATATTCCGATAGTTTTTCTTTTGTGTTTAGTCCTGTAGCATAAAATTTTCTTCTCTTTTCGATAGCTTCTTAGGTGTTCCCTGTGATCCATGACTGTCGAGTTTCCAATTTGTGTTGTTGAGAATTGACTATAGCTTTTACTACTGTGTTTTTTGCGTAGTTCCATAGATCGCTAGAGGAAGGTAGCGAGACCGAGAACGAGACTTGTTAAAATTTTCGAGACCGAGACCGAGACTTGAGCGGTCTCGGTCTCGGTCTCGTCGAGAGTCTCAATTTTTTTAACATTTTTTCTTAAAAAAATTACTTATTCTAAGTTATACGGAAAAAGGCAGTTATTTGTACTATTTGCATACCGAGGGCAAGTATTCGCAGGAGCGAGAAATACCTTAAAAATGCTGCACTGACTTGATTTAAAAATCGAATTGGGGGAAGTACCGACTAATTAATTACCTCATTCGCACACAATATGTTCTATTTTAAGATTTGCGATTAGTGGAACATCATCTACATCGGTATACGAAGCAAGGTCGAATGTTGTAACATCAAATTTTACTTTGCATATTAAAATTTGTTAAGACTCTCGTCGATACCGAGACCGAGACCTACAAAATTTTTCGAGGCCGAGACCGAGACTGAGACTTGGCATTTGAACCGAGATCGAGATCGAGACCACTATAGGAGTCGAGACCGAGACTACCCCAGTCTCGGTCTCGTCTCGACGAGACGAAGCACTAATGATTACTACTACTTCCCGTTTAGGATTTTTTCAAGTACTACTTCTAAGGTCTTGTAAAAGTTATCGGTATCTTCGTCTGTAGCGTCTATTGTTGGTGAGCAGGGCCGTTCCTACCGGTGGGGTGTTGCGTGTCTATCACGCAGGCGGCCGATTGCAAGGGGCGGCCGCTCGAAACCGATTTTATACAAATTTAAATTAAAAATAAATAAGTAATTTGAGAATAAAACATCTCTGAAAAATGCAAATCACGAACAAAAAACAAACACCACTTTATTGTTAGTCGAAATCCCAATTTTTGTTTTTTTTGCGTTTATTACAGATATTTTAACACAAAATCAATAATAAATTTGAAACTATTACCAATAATTTGTGTTTTCTTTTTTCCCTTTCAAATAATTAGCACCCTCTATCAACCAATGTCCAAAATACGACAAAAAACTAAGATAGGAATCTGTAAAATCATATCAAATCTTTCTTGTGAAGTCCCGAATTGGTTCGTACTAATTCAAGTAAATCCCCGGGTGACGTATTTTACCGAGGGTATAAATATCACCCGACGAAAAAATGCGTTCATTTATGAATGGTGGAAGCAATATGTAGGTGTAAAATACTGAGACCCATTGTTATTTTTGTGCCCTTATATGGAAATAAAATATTGTGGTACTGATTAAAGATCTATATTACTCAGTTACTTCTATCATACTTCATCATAATAAAACGTGTGTTGTAGAGCCTGGTTATTAAAGGTAAGCTATTGATATACGTTTTTTTAATTTATATGATTTTCACGTAATAGCTGCTTTGGTAGTCTAGAAGTAAATTAAAACAAAACTTTTTTTAATTTATTCAGATGTCAAGCTCGGAACGACGACGTACAGAGTCTTGTACCCCAGAAGAACCACAGGACATTGAAAGTGGGAGTTTAGAAGATCCAGCTTCATGGCCTAAATCACTTGATAATTCAACAATTGCAGTATTAGTAAAAATGGGACCTACACAAGTAAAAAAATTTGTATTTCCTTTAACAAAACAAGGGCGCTTTTCGGTTCATTATTATACACGAACATTAGCAAATGGTGAAAAAATACCTCGTATGTGGCTAATTTATTCCATTAAGTTAAATTGCGTTTTTTGCTTTTGTTGCAAAATTTTTGGGACCAAAAATATTCAGTTAACAGATGCTGGTTTTTCAGATTGGAAACATCTTTCTAATAATTTATCCAGACACGAACGATCAACTGATCATATTCAAAATTATAAATTATGGACTGAATTAGAAAAAAGATTGAGTACTTACTCAACACTCGATCACCAAGAACAACATATTTTTAATTTGAAACAACAATATTGGTGTAATGTTTTAGAACGTATTGTTGCAATTATATTATTATTGGCAGGACAGTGTTTAGCATTTCGTGGGTCATCCAATAAATTATTCGAATCAAACAATGGAAACTTTTTGAAGACGGTTGAAACATTTGCAAAATTTGATGCAGTTCTTTCGGAACATCTAAAAAATATTCAAATCAGTAAAATTTCACATAAACGTATGCCTCATTATTTAGGAAATAGATTACAAAATGAATTAATCTCACTTACAGCAAATAAAATCAGAGAACAAATTAGGGAGTTATTGTCAAAAGCAAAATATTATTCAATTATTCTAGATTCAACCCCAGACTCAAGTCATGCCGAACAAATTTCATTCGTTGTTCGATTTGTTATAATAGATGATAATAAACAAATAAACTCGGATTTTTTCCTATTATTGATGTGACTGGTAAGGGTTTATACGATTTTGTAATAAACTTTTGAAAGATTTTATTTATTTATTTATTTAATTCGCACTCAGCCAACAGCCGTTAGGCCAATTATAGGCGTCGCTGTGCAGTTATGAGGACTTCCAACCCCACTAACGACTGTCATGATGGTGTATGACCGCCGGGACCAACTTTTTTCCGTGATAGCCGTACCACGAGGCGCCGAGAGATGCAGCCGTGGAACTCCCATCCAAGTTCTGACCAGAGACAGCGTTGCTTAACTCTGCTGATCGAACGTGGACGCTTGTTCAAGCTACACCACTCGGGACCCAATATGGATATCTACAATATGCGTGGACAGGGTTATGATAATGGTGCAAATATGCGCTGAAAACATGTAGGATTGCAACGCCGAATTTTAAATATCAATCCTCGAGCAATGTTTGTACCTTGTGCTGCTCATACCCTAAATCTAGTGGTTAATGATTCTGCCAATGTTACCTTGCAAACATCGGAGTTCTTTAATCTTATACAAGAATTATATACATATTTTTCTTCTTCGCCATATAGATGGAATGTACTTAAAACTAATGTACCAAATTTCACATTAAAAGCTGTTAGCTCAACTAGGTGGGAAAGTAGAATTAAAGCTATTACACCTCTGCGATATCAATTAGGGAAATTTTATGATAGTCTAGAACAGGGGTCGGCAACATGCGGCCCGCGGGCCGCATGCGGCCCTTTGCAACTTTTTGCGCGGCCCGCCAAAGCACCAATATAACTTTAGGAAAAATCAACAAACTTAGAGCGTAAGCGTGCCGAAATGTGGCCGGTGACAAAAATGCGCGACAAACAGAAGCATAGTGGGAAACCTATTTTACTGCGCAAGTTTAATCCCCACTCCCCAGCGAATACGACGTCTCGCTTAGCAAGTGTAGCATTCTTTCTAGTGATGGGCATAATCGGATGATTTCAATAATCGGAATGTTCCATTTCGGAATGTTTATAAAATCGGAATATCATCCGATTATTTTACATTCCGTAAATGCAAGCAAGGGAAAACGAGCGAAATAACAACAAGCGGAAGGAAGATGAAGTGCGTGCAAATTTACGATGAGAGCACTCGTCGTCGCGCCGTAAGCCCGTATCTGCGTTGGCATCTATTGTTTGGGTTTGTAGGACGGTCAGTAATAGCTATTTACGTTATTAGACCGGTAGCAACATTTTTATGGCCGCGCCAATACTTTACAGGTCGAACCGTAGAGCGAGACCTGTATGTTTGGCAAGGCCATACGAATTCTACCGGTCGTGTATCGTATAAGATTTTTTAGGATACTGCATTGGTAACTAGTGTTTACATTGTTACAAACGAGTCCGGTAGATAAAATTTACCGGCCTAGAGCAGTAGTAGTTCTATTACTACTGGTCTAGGCCGGTAAATTTTATCTATCGGACTCGTTTGTAACTATGTAGACGCTAGTTGGCAATGCAGTATCCTAAAAAACAATTTATGAGTTTGAGTCACACAGTGGGATATGAGGAAATAAAATATTTTTTCAAATTATTACAGTAGTTACGTTAATAGACTTTCGGAAAATGGTAGTGATATTTTAAAGTTTAATAGCACATACATAATAGATAGTATAAAACAATACTTGAATTTGAAGTCTGTAGGTGTACTATATAATAATTAATCTACGAAATACCACTGCCATTAGTGCCATTCACGTATCATACACGTGCGCACACGGCGCGACCCGTCGACATTCGCCAACCAACATATAGCTGTCAAGTGAGTCAATACAACATTCCGTATTCCGTTCAGTTCAAATTGGCATTTCGTTTTCTCATTTTGTGTACCGAATAGTAAAATAATCGAATTCCGAAAGTTCCGAATTTTGTGCAACGAACAGTAAAATAATCGAATTCCGAAAAGTTCCGAAATAATAGGAACCTTCCGATTTTTTCAACAATCGGAAACTTTCCGATTATTCATTCCGGATAGGCCCATCACTAATTCTTTCATTTCGCCAGTTTGCTACTGTATGTTCATATGTGCGTTCATGTTGACAGCCGTATGACGTTTCACTACAATATTTTATATTTTTTATATTTATATATTTTATATTTACATATTTATACATATTTAATTGGAATTGTATTTTCTTTTTTTTTTCCTTTTAAGAATTGTAAAATTTTTGTTCTCTAACATTATTGTGATTATAGCATGTCAATAAAAAATAAATTTTTTCTATATTTTATTTTTAATAATATTTATATTTGTATATGATATAAAAGCACTATTTAAGTTACATTTGAATGTGCGGCCCGCATAAAAAATTTATTTTGAAAATGGCCCGCCGTCCGAAAAAGGTTGCCGACCCCTGGTCTAGAAGAACTTGTAAATGACAAATCACGCGACATTAACACCAAACAACAAGCCCAAGCATTGGCCTTAAAAATTAATAGTTTTAAATTCGTTTGTTCTGTAATTATTTGGCATGATGTTCTGTCTAAAATTAATTCCGTCAGTAAGATGCTTCAAGGTGTGAATACAATTCTAAAAGATTGTTCAAATGCGTTAAAAAATTTAGTAGATTATTTGGAACAGCAAAGAAATGACCACAGTTTTGAAGCGTTTATAGAAGAGGCGAAAATACTTGCTACAGAAGAACTTGATATAGCAACGGAATTTCCCCCAACTAATATAATTCGTCCACGTCGAAAAAAAAAAGACAATTTGATTAGGAAACCCCTGATGAGCCTATACTTGACCCAAAGTTGAATTGTAAGATTAATTTTTATTTTACTATTTTGGATACCGCCAAATTATCTATACAGGAACGTTTTGAACAATTACAACGTTACAGTGACAACTTCAAAGTGATTTATGAATTTCCTATTATGGACGATAATTCAATGAAAAAACACTGTACAGATTTATCCTTAAAATTAGAAGACACTGTCAGAAAAGAGGCTGATGTAAACGCCGTAGAATTAAGTGATGAATTAAAAAATTTAAAATTACATTTCCAATCTGTTGATACACCATCTAAAATTCTCAACTACATTGTTACAAATAATTTACTTGCGACTTTCCCAAATACAGCAATTGCCTTAAGACTTCTACTGACTTTACCTGTCTCAGTTGCGTCAGCAGAAAGGTCTTTTTCAAAATTAAAAATAATTTAAAACTTTTTAAGCTCGGCCATGAAGCAAGAGAGATTGTCAGATCTTTCTATTATATCTATAGAGAGACACTTGGCAGAAGCAATTGATGTCAAGAACCTTGTGACCACTTTTGCGTCTGTCAAAGGTAGAAAAGCTAAATTCTAAGATATTAAACTTAGTATTTGTTTTGTTTTTTTTTTTGTATTTGTACAATTTTATTTTATAGGAGTATTTCTTTTTATTTTATTTTATAAAATTGTTATTAATAATTTTTTTTAACGTAAATATATTTTTTAATTGCTTGGAGGGGGGGGGCGGCTATTTTATTTTTCACGCAGGCGGCTAAGAAGCTAGGAACGGCCCTGTTGGTGAGTATACTTAAATAACATTCATTACGCACGGTTTTGCTTGAATTCGTACTGATATTATTTTGTCATGTACGGTTTCGTATCCAAGTACGCAGTTTTTGAGTTTATTAGTAATTAGTAGCTCTACTCCATTTACGTTTTTGGTTAGTTGAACTAGAGAAGTACACAGGATAGTCTGAAGATTTAAAGTGGCCTTCATCTCACCAGTGTGTCTCCGCAATTCCCGCAACCGGTATGTTGTATCTCTTAAGTTCTGTGGTCATAATTCCCAGCTTACCAGTTTGCAGCAGTCCGCGAACATTCCATGTTGCCATACGTGTGATTATACGCTCATTCAGGTAGTTTTGTGCACTGGGAGTACATTTAGCAAGAGGTGCCCAGTGACCCACAGCCACGTGCCCAGTAGTCAACTTCACACTCCCTACCCTGTACGCAGAGGGGCGCCGGGTCTTAACCGGATCACATGACGACTCGTTTACTATAGTAGACTTAGTGTCCATAATGTTCATAATGTTCTAAGAGAGTAATGTAGTAGAATCTCGTGCCTTTCTACATCGCACTATTCCAGCCGTTCCTAATAATATATTCCCGTCTGGAATAGTCTACTAGTAAGCCGAGCCAAGATCATTTCCCTTCCGTCTTACTGTAGTACTGATGAATACTGCTGCCCTTCATCAAGAAGATATTGCTGGTTTTAGCCAAGGGTATCTATTTATTCAGTACCCACAATATCTGGTGGGCATTCCCCTATGCGCCATCTGGAGAAGCTCCCGATGGGGGACTAGCAACCCCACACAGATAACTTGCGCGTACCTAGCTTTGGCCTTGGTAGTGGTAGAACCCGCGGTTACACTTTGGGCTCTAATTTGTGGGCCGCTTGCCATAAACGTCTCCTACACCCCCTACACAAATAATTATTAAGGCCTGCTAAGCGACACTAAGCAGGCCGTAATAGTATATTAAATAACAAGTAAGGAAAGTTGTGCTTTTTCAAGACTAGACGTCTATTTGACATACGTGGCCGTTAGGCCGAGTATTTTAAGCCGGCGAGTCTGGTAGGGACACATTCATGACGTAGTATTTATACTATTTTTTCTGAAACCGTTAACATTTCAGTAAAAAGTCAATAATCACATACTTCATACTTTTTTCTAAAAGTCATGACATTGATATTATTGATAAAAATAAATAAAGCTTATTTAGTTCTTTATTTGAGATAGGTAAATATGTTCCTACCTAGCCAGGAAAGTATTTTTATGGTTGTTTTTGTTAAGATCTAGTTGTAGTTTCTTATTTGAGTCAGGTGAAGTATTTCCTGACCAGGCAGGAGGGTTTTTAAAAAGATCTAGTTTCCATATTAAAATAATAGCTGAAAGTTTACCTTAAATAACGGTTTCGGGAAATTTACTTTAATGCCCACTCAGGCTCTTTTCCGTCAGTTAGAAAAGCAATGACATCGCCAACATTGATAAAAATTGGAAATCTGATTTTAATTGGGAATATTCCGCTCTGTACTACCTAAAATATTGTATGCAAATCGTGCGTAACTATCGTTTATGGCCCCTGTCATGTTAGAGCCCTCGACTACGCCTTGGGCTCTAATTTTTAATGAACGGGCCATAAACGCCTTCTTAGGGCCTTGCTACATAACTAACTAAAATGTACCCGTGAGTGGAGAAATGATTCGAGTGACATCAAGTAGAATAAGTTGCATATATTATCTATTTTCTCAAATAACACATTTTTAAACTACGATACATTGGTAAAAATACTAATCGTAGCAATGACATGCATAAATATCATGTGTTTCAAAAATTCATTCGCAGCATACCATGATCAAATTGAAGTTTTCCATAACTTGATACATTCATTGAAGCAAATGAACTACTCAGAGAAAACTAAATTACATCTTGATCTTGAACTATTTTACTAAAAATATACAAAACACGTAATGAAAACCATTTTGATTGACTGTTATGATTAATACACTCGTTGTTATTGTGTAAATGCCATCTTATTTTCTTTTTGCTTCTGTTCAATTAAACTTAATGCAGTGTAAACTTTTTTTTGCCGGTCACAGTGACAGATGTTTTCATAAACAAAATGCAATCTGACATTCATCTACAGACTTAAGTTAAGACATGACTAGAGTTTCTATCTTTCATTCCAAGGCCTACCATAAATGAGTTTTTTTTTTGTAACACACGATACAAATCCCATTGAACATGTTAAAAATTGATTAACATTTCTGGCGTAGCTCTTTTGCGCATCATAATAGAGGATAAAAATGCAAAAATTATAAAATTCAATTTAATTACAATGCCCATTGAAGTAATGCTGTTAGGAGACTTCAGATACGGCCATAATTATTCTACAAGTCCTTATTGGGTATCCTTTGTTATTTTAAACGAATTAATATTACCCTAATTTCGCAGGCTTAGAATAATTTTCCAGAAGATGTGTTCCTTGGGCGTTTCTGTAATAAAGCAATCAAATATTAACTCAACTCTGCTTCTGTTTGAAACAAAAAATGCTAAAACGAAATTAAATTTGCGGCAATACAAAATTTAGTAGTTTCAGGGGAATTTACTGTTCGTTAAGTTCGCGCAGTTCTTGTAGTTAAAAGAATGTATTCCAGGTATAATTACTACCTGACTTTCAGTATGTGAAATTAACTTTGGTAAAACGCAAGGAAATGAATTTAACAGCGTATTTCTGAGGTTCGATCATCGTAGGCTGTAACTTCTAGAGATACATCACAAGTTGTCTTTTTTATCTGAAATGTGATGACGATAGATGTAATTCGATTATTTTGAATGGATACAAAGTTGAAGTCGAAAGAAAATAAATCGATGCAAATACAATAAACGAGGAGATCTGAGCGTCGTATATTTTACCCAAACATCCGAATAAAATATCCATTGTGTATCACGATGCTAAAATAAATTGTCTAAAATAAATATGTTTTTTATTTCCGCTCAGTCTTCTTAACAAAGAGAATATAATAATCAAATGTGAATTGATGATCAAAAGAAAATACAGTGCTAGTTAAATATCAGATAATAGGTTTTTAACATTGTAATTTCATTGCCTTAAATTAATTTCCTAACATAAGAAAAAATACTCAACTTGTTTGCTACCAATGTAGTCGCCGTAATTAGTTGATGCAAACAAAAATTAAAAGTTTCCGTATGCATTCTTCGAACTAAAGTTCAATTTGGCTGCTTCAGTTTTAATAAATCTCAAACGTAAGCCCTGAAGGGAAATTAAATTGGTGAAGAGTTGGTCTAGAAATCATACCTAGTGACATAGTAGAGTACCTATAGGCGGGGCCAAGGTCGTTGGCCTAACCGGGGGTCATTGGCCTAGTCGGGGTCATTGACCTCGGCCACTTCCGGGAATTTTTTGGGCTAAAAGTGTAGTTTTTGAAATTTTCCCACGCTCGAGCGTCTGGGATGCAGACATGTCCATTCTTGCAGGATGTTGTTATCAGTAAATCAGAAGCTATTGTTACGCTTATCAAAATTTTCTCAGGCTCGACCGGATGTGACTCATCGTCTGACAGACATGTCTATTCTTGCAGGATGTTGTTGAACAATGGCATCCATTGTTTTAAAATCAGCACGAAATTCGAGAACAATGAAGCCATTGTTGTCTGGAGATTAAAATGTGCAAAGCTAGTAAAAAATAAACCGAATTAATTGTGGTCTAATAGTATATATCGAATTATTTCCACATAAAAAAAGATGCAATATAAAAATCCAAACCATTTTAAATATCTTGTTAGGTTTTTGTTTTATTACGCGTTCGACGAGATGTACCTATGTCTGGATATTTAACTTGAATAGGTCGATTGGAAGCATCTTTTAGTAGATAGGTAATGTGTTCGATCCCACTGGAGGACTGTTTAAGCGGTAGACAGTATATAACATAATACAAAAGTGTTGGGGTGTTAGAGACATTGTTTGTAAGCAAAGTAAATATTACGTGTTTTTTCCTGTACTTTATTAAATACACAGTCTCGAGCCGATAGTTATTTATTTCGCTTGGATTTATGTACAGCATCCCTCACTTTAGCAGGAAGCAAGTTCCTAAAGAAATATTATTATGCTGTAGAGATTTACAGGTTACAGTTCGGAGTTAAAAATTTTGGATATTAGCAACAGTACCATTTAATTGCATATTGTTTTCTTTTACCAAATTTTAGATTCGATAGGTTCGAAAGCACTGCTAACAGACAGACAGAAAACTTGTAATGCAGCTGCCAAACCGGGCCTTGTCAAATATCGAACAGCAATATATATTAGTAAAAAATACCCTTCATATAGGTACGAAAGTCGGGTCGCGTTGCTTTCAACTACCGCACTTTCAACTACTTTTCAAGGTTATAAGTCCGAAGATATCCGAGTCATGTCGAATATGTCCGAACGTTTGTCCTTTTAATCCTATTGCACAATATTTCCAGTGCTAGATCTCCACCAATCAGAAAACTTGCTTGTGACGCAATGTTCTAAAATTAAAATTTGTCCACTACCTACGGATATATATATAGAGGCTTAATAGCTCTAGCAGATTATTACTTCGAGGTAGTTCAACGAGTAAACATGTCTTACTCCAAAGTGTATAGCCTTCCTCAGCTTTTTGGGAACAAAATTAAAACAACCAACTAACGTTTCGGATTGTGGTTATTGCTAGAAAACCTGGGCAATCTAATTACCGATGTAGGGGACATTATCTACACGGATGGCGAGACCCTTCTACGTGGCAAAAATTTAAGTCAGCCTACACCGATTACGGACCCGTTTTGTGACAACATTATGGTAGTTAAAATATGTGACCAAGCAGACTGCGAAGAGAGTTTAGGGAAGAGGCGTTCCATACTTCTAAAAAAGGAGATGTGCGGTGCATATAACAGTTATTTACGTGGTAAATTCTCCAAGTTCGTTTCTGCAAGACATGGTGTCAAAGCAAAACTACCATTTTTTCTTAATGGGAGTAACAGTGCAAGGACACAAAAAATTTCTGATCAAATCGGAAGGGAAGGAATGGAAAAAATCGCAAGGAAATATGAAAATCCAGTTGCTATCCCGTACAAAATAGATCTGGCGGATGTTAAAATGGAGACTCTGTTGGATGAATTACCTCGAATATTAAAACAGCTCCAAGTTGATGACTTCTACCTTATGGATTTGGATATAACACAAGACTTTGCTGGCATTTTTAACAAGATGGATATGTGCGATTACTTAATGACTAATCACAACTTTTGCCTCCAAGGAGAGTACCAGAATTAAGATATATAACAAATTTATTTGCCAAATTACAAGTCCAGGAGTTAACAAGGAAATCGGAAACCATATTCTTGACTTTATCAAATGTCCAGATGCACGATTAAAAGAAACATTTACGTCTTCTTTGGCTAGAGAGCACGGAATTACACGATTGGAAGCAACAATATACAATTACAAGATAGGTAATGTGTTCGACCCTCTGGAGGACTGTTTAAGTGTACTGGACAGCAGCAAGCAGTATTTACAAGACGCACCGTTTTATTCTGTGCCAATCGCTTGTATGTGGACCAAGTTAACAGATAGACTACAAAACAGCTGCTGTGTTGTGTTTAACAATGTTTTACAATATGTGGTCTGGGGCAATAAAAATACAAGAAAGTTGACCGAGATGCATATCAAACTGCCAGATAAACAAGAACAGCGCGAGAAAATGATAAACTACGTCCTCTCCGCCTACAGTTTTAACTATTTACCAGTTAATTATTTAGAAATTGTAGACAGCGACGCACACGAGAATAACATAAACATAATACAAAAGTGCTATATTAAGGCTGGAGAGACATTCTTTTCCAAATCCACAACACTGTTCTCTACGATAGCACCGAATGTAAATATTACTGCCTTGGGATTGGTTGATACGAGTAACGTCATCCCGCAGGTCTTAAGAAAAAGAACTAACATAACACATAGGCTTACTCCAAATCCAATTAAAGAAATAACTCCACTATCGTCTGTCCATGTATTAAGTGCAAGAAAGCGAAAATTGGAGCTGGACGAAATAGAAATTAAAAAAAGAAAACTAGATTATTTAGCGGAAACAAACTCTATAAAAGAAGAATACAAAAATTTGCTGTCAAAAGAACAGAAAGTAAAAGAAACGGAGGATAGACTATGCAGTTACTTTAAGCAAAACCCTTGGAGAAATCTCGATATAACTGGGGTATACAAGATTTCCGCATTTATGGTAAATATTAGGGGAAAATTGCCGACAGTTGGTGTTCTAGCAGAAAAAGATGGAACCAAAAGTGTATACTTCTTAAAAGGGCATTTTAAACAACATCTTATAAATATTTACGACAATAACAAAGAGAAACTTAGAGAACAGGGATACATTTGTATTCCATTTAATGAATTATATATCGTATGTTTGCCAACAGAAGAACCGTTTATAAAATTTAAAACTAATGGAGTTTCTACGTTTAAGGGGCACTCGTTCCCCAAAGTAGAAGAAGTTGAATTTTACAGTGGAGAATGGCGACATTCAGATCGATTAATATACAATCAAGAAGATATGGATCAAATTGCTAACATTAGCATGCAGCAACTAAAAGGCAGGATTAAGATTTCACAATGCCATCGTTTGGAGGAACTCCAGGAAGGAACAGAACTAGTTGTAACTGGAATTAAACACATTTATTACAGAAACAAAAATCGTTATATTTTACAATTCGAAAATATAGAAGCTTTGTATGCAACCAACTTTTGGCTCGAAAAAGAAATAGAGGAATCACATATAGACTTAAATTATAAGATAAAAATTAAGTTAGATCGTATTAAAACAACTCCGAGTAAAAATAAAGAAAGAGTTGTATTCTGTGTGTAAAGCATGTATATAAATAAATTCTCTTACCAACATGTTTTGATTTATTACTTGTTATCTACCTGCTCCACTCCTACAAACATTCGGACATATTCCACATGACTCGGATATCTTCGGATAGACAGCTAGACAGGTAGACAACTAGACAGGTAGACAGATAGACAGGTAGACAGCTAAACAGGTAGACAGATAGACAGGTAGACAGCTAGACAGATAGACAGGTAGACAGCTAGACAGGTAGACAGCTAGACAAGTAGACAGCTAGTCAGGAAGACAGGTAGACAGGCAGGCAGGCAGACAGACAGACAGGCACACAGACAGGCAGACTATGTGTATCTAGGACGAAAAGCGTAACATTCCCGAACGACTGTGGATATTGTTGGACGAGCATGTATATAAATAAATTGTTTGTTTCTTACCAGAATGTTTTGATTTATTACTCGTTGCCTACCTGCTCCACTCCTACCAACATTCGGACATATACGAGATGCTCGGATATCTTCGGACTTATAACCTTGAAAAGTAGTTGAAAGTGCGGTAGTTGAAAGCAACGCGACCCGACTTTCGTACCTATATGAAAATCTTCTAATTTCGTCAACAGCTTATTCTCAACATTAGTCGCATACCACTCTTTTAAATTGGTGCCAGAATCAATTTTTTCATTTTTAGTACCAAACGTTTTTAAATCTATCTCGCCACTACTAGGTTTTATAAAATATGCACTAAATATTACATTAGCTTTAAGCATTAACTTATCTTTTATAATTTGTTTTACTTTTATTGAGAAACTTCTGTATGCTTTTGCAAGAAATTGTTGTGGTTCCTTATAACCTAAATTTACAATCATACCTGTTCTTATTCTACTGTTAAAACAAGATTCTACATCTTCCCATACCAACTTGTTCTTTTGCTGCTGCTGCTGCTGACCACTCCCTACACCCGCTCCCTTATTTCCTAATTTTGCTTTTAAATTTCGCAATAATTGCCGTTGCCCCTTTAATAAACTTAAATTTGCCTCTAGCCTGAATGGATTATCATTTTTAAAACTATGCTTACGTATAAATCGACTAACAATTAAAATGGTTTTATTTACATGTTTAATCAATGTCTCAGCCTCATCACTATATTTTACAATCGCTATCGCGTCTCTGATGGTTTTTATTGAGTTCGAACTTAATTCGGTAACGCTGTCTGTTGCAGACATGTTCGCGCGCGTGTGTCGTTGTAATACTAACTATTGCAGACAGCCGAGCCGCTCTATTTATTCATCGTCGCAGCTGATAATGGAGGCCTGCGTCAGCAAAAAAAATTTTAAACAAAGGCAGCATTCAATTTAGCAGTCGTGCAGATTTTTCCTCAAACAATGGGTTCCTTTGTTCAATTTTTAACAGCTTTGCAAACATGTCTGGACAAGTCTAAAGCTTCACATCCTGTTTATCTGATAATGGCGGTCAGCAAAAATTCCTCCAGACAACAATGGCTTCATTGTCCAATTATCGTGCTGATTTTAAAACAATGGATGTCATTGTTCTATTTACCAGCTTTGCACATTTTAATCTCCAGACAACAATGGCTTCATTGTTCTCGAATTTCGTGCTGATTTTAAAACAAGGGATGCCATTGTTCAACAACATCCTGCAAGAATAGACATGTCTGTCAGACAATGACTCACATCCGGTCGAGACTGAGAAAATTTTGATAAGCGTAACAATAGCTTCTGATTTACTGATAACATCCTGCAAGAATGAACATGTCTGCATCCCAGACGCTCGAGCGTGGGAAAATCTTGTAAAACTACACTTTTAACCCAAAAAAAATTCCCGGAAGTGGCCGAGGTCAATGACCCCGACTAGGCCAATGACCCCCGGTTAGGCCAACGACCTTGGCCCCGACTAGGCCCATGACCTTGACCCCGGCTAGACCAACGACCTTGACAAACCTGCGCGCGCAGACCTGCGCAGACACCTGCCCAGAAAACCTGCGCAGTGACACATTTTGGTCCAGAACGCCTATAGGTACTCTACTTGACATCATGAACTTGACATCACAAGTACACCAAACATATTTATCAACTTATCAAATAAACTGCAGGAGAAGGTTAGCTATGGAAGTTGCATGTCTCGTATTATATGTATTACCTATCACTAGAATACATACAGTAAATTTAGTATGACTTTCAGAGATTTAAATTAAAATTTGTTATTTACAGAAATCTGAAACTTCATTATTCCATAAAATCGCACAAATGTCTTGCAAACAATATTTCAGTGATGAAATAAGTTACAAAAATGGGCTACCAAAATTTTAATATGGAAACTTGATTCAGAAATGTCAAGAATATGGCAAGGGGATAGAGACAGCACTGTTCAGAGTCGTACTAGAAAGCAAAAAGTTTAAAAAACAAATGCCCACCTTCGTTGAATAGACACATAGAGAGAAAGGGCATTGGAACTAACAAAAGAGCCATTTTCATCATGGGCCTTAAAATCCTAGAAGCATTATCATTACTAGATGTATTTTACTTAGAAAAACCTTTGGAACAACTACGTGATACTGTGCAGCATTAGCAAATCTTTTATAAGAATACGATAACCGTTTTTTCTTTTCAGAAGCTATTTACAACAAAAACTAGACAACTTGTGTTGATGGAAAGTTGAAGCAGAGTTCTACATCTCTGATTCAACCGAAACACCTTGGGAAGGCAACACAGTATTTACTAAAATTAACAAGCATTTTTCACTGCTTTGAGAACTTATAAATTCAACCGGGGAAAAAATCTGGTATGCTACACGTACACAACTTTCTTTTTAAGCATTTGTCAAAAATTTAAAAAAATTACACATTCTACAGAAACCGTACAAAATAGAGCGTTAGTTAAAAAGAAAAATTTTCTCTAAAATGTTAAGCTGAATTCAAAAATGTAATAATATACCGGGTGTTCTATTTGAAATAGGAGTTAATAAAAAATCGAAAAAAAAAAACGAAAACAACCCATTTTAGAGGTATTCAACTAGAAAATCACCTATCTCACATCAATACACATTCAAAATGTAATAAAAATGTAAAAACGTTAGAGATGTTTTTGCAAAAATCGAAAAAAACTGAAAAATTACAAGAGTAAACACATACTTCTGGTTATGAGATTTTTTAATAGATAGTACACAAAACTTATATATGCAGTTTCAAAGTCATGCCTCATTTCGTTTTTCAGATATTCTGTTCACAGACAAACACAGACCAATGAACAGAAACATGTTTTTTGGTTTCAGGGGACTCTAAAACGTGAAGATCTGTAGAAAACTCAATTTTGAATTTTTGGGGTGAATCCAATACTTTCTTTATTGTAAAAGGAAGTAAAAACCAAAACAGAAACCTAGTTTAGAGTTATTCAACCATCACACATGAATACACATTAAAAAATCTGGTGTGATACACGCACACAACTTCCTTTTTCAGTGATCTTATAATTAGCCAAAAATATGATTTTAAAGTTTTAAGCATTTGTCAAAAATTACAAATTCTACAAAAACGATAGAAAATAGCGCGTTAGTTCAAGAGACAAATTTTTTCTAGAATATTAAGCTGAATTTAAAAATGTAATAATATACCGGGTGTTCTATTTAAAATAGGAGTTAATAAAAAAAATAGAAAAAAAACAAAAGAAACCCATTTTAGAAGTCATCAACTGGAAAATTACCTATCTCACATCAATACACATTAAAAATTTAATAAAAATGTAAAGTTTAAAAAAAAATCGTTAGAGCCGTTTTTGAAAACATCGACAAAAACTTGAAAATTACAAGAGCAAACACCTACTTCCGGTTATGCGATTTTCTTCAAAAGCTTGCTGTCGCATCTACATAGTACACAAAACTTATATATGAAGTTTCAACGCCATACCTCTTTTTGTTTTTGAGATATTCTGTTCACAGACACACAGACAGACCAATGAAAAAAAATATGTTTTTTGGGTTCAGGGGACTATGAAACGTGAAGATCTATTGAAAACTCAATTCCAAATTTTTGGGGTGAATCCAATACTTCCTTTATTGTAAAAGGAAGTAAAAATGTAATAAAAATGTAACGCTTGAATAAAATCGTTACAGCCGTTTTTGAAAAAATCGAAAAAAACTGAAAAATTACAGAGTAAACACCAAACTTCCGGTTATATAATTTTCTTCAGAAGCTTGTTGTCGCATCTAGATAGTACACAAACTTTTTACATGAAGTTTCAACGTCATATCTCTTTTCGATTTTGAGATATTCGGTTCACACACAGACACATAGACAGACATTCCAATAAACAAATATGTGTTTTTTGGGTTCAAGCGACTCCTTTATTGTAAAAGGAAGTAAAAATCAGATTGCTAGCGCAACCAGCATCTGACAACCTGCTGCATCTCACCGTTATATTTTTTCAGCACTTTCACCAGAAGACTAAACACCTGAAATTGTTTTCACAGACTTAACCATTTATGCACTTTTCACAACGTGACTTTTTCATGACTTAACATGTCTGTTGTGCATTCTCTGCCATCTGATTTTGTATGCCACTCAACTTCTGTCGTTTTGAACAGCATGCTGCTCCATAAACAGCAAGCATTCTCACATAGATTTCTTAGGGTAGAAACTCCCCGGACTCCATAGCTCAGTGGTTAAGCATTCTGGCTATTGATCTAAAGGTCAGAGAGTTCAATCCTCATTCACGGTGATGTTTTTAAAAAATAAAAATGCTGATGAGAACCTCTACAGAATGCCATCATGAGAAGTGATGTAAATCCGTGGTGTGGGTCTCATGTTACTATGAAATGTAGCATGTAAAAGGCTTGCTAGGGTTGGAACTCCTTATTCTCGGCAAAATTCTAAGTAGTGCATGCCTAGACCTTGTCCACGGGGTTGGCAAAAAGGACCTATGAAGGCCTACTTGCTTGACCTCAGTCTCCCCACAACAAATACTAGGGTATAAACTCACCTAAAATTTATTCGCACTCTCTACTGAATCCAAAGCACTCTGTACCCTCTTTCTTATTCAACACCCAGGAGTATAACCAATAATAATATGGCATTTTATAGTGATGATACTCAAAAGGAATTTATGTCTACTTACTGAGTAGACTCTTAAAGCCATATCAACTTGGAAACAATATATTAAATCCGACTGAAGTCATTTTGAACTATGAGACTAATTTTCAAAGTAAAAGCAAACAAAATTAGCTCTTACAATAAACAACGAGCAAGAACACAATTTAAAATGTGGTTTGTATACAATAAAAGTCAAATTCATAATACTGCTGACATAAACTGTGTAGGGTCTTTTTACTTTCCTTGTCTAAAAGAAAGTATTGTAATCACGAAAATTCACCTTCCGAGATTTCTTCAGATCTTCATGTTTCAGGGTCCTTAAATGACGAAAAATTGTTTTTTTCAATTCCATCTGTCTGTCTGACTGTGTCTGTCTGTTGGCGGTATAACTCAAAAACTATTTGTTGGAAGAAAGCGATATTTTGCACACATATTATATGACTACCTGGAATAAAACAAAAAAAAATGGAGAAATATATACAGGGTGAGCACCTTAAAATAATAAAATTGTATTTATTTTTGCTTTACCTTACAAGTAATAATTTGCACATGGCTAAGGCTTTATCATTGGCGAAAATGAGACCTAACAGATACATGGTAAATATCAGAAATTGGACAAAATAGTATGATGCTTTATAACGCAACAGAAACTCGTCCACTTCGAATACGCCAGTTATTTTAGCTTCGGACAACACAGTGGCTCCCAATATTCGCCTCGGAGAGCGGAGTTCGAATCCCAGCGGATTACATTTTTTTTATTTGGAAATTGATCAAATTCACGGGAGAGATGTTCCGCGTAAACACCTTTACAAATTTTTTATTTTTAAATCAAAGCGGAATCAAATAAAGTGCAACGGCTGCTAACTTTCCATTACAAATTTCGCTCACAGAAAACTAAATTTGCTTGGAATAAATAGAGACTATTTCTACAACAGTATGCCACAGAATAACAAACACAACTTCTATGTCAAGATTGATACACTCGGCATAAACAATCACAAAGTGCTTAGATGTGTTAACATAGCGATATCGTATTTCTTAACTTTTTAATCGTCCATTTAACCTATTCTCCTACTGAATTCATAACTAACTTCAATCCCTTATAATGCCTTGAATGTTTCAATAAATTCATTTTTATTACAACTGCAACTCCGTTTTTCCGTATAGAAAACTTTAAGCGAGCAGTTCCTATGCGACTTCAGCATTTATCCTGCATAAGGAAATTTCAGTATCGCCACCAACAAATTGCTCAATACTGGATTAGGAGGGGAGCCAATATCGTCAAATTGAGAACGAGAAACAATCCGCTTTGAACTTGAGAACAAACGGTCCTAAAAAGGGTGCGGTAGAACTGCCAACTTTTATTACTGTGGAAATCCACAGATACACACTACAATAATTAGAGCGTTTCTTGTTGACGTCATTCTTCAGTACAATACGGGAAAATAACATTTTTATACATAACAGCATACAATGCACATTCATTCATTAGATTTAAACTGCGGAGAATTGGTATGTCAAATTGATATTCCGAATCGAAGTGACTGTTTTAAACTCATTAAAACCATAATTAATAGATTAGAATATGAAAGAATACTTTAAAATCTGAAGCATAATACATACAATAAATGGTATGTTTGTGGAATGTACAATACTTAATTTTTATACGATGATATTGTTAAAGTGATTAGCTCCACTTTGTGTGCCCAATTTATGTTATGTTATATTATAATTGAATTTTAATGAATTTAATTGCCCTATTTATTTATTTTGCATAATTAAAATTATTTTCTGCTAGCCCCAGTAGATACACTTGACTTGACCTGTAGGGGTTGCGTTACAGAGGTAGCACCTTCTACTGAAAACGGTCACATCGAGGGTCTTAGACCGGAGATGGTTTACAGTGACTGGTCCTCGCAGGGCACCCAACTCTGTTCTGCTGGCTCCAAGCGCCACACCCCGGTAAACTGTATTGACATACAGGCTAAACCAAGAGAGGATAGCTAGCTATGGCAAAAACGGGCTAGTGGCAGCAGGCTAGTCTGTAGTTAATGATAGCAGAAATCAAGTGGATTTGAATGGTATTACTAAACATATCTTTTGGCATGGTCAGAACGTCTGTAATGGCAAAAGAACTGCGTATGTGGAAAGCAACGGAAAACTACCACATATAGCAACATTTCCAAGAACAATCATGGCAGGGAACACAAACGAAACGGCCTTCAGTCCTGGGCGGAGATGAAATGCTCACAAGGTGCTAAGAATCTCCCAGCCTGCTAAGATAGCTACTTGGAACATCAGAAGCTTATTTCAAGCAGGAAAATTGCATAACACCACAAAAAAATGAGAAGAATGGAAATAGATTTATTTGGACTAACTGAAGTCAGATGGCCAAACAGTGGAAAAATGACCACAGACAATGGCCAAACAATATACTACTCAGGAGACAATGACACAAGGAATAGAAACGGAGTAGCAGTACTAGTTTCTCCCAAATTCAATCAGTATGTAGAGAACTTCGTACCTGTTTCAGACAGAATCATCATGCTTCGGATAAGATCAGAAAAAATAAAAATCAACATCATACAGGTGTATGCACCAACATTAAACAGCGAAGAAGATATAATGGAAGAATTTTACCATCAGTTAGAAAACACATTCAAGCTAACTAAGAAACATAATGTAAATCTTTTACTAGGCGATTTTAATGCAATAGTGGATAACGAACACTATCAGGATATAGTTGGAGCCTACGGACTGGGGGATAAAAACATACGCGGTGAAAGACTGATACAATTCTGCCAGGAACAGAACCTAACCATAATGAATACATGGTATAAAACTATAAACTACCTAAAAGACGCCTATATACATGGCGGTCACCGGCAGACACCCCAGAACGAATAGTACGTAATCAGATAGACTATATATTAGTTAATAAACGTTTTCGCAATGCTTTTAAAACGGTGAAAACATATCCTGGTGCAGACGTTAGATCTGACCACAATCCCGTAGTGGCAGATATGGGAATACTTTAAGAAAGGTCCAAAAACCACAAACAAAAAAGTGGACGTTAACAAACTAAAAGATGCCATGCTTCGCCGAGAAACACAAGTAAAACTTAACCAAGATCTAAATGAAAAATACGATTACAATAATAATATACAAAATAAATCGAACACCATCCAGTCAAGTGCCAAAAATATCTGCAATGAAATGCTTAAACCCGAAAGAATTAAAATGAAGAAAGCCTGGATGACCAAGGACATACTGTACATGATGGAAAAGAGACGAATTTTGAAGATACAAAACAATACTGAACAGTACAAGGTTCTGCACAAAGAAATAATTAAAGAAATAAGGAAGACAAAGAACAACTGGTTTAAAGATAAATGCGAAAACATAGAACAATTGGAAAAACTGCACGATACACATAACCTACACAGGCGAGAACTAAATAGAAGGCCATACATACGGTAAGGAAACATTTTAAAGAATGCAAACAACGAAATTCTTACGTCTAATGAAGACATATTGCTAGAGTTGAAGAATTATATTTCTGATCTCTTCAAAGGCAACAGAGAAAACATACCGGTAATAAATGTTACTAATGACGATATCGTATACATAACTAAGGAAGAAGTGATAAATGCCATACGAACCTTTAAATCAGGAAAGGCACTAGGACCAGATGAGGTACCAATTGAACTAATAAAACTAATAGAAGAAGAAAACATCCCAACTCTTGTTGATCTCTTTAATGACATATATAAAACAGGCATACTCCCAAAGGAATGGCTGCATTCGACGTTTATAACCTTCCCAAAAATCAGTAATCCAAAAAAGTGCAAAGACTACCGCACAATAAGTCTCATGTGTCATACTATGAAAACTTTCCTCAAAATTATACACGGGAGAATATACTGAAAATGCGAAGAACAACTGTCCGAGCAGCAGTTCGGTTTCCGAAAAAGATTATGAACACGAGAACCACTATTCTTCATGAGAATACTGTCGGATAGAGCCCGCGATGTAAATAAAGACATCTTCCTTCTCTGTATCCATTATGAGAAGGCCTTCGATAAAGTACAGCATGAAAAACTTTTCGAAATATTACTAAATTCCCAAATAGATAAAGCGAACATCGCAACAATTAGCGAGAAATACGGTCTATGACAATAACTAGAAATCCACTTATCCCGCAGATGACCCTACAACATAAAAATCTGGTGTGATACACTCACACAACTTCCTTTTACAGTGATCTTATAATTAGTCAAAAATTGCATTTTTAATTTTTAACCATTTGTTAAAAATTTTCAAAAATTACAAATTCTACAAAAACGGTACAAAATCGAGTGTTAGTTGAAGAGACAAATTTTCTCTAGAATTTTAAGGTGAATTCAAAAATATAATAATATACCGGGTGTTTTATTTCAAATAGGAGTTAATAAAAAAAATAGAAAAAAAAACAAAAGAAACCCACTTTAGCAGTACTCAACTGGAAAATCACCTATCTCACATCAATACACATTAAAAATGTAAGAAAAATGTAAAGTTTAAAAAAAATCGTTAGAGCCGTTTTTGAAAAAATCGAAAAAAACTGAAAAATCACAAGAGTAAACACCTACTTCCGGTTATGCGATTTTCTTCAAAAGCTTGCTGTCTCATCTACATAGTACACAAAACTTATATATGAAGTTTCAATGCCATACCTCTTTTCGTTTTTGAGATATTTTGTTCACAGACAGACAGACACACAGACACACAGACCAATGAAAAAAAATATGTTTTTTGGGATCAGGGGACTCTAAAACGTGAAGATCTGTTGAAAACTCAATTTCGAATTTTTGGGGTGAATCCAATACTTCCTTTATAGTAAAAGGAAGTAAAAATGTAACTATAGAGAACGTATCCCAATACCACTACTTAGGATCAATGACAGAAGTGATTGCCTCCAGGAAATTAAGTGTCGTATCGAAACTGCGCGATCAACTTTCATGAAAATGAAAACAACATTATGTTCTAAGCAGATACATATTAAATTAAGAACAAGGCTATTGAGATGTTATGCATTCTCAGTTCTATATTATGGGGTAGAAACATGGAGTTAAGTAAAGATGCACGGAAGAGAATTGAAGCTTTCGAGATGTGGACATACCGAAGAACGTGCCACATTTCCTGGATACAAAGAATAAGCAACAAAGAGATTTTAGAAAGAATGCATAAAACAACTGAATGCGTCAATACTATTCAAAGGCGCAAACTTGAGTATCTAGGCCATATAATAAGGAATGATAAATATCGCCTACTACAGGCTATATTACAAGGTAAAATCAATGGCCGCCGCCCACCAGGCCGAAGACGAATATCCTGGCTCAAGAACCTCAGAGATTGGTTCGGATTAACATCCATAGAACTTTTTAGAACAGCAGTGTCCCGGCTGATGATCGCGAACGCTCTTCGCCGAAGAGCACGCACGTGAAGAAGAAGAAGACAAGCAGATCGTGATATGTTTTTCGGACTTTTTCCACCGTCTAGACAGTGGAAAAAGTACACATTATAATAGACCACTGCCAAAAAATGACATTCAGAGAACAACAATCAGATCGGATTCTTTTTCATCTAGATTGCTTATATTCCGAAATTTGATGTTTCTATATTATTAATACAACTCAAAACTTCTGTCAACTGACACTTCAAACTAGTTTTGAAAATTCAATTACAAATACTTCATCGTTACATTTATCATACGACAAACTCAAATAGTAAGTACTATTAAAATTAACTTACTTTACTCTTTATTTTCTTTCAGTTGTTATGTTAAATTACCTGGATTCTGTTACCTTTTATTAAACTTAACACTCTCATCTGCTAAACCCAATTCGTCCAACTCTTCAAGTGACCACTCTACAAAAACTGCTCCACTCAAATCCACAGCGAAGGCCTCAACTGACAATCAACTGCCAAGATGTCCAGAATGAATCCGGATCCAAACCAACACAGAAACCTAGTTTGCCACAGAAATCAGCATCTACAGCTTCACTACAGTATGCATAGAAATAGACCTCAACCGCAGATGCGTTACTTTAATGTTCAACCAAATCACCTATATGAATTCCGCTACAACCCAGCACCACGAATCTTGACCAGAGGTAAGCCACCAGATATCACTTGACAAGCCCAACAAATCTGCTCACTCTGCTAATGATGTTGATGTAATCTACTTCCCTTGTAAAGCGTTCCTTCTTATCCAATTCAGTCGATGCAAATGTAATTCCACAATAAACTCAATTCATATTCTCTTACTTTTATTTGCCTTTGTAGATTATAATTGTATTAACTTGCTTTTTCCACTACATTCTAGTCTTCATCCATCTAGCTTTCTCATATTCTTCTTTTAAATTTGAGTTTTTAGTCCCCTTCATCACGCCAATCTACATGTAACTTTAACCCTTTTATTATGCCCAATATCCATTTCAAAACTCTTATAAAAGGGTTTATTTCTTAATTCAAATATTACAAAATTGTATTACATTGGCATTCTTATCAATAAATACTATCTCCTTAGCGATCTAGCTTATTTTTTTCAGTCCAACACACTATTAAAGCTTTATTATTTAATTAATACCTACTATGTTAAATAGTATATTTCGAAAAAATATTTGTCATTAACTTCATTTCAGATATTAAATTAGTTAAAATCCTACTGTTTCTCAATTAGCTTCATTTAATTAAATTATAAATTCTATTTCCTTTCTTGTCTAAATACATCTTAATAATTTTGATATACATTTCACATCTAAATTCATCTTTGTAATTTTTAATACTGTATTCTCTTAATCTTATTAATCTGATTTTTAGACCCCTGCATCAATACCATAACAATATATCATTTAAACCACACATAGCAATATTTTTAAATATTGAAAAAAAATCTGTAATAACAAAACTTCCTCAAAGTGACCAGCTACCTAACATTTAAATCGGTAATCAGAATCCAAAAATTAGTTATAACTGTGAAGCAAATGATACAGATTAATCACGGTGTGTACAAAACAATCAGATATCTTTCTGCAAATGTATTTTGCTTGTGTTCGCTTTTAAGTCTACTTTTAAGATTGAATACAAAAGTAATTTAATTATTAAAAATTATACGCTGGTGGAAAGTAGTAAAACCCATTTTCTTGAGCTCATTCTAAGTTAAAATTTAACATGTTCCGCTTTGTCACCTATTTATATGTATTTTTCGTTGACCGCTTGTTAATTTAAATATTAATGAATTATTTTTCTTAAAAAATGATGGATTAATAGATCTATTAATACACTGATTAATACAATCTTTTTCATTAATTAACTGTTTTTGTGATTTTGACGTTTTGATATTTTGCATGGAGGTTAGTTATATTAATCAAATTTTTCGCCACAAAAAAAGATTTTGCGGTCAACGAAAAAGTTTTGTAATCAACTCGTTTGTTAATGGGCGATTAATAATCTCGACTATTAAAGGCACTCACTCGCTATCGCTCGTTCGTGCTTTAAAAAGTTTCGATTATTAATCGCCTTCATTAACACACTTGTTGGTTAAATAACTATTAATGACATTCCATGCGTAACAGTAAATCCTGAAAACAAACTCCGAAAGCAAATTTAAGTTTTTAAAAATGACCCTCTCCTCCACCCAGGTTCACAAATTTTCTTACCCTCTTTTGAAGAATTATATTTTTTTACTAATAAATATTTAGATACAAATGCATAATTCATTAACCATTACTTTTACACAGAGTAATTCCTACAAGCAAACGTCATAAGATTTTTATGGATATTTCATATTGCAATGCCAAGGAAACAAGACTGGGCTCTAAACCTTATAAAATTAGATGACTTAATATTAAAATGTTGCAATTCTTTGATGCTGTAATGTTGTTGTATTTTCATATTTTTTACTATATGTTTATTTATGGAAATTTACAATAGCATTAGCAACAATATTATCAGAAGCTTACAGAATTTGGAATTCCAATTGAAAATAGTATATTTCGAACAATGCTTAAAATTTCAAATGGTTGAATATGAATAGAGCATTACAATTGCAAAGTAGAGTAGCATACACTAAAATCCTTTAAGAAATCCTTCATCGATGCAAGATCAATATCAGCGTATTCCTAAGCATATGCACTATTGAAATTGAAGTATAAATAATCATAAGTTTACTTAAAATGTTTCAATTTGCTAAATATGAGATTTGGATTAAAATATATTGATGATAATAATAATAAGTAATAGTATTTTATTCCAATTCGAATAGGTCATGTAACAAAATTCACATGTTACCATATGGAACTTTATTTCATTTGTTAGCTCTGTTTACTTTACGCTGTTATTATTATTACATCCACAGTAATTTCATCAGCTACTATTGTGTGTGCTTGTCATAGCCAATCAAAAGCACAATGTTTCTCCGCCAAAAAATTTATAATTTGATCTACATTTACATTCACTTTATCACCAGCATAGTCACTTAACAAATTAAATGTAACAGTGACAAATTGATAAAAATGTTAATCGTAATTTTTGAAAGATCGACATGCGTTGCAAAGAGAATGAGTAATGGATTTGATTGTGCCTTCTAATAAAACTGAAGAGATTGAAAATGACATTTTGCTAATTTAATAACTAGCTTAAATCTGATTAATACATTAATTATTGATCTAGCTACCAAATAATCCATACAGGGGCCTATAAAATATGTGGACGTAGTTTAAGAACAGATTTCAAAATAAGGCGAATTAACTTAAACTTGCCTATACATTTGCGTTTTGTCAAGCTAGTATTCTGCTTTAAAGTTCTATTAAAAGTCGTTGTGATTATAACAATATAATGTGTGTAAGTCATGTTTTGAAATTATACTGGATATTATCGGTAGACTACTAGTGCATGAAACATAGATGTCACGAGATAGAACAGACAATAACTATTTAACGTCATGACCGATAGCAATTTAGTTTTTTTTCCATAAAGATACATTTACAGCCTATATAACTATTTTGCACCCTCGCAATTTTTGGTATCTCTATCGTTATCAACTAGACTACGCTAGAAAATATTGAATAACTTCGTTTAATCTGATCAATGACTGAAGAGGTATAATCATTCTGCTTTACTTTATACTTTATAAGCACTCTATATAACAGTTAATTTTCACTCTTTTCTAACTAAGCGACAAACTAGTGCTGTTCGACCTTTTAAAACTGTCTAGAGGAGTTCTTATAAAGTACGAGAGCTAACTACAATGAAAGTAGAGTCAAATCCATGAACCAAGATAGAAGTACAACTTTAGAGCTTCCCAACTTGACAACGGAGAAACTTAGTTCGAAACTTCCATTAAAAGAACTGAAGATATAAGGCACACCTGTTCCCAACTCGAATTCAGGTTTCTGTTGACCTAACAGCTTTATCCGATAAATTATTGTTCTCTATCGAAATTGATTAAGGGGCGGTCATACTAAAGTTGGGCGTACGTCATGTAAAAGTTGCATCTTTTCTCCTGCTGAGATACTTTGAAACACGACAAAACTATAAAAAGTAAATAATTAAAACTTGATTGTTTTCAATAAGTGTTTATTTAAATATTTTGGTTGCATTACTCAGGTTTAAATACATGTAACGCAAGGACCTACCTACATTTTAATTTGTTGAAGACTATTTTTATATAAATCACATATAATAGTTGCATACGATTTTGTAATATATTATGTAATAAGTATTTGTTTATATTATAAAGATCATATCGCAAACTATCATGGTACTAGTCGTGAAGTCTGATAACGTGACGCGTACCATAATGATACGATCCGAAAGGCATGAAATTAATAAAATAATTGAAGATAAAAATAAACAAAACAGCGAATGTGGTTTACTTATCGAGAACACAGCTGAAATGTAATTTCTTCTCTTTTACCGAAAAAATTACGGTCATTGTTTTAAATTGATTTGTTCTGTTTCTATTATGATACTGAGTACTATAATGATTTTATTACTGTACTATAATGTTTTCATTACAGTACTTTGTCCCTTATAGTACGTCAGTATGAGTATGACATTCAAACTGAGGCTCACGATAACTTGCGATAACTACAGTTATTTTTCAATAGGCTTTACTTATCGAGAACACAGCTGAAATGTAATTTCTTCTCTTTTACCGAAAAAATTACGGTCATTGTTTTAAATTGATTTGTTCTGTTTCTATTATGATACTGAGTACTATAATGATTTTATTACTGTACTATAATGTTTTCATTACAGTACTTTGTCCCTTATAGTACGTCAGTATGAGTATGACATTCAAACTGAGGCTCACGATAACTTGCGATAACTACAGTTATTTTTCAATAGGCTTCGAACTGTCAAAGTCAAATTATTGTACAGATATAAATTTAAGAATGAAAAACATTGGAAAAAGTAAGATCCTCCAAACCCAAACTCAAGAGGTAATGTACAAGTTTTGAGAAGTAATTGTGAAAATCATGTACATAATAATTATAGTTGCACACTTAACCTTTTTCTGGACAAATAACTGAACGCAATTCTCATAGTACTAACGTATCGCAATTTCTCCTATTTAGTTGTCAGAAATTCTCGGTATGTGAACACAACTGTAAACTTCTTACGTAACTATGAAAAAATTTCAGAATCCCGCCAATTGCCCTCTTATTGTTAGAATTAATTATTATTAAGCAAGTTTCTCTAGCACCTATAACTATAACTATAAGGAAAATGAGTAAAAGGAAGGAAATTGGTTTCGAAGTCTGCAAGCTAGCCAAAAGTATTATAAAAAACAGGTTGTGTAAAGTATTAGATTTATAATATCAAGCCGTCATATGTCATATAATTAAAATTCAAATTAAATAGTCAAAGGTTAAGAGCCTTTCTCTTTGGACTAGAATATATCGGTTCGATGCCCATTCCTTGCGTCTCCGATCGGACTTACTTCGTCCTGGGCTCAATTTACTTTTTTCAACGTCATCGCCGTTCAACGTGAACGCCAACGGCACCATATTTAATTATTTATTACTGCAAGATACTGTGTCATTGTAGAATGATTATTTATTTATTTTAACACTGGAACTAATTTCAATATACAATCTGAAGAATTTGTCCAAGATGAATCGTGCAAAGGGGAAGCTGAAAAAGAACCCAAAAAGCAAGTACACCACCCAGTCCAGCAGATAGAGTAAAGGTGGCAGACGATCGTGTTAATCTAGTAAATAATAAAGCATTAAAATTACTTCTTAAACAGTCTAATTTACACAATACTTTACATTAAAATTATAATATTGGATTCAATAGGATATCAAAAAAATATGTATGAACAGGGGTCTGTAAATAAGTACTGCTCGCTAACGATTATGAGAGACAAGTATCACTTCCCTATAAGAAAATAAGTATTTCTAATTATTTATTACATAAAAATATAGTAATTAAAAGAATTATACTAATACAAGATAACGTTTTAGTAGAGCTGCGGTAAGCACTAACATTTTCGATGGTGGTAATCGTTGGAATGCTCGCCCTTAATTTCTTAATACTTTTTAATCCTTAATATTTATGATAATTTTAAGGCATTTTAAGTATTGCATATATTTCAGATAGTCTAATCAATTCCACACATGAACGCAAAGTTAGTTAAGATTGCTGAAATGTACCTTTCCAAGATATTTTAAGTTTTATGCAAACGGATCCTTTCATTCGTGTCCTCAAAATTACAACTGTTGCAATTATGACCAGGGGATCAGAATTTGGTAATTTTAGAAACACCAAGATCAATCCTTTATATATAGTTTATCTACGACTGTATTTATATAATTGTATTACATGGAGTCTCAATTAAATTTCCTTCTGATTAATATTGACAATTTAATAAAATATAACTAGAAAAACGGGTCATTGGCCTTCAAAACTTCTCTGGTGAAATAGAAAAGCTACATCGCAATGACAAGTGATACTGTTTCAATTGGTAAACTTGCGAAGCACTTAAACAAAGCGCACGCATTCAAGGCGGCGCCTTGAAAGGGATATACCTAGAATGCTTATAATAAGAAATCGCATAAAAAGGCAATTGCAGCAGAAAAACTTCAGAAGAAAAAATGCCACACTCATCTTTATAGCCCCAATATGAGACTGCCAGACTTAATCTTTTTCGTTTTTCTTTAGCTAAAGAACTCGTATCCTGAAAGACGGCTTCAGATAACTACGACGCATCTTGTTGAAGGGCAAGCAGGCTTTCTCGGTACTCATAAAATGAACTTTCAACTTCTTTGAATTGCGGCTTAGTAAGTTGTAAGAAACTTAATTATATAGAAATCTTAATTTATTTAAAGAGGACAAACGGATAGAAATTTAACTATACATATCATAAGCGTAAGTATTTTAAGCTGTAAGATTTTGATTTTTTAGTAGCTGTTAATTAAATGTAGCCTGAACTAACTCTATCGAAAGCTATAAGAATGTTTATACTCGTATTATCTTAATAGGTAAACTTGTTATCTCAGAAATGGCAATAAACCCCCAGGTGGCCGTATAGTCTTATTAATACTGAGTGGAAAATGTTAATGAAAATAACGACACCGTTAGAGAGTAATTCAATTTCGAAAATTGCCACCCCCTAAAATAGTTAGCCTTAGTTATGAAACTGCTAAAAATCATGTTGCTAGTTTTAAATGTGTTGAGGTTACAAAGAAGGTGCTCGACTGACTCAAGAGGGTAAATACGATCAAGCTAATGTTTTTCTTGAATTAAACAAAGTTGAAATTATAAGGGCGTCAGGAACAAGGTTGATCTCGTTAACACCTCCACACTAATTTGTTGCAGAATAGTGGCGCACATAAAATCAAGACAACTTACCAGTCGAAGGCTTTCATAACTACGATATTAATTAGACATAAAATACTTGACAAACAAATAAAATGTAGTCAACCACTTTTAAATACAAATGCTTTAGTATAAACAGATTAATGGTGGATAATGCAAACATCAGCATCTTAAATGAGTTACTAAACAGTTTATGGGCGTTGTATGCGTTAGACATAAATAGACATAAATGAATTAAAATCTAGTATTCTAGAAGTCTGTGTTTTCTAGAAAAGAAACATCTTGATTCTGCGAATACTAGAGGTTAATCGCACATTAGTCTATTTCTGTCTAACGCAAACAAAGATATAGCGCATTTAATTACCTATGTTCACATTTACAACCACCAAGCCGTATATACAGGGTGTGCCACAAAGAATGGAACACCGATTAGTCATAGACTCCTTAGGTTATACTAAATCGATTAAACCTAATATACCTCAGTACAAAGTCCCTCCAGTAAGAAGTTATAGGGCCTTAAATTTCAATTTTTTATTTTTTAATTGTATGATAATTTCTACAAATGTAAAGATATCGATTTTAATGTAGGTACATTTGGTTACTATTATGCACTGCACTAACACAAAAATTTTCATAAAATAGACTTGATTGTAAGGGGCACTTTACCTACCTTTGAAAACTTTATTTAGCTCTTTGTTTTCTGTTACATTTTTTAAATTTTATGTTATTGTCTGAAAGAGAATTAAAAGGCGTAAAAATAAAGTGCTCTTAGTTCATAAGCAACCGTTTACCTTAAAATGCCTATCAAAGGTTTTTGCTTGTCATTAAGACATGTAATTATCAAGTAGCCATGATCACAAAAACAATGGATATTGATTGTGATCTAGTAAACAACAAAAATAAATCAATCCTGTAACTTCTTACTGGAGAGACTATATTAAGGTATATTAGGTTTGATTCACTATAACTTAAGGAATCTATGATTAGTCGGTGCACCATTCTTTTTGGGACACCCTGTATAAAACAATCAGCACCGTAATTAATAATAAATTGGTAGTTCCCAATAATAATTACAAATGTGATATAGGGGTTGTAACGAACCCGCTGACCACTGTTTGTACGTAGGGGTTGTAACGCTTCTGCTGACCGCTAATAGTAACGTAGGGGTTGTAACAAACCTGATGATCACTATTGGTAACGTAGGGGTTGCGCTACTGGGAGTTTAATTAAATAAAATACCCACGAAGTTAAAAAGACATATATTAAAATAAGCCAAAACTGTAGAACGATTACAGATTTAAGTACCCCAGTTGCTTATGGATTATGCTTGTTGTCGGATTCATAAAATGATTGAACAGAATATACTTAAATTTGGAACATAATTACACACTGGAAAGGAAGGTACGCTTAGAGTCAACCTGCATTTAGTGTGTTAATAAAATACCATAAACATCTGACCTTCGTCCAGAGCCGGCGCTCGCTGGCGGAGTGGTTTAATTTATTTTAAGCGGACCCCCAAAATTATTAATGAATCCGGAAGGTGTTAGGCTGGTTTTTGGATGCCCCTGGCTTCCTTGGTATTCCTTTACTTCGGAATGGGCTGGCACAGCACTAGTTCACATGTATTTTAAAATAGTAATTTTGGGTTTGGACTTAGTTATTTTTTCATGGGATGCAGCGTTAGATTGCCGGGGTTTCGGTAATTCATTCACGGAACGCAGGAAGACTGCCTTCGCCGTGACCACGGCCTCTCGAGGAAGATTTTTCCAGCCTCCGATTTTCGGACCGCTACCGAATCGTACTTCATCATTTTGCCAAATTGCATTTTTGCCTGAAAGAAAACTGAATCTCCGGTTCTCATAATACACAAATGACAAGTTTGCTGTTGGCCGCGCGATTCTACGAAATCTTTTGCCAGCAGTTTAAGATCGAGTTTCTTTGCCTTCCTTCCACGTGCGGATGTGAATTTAATATTCAAGATTGCAACATTGTAGTGCATTTGTAATAATGTCAATTATGCATGTTAGCTTCTAGCTTATTTTCCTACGTTACATTTTAGGATAATTAAAATCTTATGAGGTCCCTTATAAGCACAAATTATTGCAGGTCGTTACACAAATAAGTTCCAAGTATCACAATAAATTCAACAAATGTGAAAATGTAAAATTAAAGTTGAAAATTCAACACATCTGTCAAATAGACCACTGACAATGTAGCGTTGTTCTGTTTTTAGCCAATAAAAAAGAATTATGTTGACATAACCACTAGTGGTTCCAAGCGGCATAATCTTTTTTGGCATTTTCAAGGTGATGACAGTTATTATAATTTTTCGTTTTGGTTGCTCCTTTGGAAACAAACTTACAGCAATCCAAATGTCACGTAAAAATTGGCTCTCAAAATGAATTTTTACAGTTATATTCGTTGAATATTCCCTCGAATGCTATTCTTAGTCAAAGTTAAGTAGAATATTTTTGGGGTGGTATTAATACTCATGTCCATTGCGCTTAGGTTCGAATATGACGAGTGTGCTAGCATTCGTGATACCACAGCAAAAATATTCGACATAACTTTGACTACTCATGGTATTATAACTTAAAGTGATACAAATTATAGGCAAGATATAGAATGGTTCAGAATTCGCCAAAGTCCAATGTCAGCATTATAATTTAGAGAAGTTAAAAAATACATGAAATCATATTACTAATTAAGAAAGTATTTAACGTTATAGGATGTAATGTGGCTTTTTCGCGTGTCCTTATACTCTACTGTAATATAAATTTATAATGCCCTTTGTATACTAGTCAACCCAGTCGTAGCAGCACAAGATCCGTTCTTACCTCAATGCAGCTAAGAGAAATGTCAATATTGCTCTTGATAGTCTGCTCGTTGTCACCTAGGATGCTGTAATTATACATGCAAATTTTGCAATAAATAAAAACCAAACAGTTTACATGAACACACATATAATCTAGAAGAGTATATACATTCACATAAAAAGATTACACAGTGGCAGTCCATAAAAAGAATAATATTTAAAGGTTATACGTTATCAACAATGGATTTTAGGGCTGCTTCTACTCGCTTTTCTACACGTGTTAAATGCAAGGGTCAACTATTAACGGTTGAAGTCAAAAAGTAAATTGCACACCAATAGTTTAAACTCACGCACAATTCTATTAAGGTCGGCTCTGTTTATTTTCAGACCGCACTCGTTCGTAACCACTTGCTGATTCATGCGGCTCCACCCATTCAGAAGAATCTTTGACTCAGCATGGACGCTTATATGTAGGTGTATGATTACGTTTCAAAGAATGACGCAATATATCGTAGTACCCGAACTGAGTTTTCAGTTGATGCTGAATTATCGATGCAATCGGTTACTATAGCTTTAAATCACTGACCTTTTTACTCTTTGTGTGAAACCTGGATTTTCCTTCCAGTGACGGCGTTGGTTGTACCAAGGGCACACAATTCTTGACGCCGTTTCGACCCTACGGGGTTATTGCCGCTTCCTGCTGTAGACTGCTGTATCTCGAGGATGTTTCCCCAAAATTGCACCCCCAAGGCTTCGCGTGGCATCCCTTTTTGCTTGGGCAACACACGGTTCGCTGGTTTTTGAGCTACTGCTTCTTGCGTGCTTGGGTCACTGTTTGCGCACAAGTTGCCTTGTTCTATTAATAGACGCATTTAACGACTAAATCACCTGGTTTGAGCACACAAACTCACGTGCGAAATACACAACGTGTTTTAAGGTAATTGATACATTGCGAAAAATACAGTTTAGTTTTATCCCTAGCATAATACTGGTTAAATTCCAAGGTTATTATTAGCTGCAAAAGTGGCACAAAATGGGACGTTACAAGGATTTTAAAGTTTTGTTACCAATAACTATGGTGTGTTTTAGATTTTTGGGGCACTAAGTCCAGATCTGTATAACAAAGTTCGTAAAATTCAAACTACTAAAGAACATGAGACCTGAACCATACGTGTTCACATAAAATATTCACTTATAATACTATAAGTAGTCAAAGTCATGTCGAGTATTTTTTGTGGTATCGCGAATGTCCATTGCGCTTAGGTTCAAAGCCTAATGGACATGAGTAGTAATACCACCGCAAAAATATTCTACTCTTTGACTAAGAATGGCATTCGAGGAACTATTCAATAAACCAAGCTACTTTTTCAAATTAGTTTTCAGTAAATCTAGCAACAAACTAAAGTAGGGACAAGAAATCAGACGACGTGCGCCACCAAGCAAATTTTAGTGACGTCATAAATACCACCATTAGATTTACAAAACCGATATTTATTTTCTTCTTTACAACTCATTTTAAATCATGCGTTTGGTTTAAGCTTAATCAATTACTATACTATGTTTATGACGTCATTACTCTTGATGACGTTTGTCGTCTGATTTCTTGTCCTTACTTTACCAATTTCTATAGTAACAGAACAGTAATATTGACTTTTTCTAATAAAAATTACGTTTGTTTAAAATATTCACTTGAACACCTTCTAGGAAGATATATCCGCTGAATTTTTTTTGATTGGTCAAGAAACGTCAAATTCTGGATTTTCATTGGTCACTTTTTGACAGATGACAGGTGAATTGAATAGTCAGTGTAATAATCTAAAACAGAGTTTTTATCAGTGTGGAAATCGGTTCATAAGTGAATGAGTTATTCAAAGTTGAACACTTAGGCGTGCAACAAGCACATCTGTATTAATAATTAATTAGGGCATTTTAAAGCAAAAATGTTTAAATGACTATTCAACTCACCCCCTTCAAGTTAACTACTCACCAATCATAATTTAGTATTTATGTCATTTGCCACCAATCAGCGTAAAATTGTGCAACAATTCCGCTAGCGGAGTTTTAATGACAATTTTTTTCTCTTCCTGTGACATTTATTTAACTTCCTGTAAAATTAATCAAATATGATATTAGAAATGTCAAATTTGACAAACAATTTATTTTACGTCAACAGATTTTTATTTTCAAAGAGGACGTGATAAAATTGATTAATTACTAAGAAATGTCAATTTTGTTCGTTGAATAGTCCTTCAAATACCGCGAGCGGTCGACGAATTGCATGAATTTTTATCAAAGTGTTTATTCGTGTTAATTGCTTCAAAATTGGTCTCGTGCTGTCGCACTCGACCAATTTATATCGAAGCAATAAACACTCATACACTTTGACAAAAATTTTCGGCAATTCGTCGACCGCTCGCGGTATTGTATATGACAATTTAATAAACTGCGCTGTATGCAGTTCACATACAAGTTTTCGCATTGTGTAAAGTTTCAAATTTTACAAATTTTTCCTGAGAAGATTGAGCACAAAGTTCTAATTTAAACCATTGCGGCACAATGGAGTTATATTGCAACGTAGCATAAACCAAATATTTATAAAGATACGTGACTTTATGAGCACAGGGGTAACAAACAATATGAACTATTCAAACAGTCCGTCTAATCGCACTCCACACAGCTCCAACTCAAAAATACTACCCACAAGTACCTGAAACTAGATTCTTGATGACGACAACGAGATCGAATTCATGAACCGCAAAGAAAGAGCAGCAAATAAAAGCCAAGTCACTAAGAGATGATAAATATAAATAAGGGGTATGCATGTAAGCCTAAACGAGTAAAACAGTAATTACCTAATTGCAGACAACGTAGATAATCACATATCTAGGAATGAATTGGGGCATGTTGCAATTATAAGATTCTTTTAACCGGTCTAACCAAAGATTCCAGTAAGTACAAAGCAATTCAAAGTGTCAAAATTTGATGTATTTGTCCCCTAAAGCCCGATAAAATCAGTTAATAATAAACTAAACTGCCGAACGCAGTAAGATCTCAGCAATATTTTCATAACAACAAAAAAAAACTGCCTAGAAACAGCCTAGTACGTACATTAGTGCCAACACGCACGAAAATTCACCAGATAGCATAAACTACGCTTCAAATCACACGAAAGAAATAAGAGAATATACATACCTCATTTCAAATCAAAACCGTTGCAAAATTACCATCGGGATTTCAAAAACCGTAAAGGATAAGGGGTCAGTTAAATTAAGATGAAATTGCGAATTCTAATGATAAACATTATTTAAAAAAATAATTGGACCTAGCCCTCTTAGTTTTCGAGATACAGTCATCAAATAAGGAGTTTTTGTTTTCTGCCTAATCTATAAAACTAAGATGACTCTTCCAATAAGATTCAGTAATAAAATGCACTACTTTGCAACAATTTAACGGTTCCTCTTCTTCGTAGTCTTATTCCGCATATTCTTTACATTTTCAGAAATTCAAATGGTGATCCACAAAACTAAATTATCCTATATATTAAGATTCATGTAAAATGAAGTAAAAATGATAAATACTCACGTATGCACTTCATGATACATATTACTTATAATTTGAAATAACTAAATATAACTCGGAATGTATCGCCTATTAACATTGTCGGCAAGCAGCCAGCCGCGGCTGCGCCTTGGCTTGTACTTCCCTACCTCAAATGTTAATAGGTCCTTACATTCCTTGTTACTGAAATAGCTATATAATACTCACATTCACTCGTAACCAAAAACTTCAAAACTGTATAAGGCAATCCCCATCAGCAGGTATACAGTAACTTTGGTTTAAATCTACGTTAATTTTTCACAGGCAATGTATCTCTCTTGCAATTCGGAGTGAAACCTAGAACATATATCATCTCCATTCAGTTTATGGACAAAAACACACAACAATAGATTCTAGCACAAATGCATCTCACACAAAGAAGAATGAATGGTGAAAAGTAACCTTAATTCTACAGACTATCAGTATGAGGCTACACAATTAATAGCATATTTCGAGACAGAATATATCTCTCTATAAAAAATTAACTCAATTTACCTACTCCCCTGTCTTTATTTGGTATTTTTCATGTAAATCCTCCGTTCATAGAAGTCAGTTATTTTATCCTCGCTTTAGCTAACACACAACGTGTATAAAACATTCTCCATTAGTGTAATTACATATTAAAAACAAGCGTCCGCTTACAGCAGCAGCAAGGAGAAGATATGCTAGTACAATAAATGTGCCGTCAAAAAGCTACTAAGCTCACATTGCATTACTACGATAGTTTTCTTGAATAATAACTGATAGTCAAATACTTAAACATCGCGTTATCTGCTGAAAGTAAAATCGCCATAACAACCACACTAACTGTACTTTTAATATAAACTGTTCAAACGTTGTTTATTGACTCGTGACATAATCTAGCCGAATGCAGCTCGTGTCTTCTTGATTATCAAAACATTTCTGTTTACCCTCGATATATTGTATTAGGCAATCACGGGAGTTCGAATACAATATATTAAGAATATATCTCATGTAAACAGAAACGATTATTTGATAATCAAGAACCCACTAGTTTATTATGTATGATAATACATATTGTTATGAAATGGGTCTATAAGCTCCACGTTGCGAGCTAATAAATGTAATAAAATGGTTACCTGTTAGTGAACCTTAACTAAAAATTCAATAAGTCAAATTGTGGCTGGTGATAAAAGAAATGTAATAAATGATTACACAAATAAATGGTTGTATGCCCCTTTTATATTTTATCTAATCTGCAAAACTGATTTGGCTAACTACAAGGCAAGCATGAATCTCAAATCTCATTAGATTGGAGTTATAAAAAGACCTTATTTTATTCGTAAACTCAGTAGTTCGAATGCGCGGTTCTTGGTAGATCAAATATATCCTTGATTTGACAAATGACACAAAATGTCGCTAGTGGTGACAGCGTATTTGAATGTTTTAAAAGTGAAATTGCTGTGAAAAACGAGCCAGGTAATTATTCAAATTTTCCCGCTTGCAACAATTAGCACTGTCTTGTTTCAGTGATGACGTAGGAACACTTTGCCTTGCTTGTTTTGTGACGTAGAAAGGAAGCCAAGACGTGAATTTGTTTTTGTTCGCTTGGGCTCCCAGCCGAACTGGCACAATCCACCGACGCTACTCGATTTTTGTAAAAACCGAAGCTAATGGGGCCTAGGAAAATGCTAATCCACTTCGGAAAGGTTTGACCTCGAATTTCAATGCGTTTCCGACACTCTACACTTAAATTTGTAGGCTTTATCCTACCTCGGTTGCAGACTTCTAAACTGCCCGTTGTGAATGCTGCTCGGATATTCTGCTGGAGACGGTCCCATCGCTGCAGATGCTGTCCGTGACGTTCTTGCAGTCCTCCCCGACGTAATGCAGTGCAGGCCTCTGCTTCTGGATTCTTACTTTTACCGGCAACCATTATTAAAAACCCCAGCTGAACGTCAGCCGATGTCTTCGGAAAAACGATTGGAGAATTTTATATTTTACTGCTGCGGGAACCTTCACAAACACTGTTACATGTACTTTCAGATGGGCACAATAAAAAATATTTTTTTTTTACTGGTTATATGCTCGTTTAATGGTATAAAATGTATTTAAAAGTGGAGCACAAATCTAACAAACTTCACGTAAGAATTAATTCAATTGTTCTCTTTGTTTTTCAACAAAACAGCATCAGGTTGCTAGGTTACTATAATTCTCTTATGTTAAAGAAAATTAATTTTGGTAAAGAAAGGTTACAAATGGAAGTAAATTGAGTACTTAAATTATATTTACAATTTTCTTAAAACTAAATTATTGTCTTTAATCTTATAACTAAATCGTTCGGTAGCGCTGCGCACACAAACGCTGTTATTTTTATTGTGTCATTGCTCTGCTTTGCACTATTACACTTTATTTATTTTAAATGCACTGATTTTTGAGTTCACCATGTTCACGTCATTATCTTTCCTCGTCTGTTGCCTTCTAGAATTGCTCTTTTGCAATATTTCTATTATATTATCCTGCTTAATTTACCTTTCTGCTTTGCTTACTAATTTCACTATCTTTTACTTTTGACTTAACAAACTACGCTACTTTTATAATGCAGCCAACAACATTTTGTGTCAAATACATTTTATAAATTGGTCTAGCTTTACATGTGCACAAACCTTATTCAAATTATATTAATTTAGTCGCATGCCAATCTACAACCTTTGAAATTTGCTTTGCCTTTGCGTATCTTTCTCCAACTAATTTAATCTTTCTCGCATCTCATTATCAATGCATTTACTGTTTTACTTTATTTTTAAAATTTGCAATTAGATAAAACATCCTAACTTTGTGCTTATTGAATCGGTCAATTATCTTGCACTGCAAACAGAGCCAAGTCGTGGGCCTCATACCATCTCAATATGGAGAAATATTTAAAATCTAAAGTATTGTAAAACCTTCCACGTACTTAATTAAAAATGTCTTTAATTCCAAAATTACTGAAACTGGGTAAATACATAAAAATTACTAAAGTTCTATTTTCTGTTCTACTTACATATGGAAACTTAGCATTTGAAGGGGTTTTGTCACATTTTCTAATATAAATGCATTTGTTGACAATAACCTTAAATATACTTCGCTTGAAAACAACAAAGTAATTTTACACAGCTAAATAGGTGAAATTGTCATGACCAACCTTCATGCAAAAATGATGTGAACTAAGTATATGTATGCATGTATGTTCCACATATACTTACAGTATGATCGAAAACGTTTACCCTCTAGAGGGCTGTGAATTTAAAAAAAAATTATGTTGGTAGTAGTGAGTAAATATAACCTATACAATTTTGAAAAAATCACTTAACTTTGACAGAATATTTTATACTGAACACAAAGTGGTGCTATGTATGGAAAATGGAAGAAATCGCTTTGAACAGCTGTACATGTTTTTGTTATTAACATTTTTACGTATCCAACAGAAATTTTTGTGTTTGTTAAAATGACATAACTGATATAACCTTAAACTGACAGATATAAAATGCCAATGTGACGTTTAATACCACGACTTCCAACATAAATATTTAACAAAATAATTCCACAGCCCTCTAGAGAATAAAAGTTACCGATCATACAGTAGCAACGATAATTACGGACGGATTTCCATGAGAATCTCGCTAATGCATATTTATTTGAAAATTTTTCATAGCAACGGCAATTATTGATAATTTTTGGAAATTTATCGGTAAATTTCCACTTACTGTAATTTTGACATAAAATCATAAAATTTTAGTATGTAGATATCTATTTTTAATAAAAATGTTTTCGTTGCTGTGTTTTTTATTCGTGATATTCTCTATCAAAATATAACGCTTGCTTTAAAAAAATCATATGGAAATATTTGAAAAAGATGTTCCACAGCCTGTTTTTTTTAACAAAAGCATTCATTCATGCCTCCAAAAAAAATCACTTGTTATATTTCTATTGCAAATTTACGGAGATGTTTTATGAATATCCTAATATCGCAAAAATGTCCTGAAACAACAAATATTGTTTTTTCCCAAAAATCACCAACGATTTTGATTATTGTCACAGACGAAATTTTCCTCTTACTCATAAATGATACCCAATAGTTAATATCTACCCAAAAGTTCCAAGGAGGAAGATATCTGGGGAGTGGGACGAATTTCATTTGCTTAGGGCGTATAAACACTAAAGTTGCACGAGGTCTACTGATCGCAGAAATACCAGTTTTAAAGAGTATGTAATATTTGTTAATTACTCAGAACTTTCCTTGCACGTGGAACTTGTGACAATAAATATTTTGAAAAATTAAAGGCAACTGGGTGTAAAACATTTTAACGATCCTAGTAATACTAAAACAATACAAGAAAACATCTGGTAATGCAAATTACATCAATTCACAAATTAAGAAAAGTATAGCAGACGGGATTTGAACTCGGAGCTAAGGAACCGTGCCTCGGAACGCCGGGATGCGACTTCATTATATTTAACTTGTAACTTGGGTACCATTTTTGTCAAGGGTAAAAACTGAGCTGTGTGCAAATTATTACTTTTATCTATTCCTCGGTTAAAGCGAAAATAGGCAAAGTTTTATTTTTTAAAGGTGCTCACCCTGTATATAGTTGACCGAAATTTTCTCGTCTATCCGCAACAACGTTTTTGAGTTATACCGGCAACATACATTTAGACAGACAGACGGACGGAATTTATAAAACCTGTTTTTCTAGGTACCCTGAAACATGAAGATCTGAATAAATCCGGGAAGGTGATTTTTTAGCAATCACAATACTTTCTTGTTCTTTTATACGAGTGAAGTAAAAATACATTAAACAAGCACATTTCGACATAGTTAAAGAATGATTACTTATCTTATATATTTAAATAAATACCGTCTACGCTACTATTAAAACATTGTAATAATGAGCAAGTTCATTTAATATTAAAGAATAACTGAATTTTATTATACTATTGGAGCGAACCTAAATTAAGTTGTAATCTTGTAAAAATGACAAATAATTAATGTCCGTACCCATTTCTACCACAATGGTTTGCTATAGTAACATACAAATTAATTTGTACAATTTCTTTGAGCAAACATGTCTCCATATTTTTGAAGTAGTTGATGCTAGATTTGTCATTCGTCGGCTAATTCTCTCAAATCCAAGTGACTACGTGGATACAATTGCCGGCTGGACTACCTCAGTGGAGACGGCGCCGGCGTGCAGTTCTTTATAACTACTAAGGTTAATTAAAAAGCAAAAACTGGCGCCAAAGAATCCTTGAATTACAACAATTGTATCCAGGTACCTGGTATCACAGAAAATTCGTACTCAAAGCAGCACAATATTCTGAAAGAAAACTTATAAATCCAGGTAGCAAGCAGGAACGTTGCATTCAAGGCAGCAACTTGGTCAAGGTAGTTAGCTGCACATCGAACTGCGAACTTCACATTATCAGTCGAGGGATTATTTGGGGCTCCAAACTTCCGGCTATAAGAAATACCCAAAATAGCATATAGCACGTCTCAAAACTCGGTACGATAGAAGCTTCAATACACTTACCCCAAAATCGGGGCCAAGTGCAAATGAATTCAAACAGCTTGTAAACAAAAATTCGTCAAGAATTGATGTAAGAGAAAACTCTTGTAAAACCACCAAAGGAGCATTAAACAGCTACATCAGTGAGGACCAAAAAAGGAAGCCTAACTGCTTGGAAACATCGCACAAAAAAAAGGCGGAACAGGACGCTCCCGCTATATTTATCGCTTTAGCACCGATGAAAACAAAACACGACCAGGGAAGGCGCTCGCGAAGTCAAAATATGCGCCATAAGCTCCGAAATTAACTGGACCATGCTCAAAGACCTCAAAACTTATAAAGACACACTCTAGCCGTAACATAGTTTTGCAAAATGATAGATAGTAAGTTATTTATTTCTCGACAAAACTAAACCATACACAAAAATTGTACGTATATTCACAGTTTTCGTCTGTGGATAGCAATAAAAAAATTGAACAACATGTTTAACATTTTTTTTCAACACTAATATCTGTTTTAAATAATCCAAGGCATATTTGTTTATATTTTCGCTTAAAACATATTTTGTTATTATTTAGGGAATGTGTTACATAACACAAGTAATAGTTATATTTCGTAATATTATTGGTGCTTCTTAGCGGTCTAGTTTCAACCGTGTAGGTTAGGCACTATTAATATAAGTTATGTCACTAGGCCGTACTGAATTTAAATGCAAAATCGAACTATTACGTTACAGCCATACAACTTGCTTAATGTATAAATACAGAATTTATTTTCTAATAAAAGAATATAGAAATACCATAGTTGTGTTCATTACTTAATGAGTTAATGTAGTCTGCAAATGCCTTAAAAGGAAAGTTTAGCCTAGTTTTTCTTGTTCACAAAAATCATCCTACGCCAAATCGTCATCAAGAGTTCGATTACCAAGTTGCCATTCCGTCAGGACTTTCAAACTTACTAATCCGGTTCTCCCAGTCAATCCTCCCCCTCCTCATTTCTTAAACCACTCGAAGAGGTGTGGTAACAGTATGCTTTATTTTATGATGTATCATATGTAATTATCAATCAACATAATCTATTCATCTCTAATCATTTACTTAAATGATTTTAGACTATTATAATATAAAATCATATAGAACTAAAACAACATTTAACGTATCTGTGGCCTTTTATTCATAATGAGTCGTTATTTCAGTTTATGCAACTTTCATAACCATAACTATTTTCTCGGGCTCTGTGGTTCAGGAGTTAAATCATCCTGACTACTGATCCAATGGTCAAAGGTTCGATACGCGGCTTAAGTGAGGCTATTAAAAATAGAAGTGCAGATAAAAGCATCTACAGAATCTCATCTTTTGGAAGAGATGTAAAACCGTGTAACATGTAAAAGATCCTTTCCTAAAGTTGAAATCCTTAGTTCAAAAATATTACCGTTTACACTTTGAGCATATTACCCTAGCAGTCAGTGTCCAGAACACCCGGTAGTCCGCTTACCTAGATCTTATCCATAACACCAACAATATCTCTTTTCTTGCTGAAATTACAAGCGTTAAAAGTTCGTTTTTAGTCTTATTGGAAACATTCAAAGGATTTTTAGGTTTTAGACAACTAACATGCGTACCGTACGATAAAAAACTAATAAACTATAACTTATTAACTCAGGATGAAATTACCTCAATAATTTTTAAATCTTGTGATAATAAATCCTTATACGATATTTTTTTATATTTTCTTGCATCTTTATTATATTTTGGGGATTACTGAAAAGTTAATTTTTATTTTTATTGACAATTTTTTTTTAAATATGAAAGATTATTACTATTTCATTAGCTTTATTGCCGCTGAGAATACACATTATTAACTCCTGTGCAAAGCAATTCACTAAGACCATTTTTAATAAAGATATTCTCTACATTGTCAAATATAGCATCTACTTTAGCGATCTCTGAAACGTGTTACATTAGAGATAGTTCTCTCAGTGTACACTAGAAAATATGTTTTATTACTTCCCAACTTTTATCAAATGTCTACGTTACCTATAAAGTATTATGACTAGGCATTGCATAGAATGCTTTTAACCGGTGGTGAAATGTGTAGACAATTACAAAAAAAAAAAACCTGCAAGGTATTCTGTTCTACCCTTCAGTTTGTCCTTCAATCGTCGTTTTTCATTGCTGGATATAGGTTTTTCCTTTAGTCTTTCAGTTTTCTATATATTGTATTTCTCTCTGCTATAATTTTCCATCTATCCATCTGATGTCGTCGGACCATCAGAGCGGTGGTCGTCCTACACTTCTTTTGGTTTGTTGGGGTTGCCATTCTAGAGCTTTCCTTGTCCATCTATCATTGGTTGTCCTCATGACGTGTCCTGTCCAACTCCATTTTCTGGTTGACACTGATTCCACCACATCAACCCCACCAGTTTGTTGTCTAATCCATATATTAGATTTTCTATCCTTTAGTTTCTATCCAATCATGCTGCTTTCCATCACTCTTAAAGGTGCGGCCGCAGTGCAAGTTGTTTACCTGGAGGGTAGTGGGTGGCGACTCGCCAAGCAACCCACCGAGTAACCCTCGAGGTACCTTTCCGTCACGTGCTGCCGGATTGGCGCCGGCCGCATTGCTCCCTCCAACCTACCCAGCTAGCCTAGCAAGTCGCCACGCCAGTAGCAAGTGAATCAGTTGTGTTCGATAATTGTAGCTACCCACCACCTGTTCAATCATGGAAGAATGCTAATCTCGGCCGTTCACAAGCGGAAAGCTATATGACACCCGGCAGACGAATTGAGGAAGAATTCTAAAATCTTCAATCGTTGTGGGCAGAAGTTTCCAAGGAATTTGGCGTTGATGGTAGGTAAAATTTTGTGTTTATTGTCTTAATGTATCTTTATTTTCGTAAGTAAATACATTTAGTAAAAAATAATAAAATACACCAACTATGACCCATTATTTGGGTTTCTGTTGTGTCGACGAATTATGTTTTCTGGAAGAGCATAGTCTGCTTGCCATGGAACTGCACCAACACCATTGAAGTAGGCTTTGAATATTTCCCTGGTTCTGAGGGCAACTGTTGGAAAGCGATGGTTTACAGGTGCCATGTCTTCATCTCTTCTGTCTGTTGGGTGGTTCTGTTGTGGAGTACTATAGATCTCAAGCCCAGCATGTGTCTGAACGTAGTTCTGCAAAATGCAAATTGCCTTTACCATTTCAACAGCGTGCTGTACACTGCTCGTCTCAATTGATTTGTTCAACAGTCTCCATTTAGCCGCCATCAAGCCAAAAGCACATTCAATACTGTTCCTTGCACGACCCAACCGATAGTTAAAAATTCTCTTCTGATCATCCAACTCCCTGCAGGATAAGGTCGCATCAAGTAAGAGAGTAAAGGGTAGCCTTCATCACCAAGGAGTACAAATGGTGCTTCTGTATCTGTAAAAGGGAGATGTCTGTTTTCTGAAACATCTAGTCCATTTGCCTCTAGTCGACGAAAGAGAGAGGACGTCCGAAAATTCCCACCATCACTTTGTCTCCCTGAGTACCTATGTCAATAGCAATTAGTTTGCGGTTGGCATCCACAACTGCTTGAAGAAGAATGGAGAAAAATTGCTTATAGTTGTAATATGTTGATCCACTCCTAGAAGGGGCTCTCATTCTTATATGCTTTCCATCAATGCACCCAATACAATTAGAAAATTCCATTTTTTGTAGAACTTATCTGCAACTGAATACCACATATCTGTTGTGGAGTTGGCATGTAGTCATCTTTCAACTCATTCCATAAAACCATACATGTGTCAATAATGATTTCCGATACTGATGTCTTTCCCATTTTGAAACGCCCAGCAAGTGAAGTAAATGAGTCCCCAGTTGCCAAGAATCTGGAAGGAGAATAACAATAATAATTGTAATTTAACACAGAATTTCATTGAAAAATAAACCTTTTGTTCTTTACATTCGTAACTACACTATAGTTTATGTTCTGTTTCAGTGAATGCTGCCAAAAACAGATGGAAGAATATCCGCTCTTACTTTATGTCACAGCTGCGTGAGTTGGATAAACCAAGAACTGGAAGTGGTGGATACACCAAAACCACAAGCACATGGGCATTTTACAATCAGCTTTTGTTTCTTATGGACCTTTTAATGCCTTTAGACGATGCAAGGGAGGACAGTCTAGTTTCGACACAAAACCTCAGAATTGTCCGATCAAACTCTGGTCGATAATGATGGTTTTGATGGAAACAATTTTCAGGATTCGTCTGTATCAGAAGTAATAGTACTATCAGAGAACGACACTGGCACTAATATAATGTCTGTTTTGGCAATGGCAGACAAACCAGTTGCTTCGACAGATCTGCCAGGAACTTCAAAGGCAAAACCGACCCTTAACAAGGACGAAAACAACTCGCAAGCTGGAAAGAAGGTTGATTTTCGTACCAGAAGAGCTAATATCAATAAACGAAAACTGAACACCGGAACCGAAGGATCCATACAAAGTAGAAGCGGGGAAATACTCGATATTGAGAGACGGAAGGTAGAGCTACTCGAGAGAGGAATCAGTGAAGACGACAACCCAGATCTGCTATTTTTCAAAAGTCTGCTTCCATATATGTAGGAATTTACCCCTATGCAAAAACTCCGGCTTCGGTCAAAAATTCAAAATTTGATTTTGGAAGAGCATGAGCAAATGCAGCCAGGTTCAGGAGGAATCAGGGACTGCATCAGTAATGAAACAGGAATGATGACACCGTATCATCAGTCATCACAGTACTATCGTCCACCCTCTGCATCATCTACATCTGCTGACACTGTTCAGTATCAAACTTCATCCACTCCATCTCCTGTACCACAACCGATGTACACCAATTTGACGCCTATGGAATTTTACAATAATAATAATATTAATATATAATATTATTTATAAGTTTTGAATAACCATACCTTAAATATTATTTTACATTTTTTTCATTGGAAGCAATTCTAATGTCTTTCAGAAGTAATGAATAATAAACTCCTTTTTCTCATGTAAAACATGGTTGTATTATTATGTAGAACAAATATATAAAATAATAAAGTGAATATAAATAAAACTCACCTTACTGTGAGAAACAAGCGTTGTTCTGCAGAAATTGCTTCTCTGAAATTTGTGGACGTTCTCTCCAGTTTATCTTGCACTTTACTTAAAAGATGATCAAAGGACTGTACATTCATCCGTGCATAATTAAAAATTTATCTGGGTAATTTCTCATTTTCTCATAAACTCGCAGAAATTCACTGTCACCGTCTCTGTCCAAGTTGTACTCGTGCACCCGCGACCTCCTATTATTGCTTATCATATATCTGAGGTAGGGGCTATCACAAAGAAGAATTCTTTTGGAAACTTTTGAGAGGGGCATGTTGAGCGCACGACCGACAGTTTCACATTAGAACCTATGTTGGTACATAGATTCATTCTATTGGGCAGTGCGGGACGGAGTATATCCACCCTCTATTCACTAGCCTCTACCCTCTAGCCTCCAAGCTACCCACTACCCACTTGCAGTGCGGCCTTAGGTAATTTGAGCTGTTCGTAGCCTATCAATATTTCAGTTCAGTCACAAACAATTTAATTTACTAACGATTTTTTGCGCCATTCTATCTCAGTTATATCTGTTAATATAATAAATCGCAGAATATTAAAAGATTCGTTTTCTTAGTTAATACTTACTTGTATATTTTTAAAGTTGTTCCACACCTTACTTAGACATGGCTAGCTAGAAAACATGCCTAGCATAAATCTGAAATGTCTTTTGCATTTCTTACACTAAATCTAGGCATCGTACACTATACGTAAATTTTCTATTTTTTCGAGAGCATATTAACGTTTAAAATTTTAATAATTTTGATTAAAACTTATAAATGCGCAGGATATTCTAAAATTAGCAAACAGCCAGTCGCCTTTTCTGGAGTCTAAACTGGAGAATAATTTCAAAAGCAATATAGACACTAAATTGTACCAGAATTGGTTGCTTTTGTTGTAGTTGAACACTAAGGATCCAGCAACGATGCGGGGTAGAAGTTATTAAAGTATGAAAGTTGCATAAAATTTGCTTGTATAAAAGTTATAGATAGAAAGATGGTGCACATTAATAAATACTTTTGATTATACACTACAACTTTTATATAACTCTCCTTATTTTAGAAATATCTTCCACCCTAGCATCTTTGCCAGACCTGTCTATTTCTGATTCCATCAATTCTTTGCCTATGCAACCTTTTCTATAATCCCTCATTTTAAATAGTAATCGCTAACGCTATTTGGACATTATTAGAGAATTAGTAATAATTATATCCAGGAGTTAAATTAATATATATTATTTCTCCCTCAGTGGCCCAAACGGTAAAATGCCACAGCTACACTAGATACCCAGGTGCTGTACATTAATTTCTCTTATCTATGTATCGATTCTCACCTCCATGTGGCAGCCCTGCTAACCTGATTAACTTTGTTTCGAGTAGGAAACTAACTCAAGTAACAAACGAGAGAGACGAAACGAGATATCGAAGTGAAAGGATCTGTTAAACATTATTACGAAAACTGCAATAAAATTAATTATAAAACGGTTAAACAGGCGAAACATTCTTAGGGTATAAACAATCACGTAATTGGTAAGTTAACATTTCAAAATAAAAAGCCTAGAATCGGACGATTTTTTAGATGGCAACTGTTACTGAACTAGGTTTTTCACAAACTAACCTGCCAACCTCGAATTTAACACAGACTTACAGTGCCATCAACTTATTATTCATACAATAAATATTTGAAAGGGAATTTGACGGAAAAGCATTTACAATCACCCGGTATGTACATATGCACAATGAAAAGGGAAAATTAAATAAATGTTATCTCTAAGCTACAGAAGGTAAAACAGATAAAAGTAAATTTGAGATTACCACTCTTACAAATAAAGAAAAGAAGATAGATCGGAGTGTGATCATCACCGAAAAATAAGTATTTAATCAAAGAGCATATAATTATATGCTCTTTGATTTAATATAATTTACGACGCATAACTACTTCTAACTTTTAACAAACAGGTTATAGATCATAGTAGACAGTGTCATACTACAAGAAGAACGAAAAATAGTACATTTATAATGAAACAAATAATAGAACAGCATCTCAAGCATAATAAGGAAATGACACATGGAAGAGGCTGCTGAATATTATGCAAAAGAGAAATATTCCCCTAAACGTGTCTCAAGTAAATCAGAAAATGTTCAAAAAACCAAAAGCATGTATTTACCACAATACTGACAAAACCAATATTACATTTTAGCTTTAAACAAAAGAATAGTCCTATACTCCAAAGTAATGGCTGTCACTCCATCAATAATCGTATGAAACAACAAAACACTGAAAATCTTTAGGTTGCATATTGTGATACAGGGTAGGTAGTTCTTCAGTGTGTTAAAAAATCAAGCATGAGATTTTTTTGGATTATTTAATGAAGCAAAATGCAAAATAAGAAAAATCACCTTAATTTGCAAAATCACAAAGCAAGTTGCCGACAAAATTGCGTATCTAAAAAATAGTTGAATTAATTAATAAGGAAAAATTATTTTATCGCATTTCATTTGGCAATATATTACATCTCTACATTCAAAATCGTTGAAAAATGTGGTACGTTTCTGCATTTGCAACACTTTTCTGCATAGCAACAGCGATTCGTTTTACGTTTGGCAGTACTGAAGTGTATTGTTGGTGACACTGTAAGTCTATGTCAAATTCGAGGTTAGCAGGTTAGGTTTTGCGTCAGTCTGTGTCAAAACTGACGCAAAACCTAACCTGCTAACCTCGAATTTGACATAGACTTACAGTGTCACCAACAATACACTTCAGTACTGCCAAATGCATAACATCAACTGGTGCAGCTTATTGTGCTTTAGTACATAGAAACGAGTTCTGCTCAACTTGGTTATGTTTTAACATTTAATGTCACTTTTATGTAAAAATTTAATATTTTACAATTTCTTAGAAAGCCATACTTGTTCAGTAAAACATCACTTTTCTAAACTCTTTGCGTAATATACTAGGTATTTCCATACATACATTAACTTACAGGTTCTTTTGGAAACATAAATCACGAAAACCACTAAAACAATGACAACATCAACAAAGCTTTTGTTTTCATCGCGCTATTTACGGTTTTCGTGGCCTCTTTAGCTATCCTTCAACCGTGACTTGAAAACTTGATCATGCTGTATTTCGGAAAATAAGCCGATTAGAACTAAGGTTCGAATAAACCTTTTTCGCGCTTTGTTAGATTGGCACCAAGTGCAGCTATTAGTTTATCGTTCAAGGTTTACAAAAACAGAGCCCGAGTATACCTTATTCTTATAAATCAATAATTGTGGTAGTCGAATATTATATTATATTTATAGCAATCCCCCGTCGCCTGTAAAAACTGGCAGCTAAATTTGGCTAAAATGTAATTTAAATATCAAGCATCTAAATTCCTCTAATTAAAATTAAAGCTTCTAGTCCACGTCTCCACTCTGCTTTAAATAATTTACAGAAGCAGAAAGGGCTCTCAATATTTTATTCGTAGATATAATCTTGACTTACTTCATCAATTTTCCAACTCCAAAGGTTATGACTGTCGCAAACGTCAACTGTGAAATTCATTCCTTCGTTTCGCAATTAAATTGTGTCTGAATTAATACTGCGTATCAAACAGAATTGAAGCAGTAAATGCCTTTTAAACGTCGCTGCATACGGTTCGGATACAAAAACATTAATAATTTCTGATATCTTCTTATATTTCTGAACAGTCCATAATTGAAAAAAAGAGATTTTTATTTTACTTTATTTATAACAACATCTCAATATTAAATGAACTGTAACGACGTACGACGATCTAATTAATTACTAAAATTTATAAAACCTAAATCACTCCTGATTTAATAAAGAGTTTTACATAATATATTTTACCACAATATTGAAGGAATCCAAACGAGACGAAATGCTAATAAGTTAATGGAACCCTTCTCGGCTATAATTTTCAGTAAAAATAAAGGCTCAAACTTCTTAAATTGAGTTGCTTTTTGTTTTTCACCAAATGGAATAGTAAAAGTCAAATAGTGTTTATTCCGGAAAGCATTCCAATACAATACACTTAAGAAATATTAGAAGGAAAACTTGATAGAAAAAGGCACTAATAAACTAGAAACAAAACAGGGGCTTTCAGGTCTTAAACTAGGTTTATTACTTTTTTTAGTCTCGGTTTGTACTTAACAATCTTATGCCCAAAATTTACATTATTTATCTACTCCTACTGTATAATGTAGTAGTAGTAGTAGTAGTAGTATTTTATTCATCATAATATACACCGTGGTGCTTAGATATATCACAATTCTCGTTAAAATATAAAAATATAAAATATAAAAACTATACAATGCATTTACAGAAATAGTCATCTAAAAAATACAGTAAAAACAAAATACTATAAGCAGTCAATAAAACAAAACAGTCTTAATTTTCAACAAATTTGAAATAAAATTCATAGTAGACATTGGCCAGAAGATGTTTTTTAAGCTTAACTTTGAAGAGTTTTGTTGGGGCGAATGTTTGAGAGTACTAGGGAGGGAATTAAACAATCCTATTCCGAAATTATTTCGTTTAGTGGACGTTAATCTCCGCTGTATATCGCCTCGACTGCTGGTGTCATAACCATGGACATCGCCGTTTTTTGTATAATCACCATAATGTTCTTTTATGTGTAATAGATTACAATATAGTATTGCTGACGGTAGCATTAATATGTTATATTTTTTGAACAATGGTTTACAACTGTCTAACTGACTCGCCCCCGCCAACGCTTTTAAGGCTCTTTTTGTACAATGATTTTTTTTTAATATGGGTAGAGGTACCCCAGTTTATCAGACCGTACGTCATTACACTATAAAATAATGCGTGGTATGCAATAATGGCAGCATCTAAGTTTACTCGATTTTTATTTGTCTAATTACATAGATCGTTCTTGATAACTTAATTGAAAGGTTGTCAACATGTGCTTGCCAAGTTAGTCTGTTATCCAAGGTAAGGCCTAAAAATTTTACGGTTTCACAGATATTTTGTTTATTCGAAAATAGTAAAGTGGTAGTTTTATTTTGGTTTAAACAAAGCTTATTTACCTGAAACCAATCTGAGGCTTGGTTGATAATGTTGGTTTGTAATTGATTGACTAGAGTTTCATCTTCTATGTGGTTTGCAAAAGTTGTATCGTCTGCAAATAAAGTTGTGAAAATTGAGATGGCATTAGGCAAGTCGTTAAAATAGATTAAAAATAACAACGGTCCCAATACACTTCCTTGTGGGACACCATGTTGAATTGAAGACATCTGACTATACTGACCTTTGCAAAATACACATTGAGCTCTGTCAGATAAGTAGGACGACATTAGTTTTAGAGTTACTCCCCTGCAACCGTAATACTCCAGTTTATCGAGTAAAATGCTTTTTGAGACACAGTCGAACGCCTTGCTTAACTCAAGAAATAGTGCAAAGGAAGATTTTTTATTTTCCAATGATTCTGTTATATAACTAATAAGATTTAGCACGGTTCCCGACGTGTTTTTTCCTTTTCTGAACCCAAACTGTCTGTCCGTAAAAATATGGTTGGTTTCAAAGAAATTTAGAATTCGAACTGCAATAATAGCCATGAATTATGATTCATAATTCACGGTTTGCAGCCAATCATAAAATTATATTTTCCTAATTCACTAGTTTGAAAGTTACAACCAATCAGAAAATTATATTTTCATTATTCAATAGATCGTAGTCAATCACAAAATTCATTCTTATTTTTAAATTACTTTTGCAGTTAACAGCTGTCACAAATGTCATAATTCGAAAATATGAACACAAAACTGCTATTGCATAGAAGTATAAAATATGAACACAAAACTCCTATTACATAGAAGTAGATAATAGTATATTATGTTATTAGGAGCAAAAGTTATATTTTATGTGGCGAGGCTGGACAGGTTATCTGCCGAGCTTGCGAGGCAGATAAGTACAGCCGAGCCACAAGTGTGGTCTGATTTGTCAAACTGAGTCACGTGATTAAAAATAATCAAATTGGATTGGTCTGCAATATATGTAAGAACTTATCTCGAAAACTAATGCCCTCAGCTATTCTAAATAGCGGCATCTTTTTTATGTAAAAAGTCCTTACCTTTTCGAATACCCAACCAGAATTGACAGATTTTGACTGTAAAAAGTTAATAACATTCCCCATCCCTAGCCCGTTTATGCATAAACTACTCTTTGTAAACATATACAATTTTTTCAATCGCATTTAATTCAGCATAAAAAATCGCTTAGTTGTACCAAATTACACCAAACTTGTTTTATTTGTATTATTTTAATTAAACAAAATCCATGTATTTTCTTATCCTTCTCAGGGATGTAGATCCCTTAACATGCATTTTCGGACTTAAACTTATATCGGGTGTCCAAATTTCAGGTTGGATTTTGAATTTCGCGGCATTTGCTTTCTGTCAAACATACAGCGCTAATATTTTATAGTTGTCATTTTGACACATTTCCATTTAAGTTATTTAAGTTATGGAGCGGTTTACGGTTCAACGCATATTTATTCTAAAAATTTATTACAGATATGGGGAAAGTTTTGTAGAAACTGCAAAAAAAGTTTGCGCTATAGACTTGCGTGACATGTGGTTTCAACAAGACGGTGTTACAAGTCACACAGGGAGCGAAACAATAACTTTACTGCAACCAAAATTTAGAGGTAGACTTATCTCTCGATATGTTGACATCAATTGGCCGTCACGATTTTGCGAATTGACGCCTTTGGATTTTTTTCTCTGGGGTTATATGAAAAGCAAACTCTATGCCAATAGTCTACAGACAATTACAGACCTAAAGTCCGACATTACATGCGTAATTGGTGAGATAGACCCTCGTGTATGTTTAAATGTCGTTGAAGATTTGAAAGAAAGAATGGTTTCATGTCAAACGAGTCGAGGAGGCTATTTAAATCTGATATTATCTTCCATGTTTAATCGTTACTTATATACTTTAAGTTCTCATTTAAATATCTTATATTTTCAAATTATTTGCGCGTTTTATTAACGAATTAAAATCCAACCTCAAACTTGGACACCCTTTATAACTGTTTTTCTCTTATTTTGATGTAAACTATTCTACACTAAAATTTTCTTTACACTTTCGATGATACCCTGTCTATATATCTATGTAAGATAGGCTACTGCTAATTTGGCAACATAATTCTATGAAAAAGAATATTTTACCCTCACTTCAGCAATGACTGGCACGAAAATACTTAGAATTATTGGACTGTCGATACACTACATTACACAGAATTATTAATCATTTTAATGAGCAGAAACATGTCGCCGCAGCTAAAATTCTGATATAAAAGAAATAATTCATCCGAAGTTTTAAACGAGAGAAAGACGTTTACTATTTAAATGCGATTTGTTGGTTTTGGAAAGTTTTGTTTTTTTATTGAATGTAAGATTAACAATCGGGATTATCATGCAACTAGGAATAGAGAGATTTTCCTGCTTTTACCAAGTTATCAAGTAAATGTGTAGAGGATATAAACAATACACATTGCAACGGTACTTTTACTCATGCTGTGGTTCGAACCCCACCGTTGCAAGATACATTGTAATGAGGCGTTTGTTAGCCTGATGTTATGTTTAATTTGTACAATAATTTGCCATTTTGTTGCCAGTTACCTCACTTTACAACAAAATAACTCTTGCCTTTTTTCTAGTCGTAGTTACAGATGCACAAAACAAGAAATGTCGATTATAGCTCAAAATCTGAAATTATTTGCTCCAAGCTTCTAAATAAATAAATAAATGCCAATCTGTTCGCAATCAAGTACCACAAAAAATATTGGCTTCAAATACACGGACATAAAAAATTCACATAAAAGAAATGACTATTAACGGCCCAAACGGTGTTAATTAATACCATCAATACTACTAACTTGGTATTACGAGCGTTTACCAGTCAAATCAACTAACAGAATTACAAGCGAGTAATACTTATAATTAAACAATATCAAAACAAAACCTGAAGAATTATTTTGTTCGCAAACTTCAAATCGCACAAAAAACGCTCTTTTCCGAAATCCGGTACTGCTTACGGTGTTTCTCCAAGCTTTGCGATGTAATCAGATACACCAACCATGGTATTATGCTTGACGTTACAGGTTGCTACCATAACTATCGGCCGCGCACAAAAAACTGCAGTGTGGTGTACTTTTACTGACTATACCGATTTTAAATGGAAAAACCACAAAGCTTTACTAATTGCGTGCAGGTACGCCATGCACTTATTTACGAGCTGTGGTAGGCTTTCTTACGTGGCTTGAACGAGTTGGTCCTCATTGGAAGTCGTATACTAAAATGGACGGCATTGTCGATTGTGGATGTTTACAGCTGGTATTTTACTTGCTGACTTCAGAACTCACAGATTACGTCGAGGTCTTTTGAAAGCTTGAAACACTGAATACTACCTTTATGGTGCTAGCTTAATCTGCCAGCATGAGGAAACAATCTGTACCTTTCAACGTTCGCACAGCGGCACAGCTAATAAATCATCTCCGAGTCGTGTGAAAAGAAATGCTCATTTTTGCTGGAAAACACATCACTTCCGCTATATTGTTAGAATTATTTAAGCGAACACACAGAGCCTACATTAATTTATTCGAATGCAATAATTAATTATTAAACCAAATAGATAGACTTATATCTAAATATTGCAAAAGGTATAATCGTACAAATTAGCTGTATATTGAAAAATTATTATAATTCCTGCTGCTGAACTTAGGTGTTGTAACGGTAGGGAATTTTGAATCCATTGCGAAGGACGCCATGTGACGTTTCGTAAATTTAATCAATACAATTCTGCTTAAGATCTAATTCCTGATTACCTTACGTTATTAATTACTGCTCGCCGGTAACTCTGATCTAATGTTATAGGCAGCTAGACTGAAAAACTCGAGTCAATATTACACAGATGTTTATTTTATTTAACTATTGTACAAACTAAAATCCGGGTATATATTTACAGAAAATAGACCTAAAAATAAAGCTTTCCTTGGTGGCCAATGCGTTGCGGGCGGCTATTAATTATTTTCAGTGCAAATAAACATCTGTTTATTAATATATAGTAACAACTATTCGTCAATGGATACTCCAGCCAACATTTTGAATGAGAAAGGCATTAAGCTCTTTGGGAGAGTGCAATTTATTTCTTTGGGTGATCAACCAATCAGTTGCTGCTTAGACACCACGCAGTTATGGTCAATTGATCATTGAGTGCAATAAATACCACATGAAAAAATGATTTATTGTTTATAGTCTCAATGGTAGTATGACAGTACCCCTGCTTGTACATCCTACCGATGTTCAAAGAATTCCCGATAAAAATTTGCATTCTTGCGACTACCTCTATTGATCGAAAAACTTGATCTTCTTGTCTTCTTTACGGACGGTTATATAAAGACCAATTATGCAAGTTTGGAAAACCGTTCCGTCACTAGTAAACATGGACTCGTCAGCCCACAAAGTAGAAGACATAAAATGTAGATCTTCCTTTTCTTTCTGCCTCTAACAAAAGGCTAGACGCTCTTGAGCATTACCAGGATGAAGAACTTAGTTACCCCCATGGTAGTAGGGATGAAGTTGCTCCCTGCAGGATACGCCGAAACCCCGAATAACAGAGAAGTGTCATTAGTGCTTGTACTGGTCTCTTTGAAAACAGCATGAAGAACAGCTTATTCCATTTTCACTACTTGTTTTCATAGGGGTGTCCCAGCTTCTGTAGCTCACAAACACTTACCTCTCGCAATATTTAGAATGTTCTACAGGAAGCTTGCTGACCTGGAATCGGACGGAATCTGCGGTATCATTTTCTTGTGACTGATCGCCATACTGCAGTTTATAGATGACGCCTTTTGACGTTTTTAAGTCTGATTTACCAATAAATTCTAATAATTTTAAAACAAAAAGAATAAATTTTTGTTTTCTATTCAATCCTTCCTCCTGAATATACAGTTTAATTCTTTCAGATAATTATCAATCACACCGGATATTATATAATTTACAAAAACTATGGACAAAACCTTTGTGTTGTAAAAGTTCCCCCCTATAGTTAAATCAGTATTCACTATATAGCTCTTGTATTTTTCGGAAACTTCTTATAATCTTTGTCAGACAGCAGCTCCATCACATTTATCTATTATAGTAAAATGTCTGACCAAAATAAAATTTTGTTTACTATACGGCGTAATAATATGTCTGCAGAACAAACGTTGAGAATTTCAGATAGCCTCGTCGATCCTTTTAAACCCTTGTCGACATTCGGGATGTATGCATTGAAAGGCAATTTCGCATTGTAATCAATCATATCTTACACATTTTTTTGGAGCATATCAAGGGCGTCTGAAACACCTGTGCTGAAAAATAACGCTGTGCTTTTCCATTTTGTGATTGAAACGAGCAAAGAAATGTGCTACAAGCAGTGCGCTTGAATAAAATCATATTTAAAGATAAAATTCTTAAAGCATTTCCAAAAATAGGTCTTGTTTGAATTATTATAAAAAAAGTTAAATTATGAAATAAATACTTGAAGTGCAATTTAACCGATATCTGTAATGTCTATCTCTAAACCAAAAACCATCTAGATCCTGGAACTAAGCTTCTTGAAGGCATTGTTTTAGTAATGATCTGTACTAGCTGTATACATATATAATTGTGAAACTTGACGTAATTTGGTTAAATCAATTAAATTTGACTTACCCTCTCTAAGTGCATTAGTCTGGGATCTGAACAGGAAGTAGCAAATCCAATTAGGATAGCCAGTAATCGTACTCACAAATTTGTTACAAAATCCATTTATATCGGGCTTTAACATCTAATTTAAGTTTTTTAAATAATTTGGAATTGTCTTATTACATAAATAAATTTAAAATTCTGCTCTTATTGTATTACCGAATACCGTGAATATTTTCTGAGTTGTATCAAAGATGTAATAAAGTTTTTCTAATTTTAAATATAACATATATTTTCCCATTGAAAAAAGCTTGTAATAGCGACAGAATTCATTTTTATTCGAGTTAGAACTTAGAACTGAAAAAACCGAAACAATATCGTTGAAAGGTATATCTTACCCCATAAGTCAAATCGTTATCAATTGTGGTGATTGATCGCGAAAAACGGAATTCAAAGTATTCTTTTGCGTTACCTCGAAAACGTGATATTATTTTATATTCTTAAACATTCTCTTACAAACAACAAAGGTTTGTAGAAATACGTCTATTGATTAAAAAATCAGTCACCAAAACTTTAATTACCTTTTAGATTCATGGATGGATTTTTGTATGTAAACAATTTTATCTACGACAGTGTGTAAAGTTGCCTTTTAGTTTGCAGTTTTAAGTTTGTAAAACGACTGCTTATAACATGTTTTCATTAGTGTACGTCGTCAGTAGTAAAGTGTTTAAAAGATTTCATTAGGCACGTTGTCAGTAGCAACGTGTCTTAAAATTTTTAAAACAAGCAAAATTACGACCGGTTGCTGTTAATTATAATTACATTAAAAAAATATTTACCGTGTTTTCTAGATTCTATCGTAGATAAAATATTGTACGATACACATGCGTAAAGCATCTTTAGTCACTCGCGGGGCTTAAAACGCTCGCTCACTCGCGTTTTAACTCTACCCCACTCGTGCTTAAAGAGTAACTTTACGCACTTGTATCGTAAATTACTATTTCCGTCGACCTACCTATAAAATGTGATTTTACAGACACATTTACTTACAAAAACTGTCACTTTTTTGGACACCATTAATTTTTCGTCCGCAAACACTTTACGGCCGCACTTTACAGCCGCAAACGCTTTTCGTCCGTAAACACTTTTCGTCCGCAAACGTTTTTTGTCCGAAAACGCCTTTTCTCCGCAAACGTTTTTCGTCCTCAACAACTCTTATAATTCGGACTCCACAATATTTTTTTTGAAATTATGACGGTCGACGGAAAAATTTAATATACAACTCGGAAGAAAACTGCTTTTTATGGCCTTGCCTGATTGCTTGCCTCGATTATCGCCTCGGCCCGCAATTTCAGGCATCGTCCATAAAAAGCCAGTTTTTCGGCCAAGATACATAAATAACTATTTAGTTGCTCTATACAGTCACGTAAAATCATACTTACTGTCTCCTTAATTTATTCCTAAAACTTGTGGGTTTCCATAATGGATATTTTCGCAGAATTCTAATTAAGTTTGCCTATCTGGCGGAGACAAAACCCATAATGAAGATAACGACACAAGGAAAATCGTCGCCTGATCTCGGCCTTACCGTTACATCCCAATTAACAATAGTGGCAATAAAAGTAAATAATTAATACATTTGAAGGTTGTGATTGGGCTCATTTAGTGCTACCGTTTATGGACTGCATCTATAAGTCTGTTCATAGAATTCAATTAACTTTGATTAAATTTATAATACACAATATTCTAGAGAAACCTCGATATATTTTTGCACAACAATGTAGCAACAGGAAAATATTATGTTTTGAGACACTGTCGGTGTTGAATAGGTGGCATTTGGACCGAATAGTTTATGAATAATTAAGTCAATAGTGACTGTGAAAACCATATTGTTCTTCTTTGTACTTTATTTTAATGTTGCAATATTTTAATAGAAACGATGAATCCTTAAAATTAGAATACAAAGCAAGGACGAGCTTGCACTAGATGATATTATCCTCATTCTGAATATTCGTGACAGTTTTTTTAAAAACTGCTATCGGATTATAATAAATTATGCCTAACGTACAAATGACGAAGGCTGACAGCCTCGTGTTAATGGGTATTATGTTGTGAGTTAAAAGCGTTATAGACTTGTAGTTGCTTATTTATTTGTGTTGGAATCATTAATACAAATGTCGATATAGTAGTAAAATATAAGAATTCCAAGCTTATACTTGTTTTATTAATCTACCTTTGCGCCACCATACAAACATCTGGTGGGTGGTCGTGACATCTAAGTCGGGAATTTTTCTTTAATTGGACATGTTAGGCTAGCCCCTTCTCCATTTGTGCTAGAAGGTGACTCATATAATCAGTATGTGTGGGTTATAATACGTCATATTAAAAGAAATTTAAAATTCGCTAGAAAAAAATCTATGAAAGGCTTTACTCAAAGCTTCCCTCGCAAGTGGACATTGTGGCACTAAACAATTTTAAAAATCAGAAGAAACTAGGGGTAAAAATACGTTCCTAATAGTTAATACTAAAACAATAAAAGCACACACTTAGTAAAGTGCATTACATCAATTTTAGAATTTAAAAAAACATTACCGGGTTCGAACTTCAGAACCTGCGAAAGGGGGGTCAGCTTCACCAGTGAGTCGCATGCGGTCATGGAGGTTCTTTCGCGTCTGTGCGATGCGCAGCGGTCTTAAACAGAATGCACCTATTGTTGTCCCTTTTTACATTTACCCTGTATCTGTTGGGTCCCATTTTCGTTAAGTGTAAAGCCTGAACTATGTGCAAATTATTACTTTTATCTATTTCTAAATTAAAACAAAAATGTATTTTTTAGGGTGCTCAACATGTATATGTTGCATCCAAAATATTCTCTTTTCTTCATAGGTAAAAACATAAGCTATGTGCAAACCATTGCTTTTATTTAAGTAATAGTTACTAAGTTAAAGCAAAAATAATAAGAGTTATTTTCTTAAAGTGCTCACCTGGTATATATTTTACAGAAATGTTTTCAGAATCATGCTAGAAAGGCATATAATCTGCATGCAAAACATCGTCTTCCTCCAACAAATAGGTTTGAGTTATACCCCCAACAGATAGACAGACAGACAGACAGACAGATAGACAGACAGACAAACAGACTGATAGACAGATAGACACAAACACTAAGAAAACTTCTTTTTCGTCATCTACGGACCCTGAAACGTGAAGATCTGAAGAAATTTCGGAAGGTGATTTTTCGGGATTACAATACTTCTTTCGTATTTTAGACCAGAGAAGTAACACGAATTGCATTCGGCTAGATTATATAAACACCGTTTAAACAGTTTATTTATAAATATTAAAAGTACAGTTAGTGTGGTTCCTATGACGATTGTACTTCCAGCAGATAACGTGATGTTTGTGAAGGTATTTGACCATCAGTTATTAGTCAAGACGGTATATGATTATCACCGTTGCTATGTATATTATCAAAAGTTAGTACATGCCTAACTATGCATTTTTACCATTTTCATTGGTTAGTGTTATAGGAAGTGGTATAATCAATACG